>OX637461.1:12335208-12935208 GCA_951799995.1 Trifolium subterraneum
CAGTTAGGGATTTTGATTTTTTTTTTGGTAAAAAAACAAGCTTCATAAATTAATAGATGATGTGGCAAGATGTGGGACATTTGATATTTTCAATGGTGTAGATTTTTTTGACTGCTGTAACTTCAGGGGGAAACTGAATTTAGTGAATCATATCCGAATCACAGTGGCTAAGGGGTGAAGGAGGGGTTTGGGTAGGAAATACGCAGGAAGCTCTTGTACAGGTGGAGAAGCCATAGCATCAACTTCCAACAATGCCATTCCAACTCAACATGTCTTAACAACTAGGAGTGCAGGGACCAACGATTATCCTAATTAGTTGAAATTGTCACGGACTAGGCAACCCCGGGTGTAATTCATAATCTCTAAATTTTTGTTCAAGTACACAAGCCAGGCATTTTATTCATGTTGGAAATTTTATCTCACGCATGGACTCTGAAAATATATATAATCATGTTATCTTAGGGGTAAAGTCTTAGCTATTGACGTAAAGGACAGAAGTGGGGTTTGATTGTGTTCTAGAGGTAATAGGATTTACTGCAGTCTAAGTTTAGTGTAGTTCTTGCAGTTAATACACAAAACAAACATTTTTATTATTTTTGTTGGAACCATGTTTTCTCTCTCTTGACAATTTTTATTTTCTCTCTCACAATTATATCAAATGCACCAAACTGCAGGATTTACAACTGCAGTAAATTCAAGGACATAAATGAATGAGACCGGAGGGTTACATGTTTTTATGTTTATGCAGAGTGCGGCTGACGACGTGCGGCATGTGATCTTTTACATGAGCTCGGGACATATCTTTACATATTTTTCACATGAGCCAGAGACATATCTTTTACATAAGTGACTTTAATTATCTTCTATCACAAGAGGAAAAGCAGGGTACACATTTGCATCCTAAACGACCGATCTTTTATACATCAAGCTGGAAGGATATTCATTCACTTGGATAAAGAGTTGAGGTACGCGTACAATGTATAAGTGATGTATTGCATGCAATGCTCATCTTCTATAAACAAGATCTTTGACAAAGGCTCTATTTGGAACAAAATAGCGGATAACTGATAAGGTAGTTTATAGTGAATGAGTCTTGTAGCTAATGAAATAAATTATAGCGGATAAACTAACTTATTAAATTTATAGTGTTTTGTAAAATTAATGGTCGAAATGTCTTGTAAATATGAAATGACATCGAAATGATATATATGTTTCATTAATTTTTTTTTTTAAAATGACAGAGGTAAAATTTAAAGAGAAAATAATAAGAAACTAATTGAATTAGCTTACCAAAATAAGCTACTTGGGAGAAAAAACTGTTACCAAACCAGTCATTTTTTCATTTAGAAATTATAAGGCATAAAACATAAGCTCATATTTTGACACTGGCTCGGTGAAATTATAACCCGATTGTGACTTATTTGGCCGCCGCACGTGTACTGCTCCGTCTCTGTTTGAGTCCAGTCTCCACTTGTTCCTCCTCAAGGTACAATAACTTTAATCCTTCCTCAATCTCATATCTATCTATGTAACTAATGCTATTCATTAGCAATTCAATTTTTTACAACTCAAACTGTGATGCACTGAATTTGATTTGATTTCCGATAACCCTAATCAACACATACAAAATTGGGGTTTTCATCAATTTCAAATGGTTACAATAAGACCCTGTGAGTGAGTGAGTTCATTTGCTCTATTTCATAACTATAGAGTAACAATTTTGCATGAATTCATCTAATACAGTATGTTAAAAACATTGTGATTTATTTTCTCAGTTATTATCAGTTATGAGCTTAAACATTGTCATTTATTAACTTCTAGGGTCGCCGCATTTTAGACCAAAACAATGGCTTTATTTGTTTCCACCGATTCTTTCCTTCCTGCACTTAAGTCTCAGCTTGGATTTCTGCATCATCAAGGCCAAAATTGTTCTTATGGTAGTATTAACCTCTTGCATCTTCAAAAAGCTCCTAAAAGTCCGTTTTTGCTTTCTGCACCAGGTTAAATTCCCCGTCCTTTCTATAATTTTTAAAGTTGTTGGTTAATATAATGATCAAGAATCCAATTTTTTTAGTTTCGGTTAATATTGTAACTATTACTCATGAAGGAATGAATATTTTCAGCATGCTTTATTGCGCACTTGACTTTGGTCATTTCTCTTGTATTGAAGCTGTTTTAGTGGCTGAACAATTCACTACTTTCCTTCTATAGCTTTAGAAATTAAGCCACATGTTCAGAGCAAGGGTCGATCATCTTTTTCACAGACAGCTGCTGTGAAGCATCTGACAGGCTCTGTTACCAGAACTCAGGGACTCCGTTTTGCCATCGTAAGTTTCCCACAAATTTTTATTGTTAGTCTTATATTGTCTTCCTGCTTTTTAAATTCCATTTCAGTCAGTAATAAATGAAGCACATACACTCCTTGGATTAGGCGTGCCCTGGTGTCGAACACCAACACTTATAATTACATTGAATTGTGTCATTTTCTCAAATTATTATCGGTGTCAACGTGGTAGTGTCCGTGTCATGTCCGGAGTCCGCGTCTGTGTCCGTGCTATACATATAAGGTTTAGTTACGCACTCTGATGTCTGACAGCAACAAGCATGCCAATATATATATATATATATATGCATTTGACAAAAATTACCCTCTAACATACTCACCAGCTGCTGTAGTCAAGCACCACGGAAAGGTCAGGAAGACCACTTTTCCACAGAAACAGCAATGCTAAGAAATTATCTTTGAAATTATGGCCTTATCTCCAATTATAGTCGTAAAATCAAAGAATAAACTGCACACCACCAAAGGATATTTCGTCTTTCCTCCTGCCAAACTTTTTAAGTGGCAGATAAAAAATTTATCCAAATATTTGGATAATTATAGTTTTACACTAAAATAATTAAAAGTATGCACCACAAATATATTTTTATTGACATAATGTGAGATTTAGGGGAGAGAGAGAGAGCTTTGTGTGGTCTACAAACCTGTAACAATCATGTATATTATTGCTAGTAAGCACAACAGCCCGTATAAAAGGTTTTGCGTTAGAGGGAATCTTGGGCCTTGTCTTCTTCTAGAGTTGGATTGCAAGACTAAAGTTGTGTCATCTTTTGGATAATGAGTGTGGAAACCAATTAAATCTAGTGCCCACATCCTATTTTCCCGAGGGCGAGAATGGATAAAGAATGCGAAGCACAAAAACAAAATATTCTAGTTTTAAAGCTTTCTAGGTGGAGAGTAAGGTTTTGACATTAATAAAAATTTGAAGAAATGGAAGAATTTTGGACAGCAAGGAAGTTGTTAATGGGATTGTTGTGCATAGAGGATAACCAATAAAGGAGGGGGATATGAAGTAGTGAAACAACATACTACTATACCACGAGGAAGTTATTTGCTGCTTACAAATTTTACATTTCTTTTCTACTTTTAAAATGGATTATAATCTCAAAGATTTCCTTATTGTTTTATGTTTTGTTTTTTTGCTAGTTTCTAAACACTTTTCTTTTAGGTTGTTGCACGGTTTAATGAAATAATCACCAGACCACTCTTGGAAGGAGCTTTGGGTACTTTCAAGAATTATTCAGTTGAAGACGAGGACATTGATGTAAGTAATCTGACTTACAAGTCATTGGAATATTACTGTTGTAATCTATATGATATTACTTTGTATTCGGCTAGTATTATGCGGAATTAATGTTTAACTGTTTCAGACGTCTTTACAATGGCTTTACTCTTTGTATCCTTTAAAATACTGAATGTATCCTTCAAAATACTGAAAAATGTCTCATTCATTCTGAAAATACCAAAGTACATCTATATAGATTATAGACAAAAATACTGGTGTAACAAGGATTGCATTGCTATGTGTCATGCAGCAGAAACTAACCATCTAACATATTAAACAAACTATGGGAATCTCAAACTAACAGAAACTATAACTGATAACCAACTAGCTGAAGTTGTTGCTTCCACCGACTCCATTGCACAGGATGACTGATAGTTTGAATTTAAATTTAAAATTTAAAACATTACCATTTCCTATCTTATAATACCTTTTTTTTCCCTGTGTTTTTTATTTGTGTATACTTTGGTATGTTATGTCACCATAGGTCATGGTTTCAAAAAAAAAAATTGTAGCACTGTTTTCACTCACAAAATATATGAATTGTGGCAGTTTTGCGTTGGTCTGAATGTTAACATGACTTTCTTTTGCAATGATTACTGACAGATATTTGTCGCTTTCTTTTCTCCCTTAGGTTGTGTGGGTTCCTGGTGGTTTTGAAATTGGTGTTGTTGCAACAAGACTTGGTAAATCAGGCAAATATCATGCAATCGTATGCATTGGAGCTGTGGTATGATAAATCTTGACAAATTTATAGAATTTGTATGGCCAATGATTACCGATCATATGTATTTATGTTGACTTAATTTGTGTGTCTATTGTGGCCACTATTTGTTGTTAAAAGATACGAGGAGATACAACTCATTATGATGCAGTTGCTAATTCAGCAGCATCTGGAGTGCTTTCAGCTGGTCTAAACTCAGGTTTGTATTATGTTATTGTCAATAGTAATCTCCATATATCAACAAATCACACTTGACATGCGTATCATCAGCTGCCTGTTTCCTTGAAAAAACAAATAGAATCTGCAGTAGCACCAAGGCCCAGAAGAAACTTTTGAATTTTAAGAATTAATTTTTTTCATGTATTCTTGTTTTATCAAAGTAATACTATACCTATGTAAGTTAAACTTAAGACTGGTCTTCACTAAATAAATACCAAAACCTTTTATTCCCTATAATCTAGTCACAGCATGGCAAAATAACATTTATTTACCAGTATCTGCTATTTGACTTTCTTTTTTAATTAATTTCCATAAACATTAGTAACAAAATACTTAAACTGTGAGATGACTCTGCAGGTGTTCCATGCATATTTGGAGTCCTAACTTGTGAGAACATGGATCAGGTAAACCTATGCTATAGCCTTTGTTATGAAAGTCGTGAATTTTTCTTCTTTGATGAGCATTATCATTAATTCGATATATCTGCAGGCTATAAATCGAGCTGGTGGAAAATCTGGGAATAAGGGTGCTGAGGCTGCATTGACTGCTGTAAGTTAACAAATTGATATGACAAAGTTATTATACAACATACCTGAATTTATATGGAGCTATCTAAAAATTTATATGCATTGATTGTCATAGTTTTCTCGTGGAGGATGCCTTATCCTCCCGTCTTTTTGTTTATGTCACAAACCAGTTATTTCTGAAGCTTAAGCTATCAGATGAAGGGTCCTAAATGACTTCGTTACATTACATGTATAATATGCTCTTACATGGAAGAGCCTTTTGTACTTCAACATAATGTAGTTGTTTACCCTTTCTTGTGCTGAATTTAAATTCATGTGTAAAAGTGGTCCGAATGGGTCCTTCTAATTTGAACCGGTTGAAAAATGGTCCAAATGTGCACTTGAGAGTTACAGTCGTCTGATATACTGTAATTATTATGAATAGGGTATTTACAGTAATTCCGATAATTTTGTGAGTCCATGTATTTATGACTCCGTATATATAATGTTCTCCTCTGGGTAATTGAAACACAAGGATTCTCTCAAAGACTTCTTGTATTTTCTTCCACAACATTGTATCTAGATCATAATGAAAAATGCTAATATGCACTTACCTGTTGACTCCCTGTCCTTTATGGTTTCTGCTTCCCGCCACCGTCTTGCAAGTTTTCGGTGTGTGTCTTTGCAATCCCCAGATGCATTCATCGGGAAGTTTTGTTAGATACCACTTACAGATTTGTCTTGCCTTTAATTTTAGTTAGTAGTTACAACATATAATACTACTTATGTTAATTATCAAGCACGTAATAGTAGCTATCTCGGTTATAGCTTGAATAAATACAAGTCTTTAAGTTGACTCTGTGTGTCATTTTCTTGAGAAATTCGATGGTTTTTGCTTGGCTAAACAGTTTAATTCAATCAATGTTTCATGTGTTGTCTGTGATACAGATTGAGATGGCATCTTTGTTCGAGCATCATCTGAAGTAGTCGTATTTTGGAACAGTGGGATAAACCCTATTTTCATCTCCAGAATGGTTATGTTCTTGTTCAACGGTATTCATATCTTCTCAAACTACTGCTGGTTATAAATAAGCAGAAGAGTAGAATTTTTTTTTCCTTCCCGTTAATTTATGTTTTTGTATGGGCACTGTTTTGTGGTGTTCAGAGATGGGAAGAAATTCCATGCAACAATAACTTTGTAGAATAGCATTTCTTTCCCTTTTTTCTCCTTTTGCTCAAACCTTGTCTATTGTTTTCTTTATCTAAGGCTTATTTGTTTTATGTGAAAGTTTTGATATGTCAAGATCATTTTATGTTTTTGACGGTGTGAATGCAATAATCTGTTTCAAATGTTGGTCACAATCTAGTGACAGTTTTTCAATTTTGGAACTTATAAATTGTCAGCTTGTGAAAAGTATATTTTTGAAGTTTTCATGTACAGTGATGTTTCAAATTATGATGAACAAAGGAATAGCAAGAGCTTGTGACGTTGAAGAGACAATGGACTTTTCAAAAGTGAGAGAGGAGAGTGGAAAAATTAACAATTAACATTTTTTTAATAAGAAATTTATTTTCTTGGAGATTATTTTGATCCGACAGACAAAAAAATAAAAATCCTCTTATGGTGGTTTTTTAGCATTACCAAAAATTATTCTTCTTAAGAACCAAATTTACTTCTCACGAACAATTCATCCTAAAAAAACTTTATTTACTATTTGAGTTCAATTATTTGATTAATTAGTATGAGATGTTATTAGATAAAAAAGTATAAAAAAATATCGAAGAAAATATTTGATTTTCAAATACCTGTGGAGTTTAGTAGAACAAAACTCGTGTGATTTGGAAACAAATCAAGATTAAATTTTACCTAGAGAAACAAATAGAAAGCATAATTCAAATAGAAATATGCAACTATCTAACATAGGTAGCATACTTTCCCATTGTAATATAATCATATACTCAAGGATAAGAACAAGAGTCAATAACAAGAATAAGAATTTTTTTAATATGATGTAATATAAAGGATTACACACCCTAGAAAAAATTACAAGATTAAAGAAATTAAATTGATACAAGAAATTGATGCATATTATAAACTGGAATATATAACATGAATGTATTGTTTAAATAATAGCATGCTTACAACATTTAAATGGATCCTAAAATAAGTATAACTCTATGGAGTTATAACCCTTCATCACATAAATAAAAAATTGGATAAAGCATTCATAAATAAATCATTATTCATAGGCAAACCATAATCAGAACCCTCCATGCTAGTTGGAAGAAAATTACTTTGACTTTGGTACTGATTTTGCATCAACTTTTGCTTAGGAATAGCTTTTTGTTGTTGTGGCACAGTTACTTGATGATGAGCTTGTTGAAAATTCAAGGTGATAGGTCCCTTATGAGTTGAAAATGACATGGCAGTAGTTGTAGGACATCCTGTAAATTGTTGAACCAAAGTCCTAAAATTGTTGGTATTGGCATTGAGAAGAGTAATAGGAGTTTTCTTAGAAGCTCTTGATCTTTTTCTGGTTGGTTTGAATGTATTGTTATTCTTTGGAGCCAATTGGTCATTTTGGCTTAAGAATATGTTGTCATTTGATGACATGGTTGGACTTGTTGTCACCAAAGTTGTATCTAAGAATCCTTCCATGTTAATATCCATGAAAGGTTGTTGATTATGATAAGAGAATTGCATATAATGATCATCATCATTAGTTGCTAGAATATTCATGGTTTTAACAATGAATTGAAGATCAATTATGGTATCACTCCTTTATCAAATTAAGAGTGTCTTTTATGAAAGCAAGAAAGCACAAGTTTGATTTATATGCAGAAATGGTTTGGTGGCCTCCTCACAAGTCACATCATGTGAAAAGAATGAGAGGAAAAATAAACCTAAATTTGTTTCTAGTGTATGTAAATATAAGAATTTTCTCTCTTTTTTTTTATTCCAAAATAATTTTGCCTCTTTTGTTTCAAAATGAGTGTTCACTTTAGCAAAATAAATTTGTTTCATAATAAATATATCATTTTTACTTTTTAACATAAAACTTTCCAATCGTGTTCTCTAATTATTATCATGTACATTTTCAAAACACTACTTCGCTTAACATTTATGATTGTGAGAAACACAAATACTCCCTCCGGTCACATTTATAAGCAAAAATAACTATTTGTGCGGTGTTTAAGAAATTTAGTTAAGTGTAGTTAATTTTCTTGATTTAATATAAAACATGAATAAGTTTACTATATTGCCCTTTATAAATAAGTCTTCTTTTTCTTGGAAATCACATACACCTTTTGTAAAGTAAGGGTATATTAGAAATAACAACATTAATTAGTTTAAAAGTAGTCAACTTTTGCTTATAATAGTGACCACAATTTAAAGTTTTTTTTTGCTTATAAATGTGACCAGAGGGAGTAATTAATAGATTTAGTTTAGTATAAATGTCATGCCTTTTGACAACGTAGTTGCATTTTTTAATTTATGCGCAATAACTTTAAACAAAACTCATTTAAAAAAAATTAAGAGCATTTAGATGAGATGACATGAGTCTCTTCGAGACTAACCAAGATCTTAATTTTGATCTCTAGTTTGAACATGCAACAATGTTAAAACTCTTAGGGTGAACTTGTCATCCATTTGGGTCCCAATGTTAAGACGGTGGATGTTGTGGTTGAAATTTTGCACATTTTCAAGTATCAGCTCACAACGGGATTTGGATTTGCTGTAGTTGAGATTTCACACAGTTTCACGCTGTAGTGTATTTCGGCCATCCGATCAAAATCGGACGTCTGAGATTAAATACAGAATAAATAATCATCAAATGATCTCAGACGTCCGATCTTGATCGGACGACCGAAATACACTACAGCGTGAAACTGTGTGAAATCTCAACTACAGCAAATCCAAATCCCTCACACACCATTTTATAGATTATGGTGCATATATATTTTGCTTCGTCTATATTTTATGAGAAAAGAAATGGGGGAAGGGGTGGCTAGGGTGAGAAGGAGAATCATATATTTCACCATGTTTTTAAATCTCTTAAATTTTACCTAAGAAGAAAGATCCTAAATGTTTAAGTCTCTTTCTCTCATGATGGAGTGTGAGAATTTAAATGGACTTTCTTATCATATAGAATCGATTTCTTCAAGAATTAGTTTATGCATATGTTTCTAATCACATTGAATTTGTGTCACACGTAATTTTAACAAAATCACCATTGTACTAAACATATACATTCTATATTGTCCACTCTGATGATGAAACATTGTTCTAGCCACGGTCTAAGTATGCAATTTTTGCCTATAAAGAAGATTAAACTATACAAAATTTCTAAATAAAAAATAGATCAAATATATTTTTAATCCTTATAAAAAAATTAAATTTTGTTTTTTTGTCGTCATAAAAAATTCATACTTAGACCCTACAAGCAGTTTTAATTTTTGCTATTAAGTCGACATATATTTTTAAATGGTTTATTTTTCAATCATGTTTAGAATGTTATAAAAAATTCTTCCACAAAATTATTAAAAAAAAAATCTTCCGCAAAAATTTATAATTTTTTAATATGAATAAATATGAATTTTGTAAACTTTAAAAGTTCGCGATAAAAATAACAAAAATTTGGACTTATAAATCTAATTTTGAGCTCATTTTTTATTGAAGAACTTTTTATAATATTTTAAGTCTACTTAAAAAATATTCAAAAATACGTGTTGATTTTACGTGAGAGATTAAAACTACTAATAAAATAATTTTATAGAAACTAAAAAGTTATAATTTAAACCATAAAAAATTGGTTGATACTTGATCATATTATTTTATTTCAACATATTAGTATCTAGAGATATTCATTTAGATATTTTAAAATGGAGAGAGTAGTGTAAAGATGAGAGCTGTGTCTTTGGTCAAAGTAGATACTAGTCTTAATGCCAAAGGAGATGTTGTTTCCAGGAAGTAACGTTTGTCCATTTAAGTTAAGATAAGATAAGATAAGCTATGCAATATATACAAAACGTGGTTTTTAGTTACATCACTTTTTGGACTACTTGTTGTTCCTTGTGTTAGGGGTTAGGGGAGGATCTTTGAGGTTGTCTCCAACTTTTTGGTCAGAGAAAAAATGCTTTGAATCCCACCATTCACAACATAACACTTTTTACGTCGTATGCTTCTAATTTAATGGCGAAAGAATACAATATATGTCGTTCTCTTTGTTCTATAATGAGTGATTTAGTTAAAATCGAAGAAGTATATTATATAAGAATACACAAGATACTCTTGCTTATATACATAAGAACACTACATAATTAAGGGACGCATATCAAAATGTGTCGGGATATGATCAAATATGTCATTTAACTCAATCAAATTTTCTCAGTTTGAATACAAAAGAATAATAACTTTTCTATTAAGTCCGAGCTAAATCAATCTAGCGATGATAATGTGGATTTCATTACTGAATCATAAGTGACACTTTAATAAAATCACAGTGATTGTAGGTCATTGGACTCTCTACGGTCAGAAAATCACAAGTATATCACAATTCAAAGGACAATTGTGTCCTTTCTTTCCTTTTACCTTTTTTTCAATTATAATAATTATTTTTTTATTCAACCATACTAGTTACATAGTATTTTAACTATGAGGGAGTGAACCAAGCCCCTTCCTAGATCTGTCAGTGCAGCACACATGTGTATAATGTATGTGAAATTAGTGCTGGCCATCCGTTGGATTTAGGCTGAAAATCATCAAATCAATAAAAATTGCAAGTTTGTAACCTCTTATTTAGACCTAATTTCGACGGTATATTTGTTCGGGTCTCGGGTTGTATGAGTGTTAGGTAGAATGAGTCAGTTTAAACGATTTAGATCGAAACTTTGTTACATCTAAAGTTCTATTGATCCAAAAAAAGATAGAAGAACTAAATTAATGCATAACAAGGAGGGTGATATGCAATTACTTTATTTGAAATTAGTAGTAAAGACAATAAATATTAGAGTATATTTTACATCTCATTCTTCGACACATTACAAAGTTGTAAAATATAACATTTCTTTCATCTATCAAAGATGGATAAAAACAACAAAGCGAAGAGTATGAGAGAGAGAGAGAGAGAGAGAGAGAGAGAGAGAGAGAGAGAGAGAGAGAGAGAGAGAGAGAGAGAGAGAGAGAGAGAGAGAGAGAGAGAGAGAGAGAGAGAGAGAGAGAGAGAGAGAGAGAGAGAGAGAGAGAGAGAGAGAGAGAGAGAGAGAGAGAGAGAGAGAGAGAGAGAGAGAGAGAGAGAGAGAGAGAGAGAGGAGACAATTGAAATCGAAGAAAAAAATTAATTTGCATCTTAATCGTTGTTCAGTCGATTTCGGTTATTAAGATATAAATTTTTAGAGACTCGCATCCGCCCATGTGCAACCGTTCATGGCTGATTTTTCACAACTATTGACCCAAGACCCGGTCCGCATCCAACCGAACGCTTCCATATGTTAGTAGTTATATCGGTTTAAAGTCGGATCGTGGAACCGTGCTCAGCCCTATGTGAAATCAGTGTTATGCTACTTTGTATAGAACAAAGAAAGATTGGGTAGAGTTTCGACTCTCCATATTAGTATTAAGTTAGAGAAAATGACATTTTATTTTATATCTATCTAAAATAATTACACACGAATAAAAGACAAATATCAATAAATTGCACTGTTAAACTTTTTTTGAATGATAGAATATTTCATATATTGTGTTAGGTTAAATTACCTTTTGATTAGGAAAAAAAAAGTAGAATATGTCAAATACACACTAACCCGTTATTTACACGAAAAATATAAGCATTTGCACTAGTTTATACAATTATTATACTTGGTCAAACTTTGATTTTTAACACCAAGAAATTATACATAGGTGGTTGGAGGAAGAGAAATCTGACTTGGTGGTATAGCAAGTGGCAACTATATATCGTATATTGTGTTTATTTATTTATTCATTATACTTTTACTCCACAAAATATTTACAACAATTACTAAAACTCCAATAAATAAATAAGAACTTACAAAAAAAATCAATTTTTTTTACGCCCATTGAGTAATTTATTGATTTTTAATCATTGCAAAAAAATAAATAAACTACATTTAATTAGAAATTGAGGAGAAACATACTACTCATTCCATCTCATATTATTTGTCATTTTCGAAAATTAAAAATATCCATCAAAATAAATTTAGGTGGACTATTTCCCTTGAACTAATTACCAATGTAGAGTATAGGGACTGGTATTATACAATTAGAGCAATATTAGTACAAGTTAACTAGAAATTATGCCATTGAACTCTTCAACAAATGCTTTTATGGATTTAAGCGCCTATATTTGTATAAGTTGGGTTCAATCACCATCAGGCATGAGCTGAAAACAACTTAAAAAAGGTCGTATTTCAATACATTCTTGCACTATCCAAGAGCACTTAAATGATATGACGCGGGTCTCTTCTAGCTTAAGCAAGGGTTTGGGTTCGATCATTGACTTGGGCATGCAGCAGTGTTAAAACTCTTAAGAGAGTTTGACATTCATTTGGGTTCACAAAGCTCGAGGGAATAGTCTTTGCCGTTGTTGCGCGCAGAGGATATCCGGTTAACAAAAAAAAAAAATACATTCTTGCACTAAAAGGCATAAAAATTTGATTGGTTGTGTTATCATAGTCTCTCTATTATATATTGCTTAATTCATTGTCCATGATTAAATCAAATGTCATAAAAAGATTGATTAATTTCATTTTATTCAATTTTGAATATTTAGTTTTTTTTTTTAAAAATGATAATAAATAAATGTGAAAGCATATACATATTTTATCACCATCTCAGCTATAAATTTTTCAATTAATAACTCTAATTCATACACTTTTCTCTTTCTTCTTTAAATTGCACATTCACTTCTTAAAAGTTCAAATTCTTGAAGTAGATAGTAACAAGTTTACAAAGTCAAACTTACTTGCTCATCAAACCAAACCATGTCATTACTTCCTCTCCTCTTTTATATCTCCTGCCTTAAATTTTTACACCATTTTTTATATGCAACTATTGTTGGTTAATTTATAAGGTGGGAAAAAATGAGTTACACTTTTGTGTGTTTGAATTAGTCTTTTAGTGTGCACCGACATTTACTAGTACTTCTAGTTCTTTATACTTTTCCAACGTTGTTGGCGCCTGATTTTGATGATGCATCTTCCATTGAAGATTTTGGTTTTCATGATTGTTCTTTGGTTTATTCTTTCTATTACTATCAGCTTAGTTTAGGTTCAAAAAAAGTTACAAGTATTTTTTTAGAGTTAAATGTATTTTTAATCTCTATAAAATACTCTCCTATCAAGAAACTCCTTATTAAATTCAAGAATGGCAAAGAAACTGTGGGTGAGTTAAAATATGCAAACCGAAGTCATGGAAGGGACACACATGGGTGAGTTAAAATATGCAAACCATGTAGCGGAAGAAGTTCATCAACCATGCATACTTCTGCAGGCAGAGACACTCATAGAAAGTTAATTTTAAGCCATGAAGTGACACATGACTCTGTTCGATGAGAGAGGAGCGAGGGCTATGCAATTACACGTAAATTTACAATAAATTGGCAGCTACAATTACAATTGCACAATGAGCGCGCATGTGAGAGGATCTTAAGGAAAATGCACAAAATTGGAATTACAAGGGTCCAACTCATTTGCACCCTCTGGAAATTGTTATTTTTAATTTCTTGTTAATTTACAACTATTTCATGAAGTATTGTAGTAAGTATGGGTTTTCTATATCTTCTTAGAAGCAAAGAAGAACATACAACACTAACAGATGAGAGTGCCATGCATGCACCAGCAACCCATGGTGGAAGCTTGATCCCCAGTGAAGGATATAAAACCCCTGCAGCAACTGGTACGGCGATAATATTGTAGGCCATCGCAAATACATAATTCAATCGAATACGAGAAAAGGTCTTCTTAGAAAGATCAATAGCTGTGATCACATCTTCCAAATTATCTCTCATCAACACATAATTAGCAGCTTCTATTGCAATATCTGTTCCAGCTCCAATTGCCATACCAACATCTGCAGCAGCTAATGCAGGAGAGTCGTTTATACCATCACCCACCATTGCAACTATACTTCCATCTTTTTGGAATGAACGAACAACATCAGCCTTTCCTGCAGGCATGACCTCAGCCCTAACATCTTGAATGCCAACCTGTCATAAAACATCTTATTTTTTAGCAAAGTTTGACTATAACATCAAGTTCTGCCCAAAATTTAAGTTATAACTGTCATGATAGTATGATGTATATAATGAAGATATGATTAAAATATTTGTTTCGTCAAAAGAAAAAAAATGATTAAAATATTTGTAATAATAAATTTAAAACCATAGCATTTCTTTCAAACTTTACTATTGGATTTATACACAAGAAAATCAACAGCTTGGTTGAGAACCTGAGACCAGGTATGGTTTTTTTTTTATCAAAGACCGGGTATGGTTTTCATACTACATACTACTATAACACTACTATTTTCCATGCAAAGATGTTGGGTTTCTTGGTACTAGAAAATGTCCATATGTTAAATGCATAAATTAAGAAGCACAGCCTTGGAACTCCACTCAAAATTATCACAATACCAAAATTTCCAACCAAAACAAAAATATTAGAGAAACATATACAAACCTCCTTGGCAACAGCTTGAGCTGTTCTCCAGTTATCTCCTGTAACCATAACAGGTGTGATTCCCATTTTTTGGAGGCCCTCTACCACAACAAAGGCTTCTCGCTTGAGTGAGTCTGCAACGCCCAAGACTCCAATCAAAATATCATCACATGCTACAAGGATCCCAGTCTTGGCACTTTCTTCAAGCTCTACAACAAAATTTTCCACTTCAGTAGAAATATTTATGCCACTTTCCTCCAGCAGCTTCCTGTTACCAACCTGATCAGAACATACTGCCTCAAATAAGCAACTATTTGGACAAATATAAAACACATTTATCTATTCTAAAATAAGCCTTCCCCTAATGAGATGTGTCCCTCTCTCCACAAAACACATTTGTTGTTCACAAGACCTGTGTTTTTACATAGGTCACTGGTAGTTCCATTCATTAAAAGATAATCACAACCATACTAGAATACCAAAAAAAAGTAAAAAATAAAAACATTACCAAAACATGCTGTCCATCTATAACGCACTGCACACCCCTTCCTGGAATAGCAGAGAAGTCTGAGGCATCATAAAGCCACCCTGATTTGAACTCACTGGCATCATTCTGGGAACCATTGGTAAGAGAGGACCCATCAAAGAAGTGAAAATGACGTGCATATTGTAATATCGCTTTTGCCAGCGGGTGTTCACTGCTAGCCTGAATTTAAAATTAAAAAAAGAATGGTTAAAAAAAATAGTTGACAAAATTACAGTTGATTACTTTTTTTCTTTTTTTTTTGAATGGCAAATTGTTAGTTGTTAGTATATTTACAATGTTATGTTAGTTTTTCTCCTTGCCAGAACTCAAACCCTGGACCTCCAACTCCTTAACCCTTAGCTCAACTAGTTTAACCAATTGAGCTACCCATCCCACCCCAATTACAATTGATTAATTGATTCCTTTAATGGGTATCATAAGAAATGCTATAGGTTGAAATTTTCTAACACAATCAAAAAGTCAAAAATAATGAATCTTCTTCAAAATCACTCCTAATCCTATTTCAAAATGCCAAAACACTGTTAGGAAAGTTGAGTTGTCTGTGTCGAACAGGAGGAAGGAAACTTAGAAAAATATTATTCCATGTCCTTTATTGCTGGATCTAGGTTCAAATTGTAAGTATGTGACAACACCAAAGACAGACAATAAGAATCAAAGAGAACAACAAATCATCAAGAAAATTAAGAGTCACCTCAGCAGAAGCCACCAATTTTAGAAATTCTCCACGGTCCATTCCTGCAAACACCTTGGCAACA
Organism: Trifolium subterraneum; assembly: GCA_951799995.1. Lineage (NCBI taxonomy): Eukaryota > Viridiplantae > Streptophyta > Magnoliopsida > Fabales > Fabaceae > Trifolium > Trifolium subterraneum. Next base: position 12,351,258 of record OX637461.1, read on the forward strand.
GTGACAGTGGCTTTACCCTGAGTTAGAGTTCCTGTTTTATCAAATATAACATACTTCACCAGCTGAGCCCTTTCTAAGGATTCTCCTCCTTTAATTAACACACCGTTGTTTGCTCCAACCCCTGTTGCCACCATGACAGCAGTTGGTGTTGCCAAACCAAGTGCACATGGGCATGCAATCACCACGACAGATATAGAAAACATAAGGGCAAAAACAAAGTGATTTCCATTTTTTGGCAGCCATTCATCTGGGTAAGCTCCAAGAGCCCCAGCAGTATACCTAATATTAAACAAAACATGTCCACAAGAGTAGGGATAAGCATTCCAAACACGCATTAGAAATCAATTTTAACAATATGCCAAAACTAGTCAAGGTAACCTTACCAACATAATAGTGTCAATAATGACAGAGCTACAATTGTAGGAACAAATATGCTTGCTACCTGCAAACCAAAAGAATGGTACCTGAGTTCATTAATTTATATTCAGTCATTGGTGCCAATCAACTAGCAAGCAAGATTATAAAGTTAAGATACTGACTACTATTTGAATATCACGTGAAAGCAAATAAACATGAGTTTGAATTATGACTGAAGTGAACAACAACAATTATTTTTTATGAATAATTTCAAATAAGGAGCTCTAGTGAACAGAGGGTTAAGGCATTAAAGTGTTGTTCCTACTCTACGGGCTTACTCAGATTTTCATTTTCCGGAACAGCAGACCAGGAAAACTAAATGCCGACTCCTTGCCACTCAATGTATCTTTTAGTTATAAGAACTTTACAATCTTTTAAAGCGTGAAATTAGGTGTTGTCATTTCAAAAACAGACAACATTTCACTTAGTTTTGAAATTCATTCATGAGCTGAAACTTTCTTTACCACAAAGAATGGAATCCGATCTATGTAAAAATGCATACATGATACAACAACAATAACAAGAAAAATGGAAGTCTATGCCAGCCCATGTTACAAGGATCCGGCAGAGTTTTATATTGGTCGCAGACTTCTTAATGAAAACCCTCCCCTTTCTCCAAGCTTTGGATAGGCATGTAATGCAATGTAGGAATTGCATAAAAATGCTTACACTATCAATCTATCATTAAACACTTACAGAGCACAAAAACCATCAAAGAGCACAGCCAGAATACTTACATAATCAGCAAATTTTTGAATGGGAGCTTTGGACATCTGGGCTGTCTCCACCAAATTAATTATCTGACTCAAAACTGTATCAGATCCTACTTTGGTGGCTTGAATATGAAGGACGCCATGGAAATTGATTGTACCTCCAATAACAGATGCATTGATCTCCTTCAAAACAGGTATAGCTTCACCGGTCACCATACTCTCATTCACGTAACTTGAGCCCCAGCTAACAATACCATCAGCGGGAATCTTTGTACCAGGAAGAACTTTTAATGTGTCACCAGGTTGAATAAGCAGGGAATCTATTTCTCTTTCTTTAATAGATTTACCATCTAGAAAACAAAACAATTATTGGCAAGTTATAATTTGATGTTATGATGAAATTTAGATGATAAATGAAATAACCATCAATAATTTCAACCTATGTATAAGATAATCAGGACATCAGTTGTTCCATTTTCTTAAGAAAACAAAGCACATAAAATGAAAGTGTTATGCACCTTTGTCTTTAACAACCAATAGAGCTGTTGCAGGAGTGAGTTCTACTAACTTCTTAATGGCATCAGATGTCTTTCCTTTGGCAAGACATTCCAAATATTTGCCCAACAATACAAATGTTATAAGCATAGCACTTGTTTCAAAGTATGTTGTAGACCAAAATCCAGTAAGAGCACCATACAGAAGAGCACAAACAGAATAAACATATGATGCTGTAGTTCCCAAAGCAACCAGGACATCCATGTTTGTTGAACCATTTCTAAGAGCTCTGATAGCTGCTACGTAGAAGCGCTTTCCAATCACAAATTGGATGACACTCACCAATGCCCACTTCAACCAATCATCCATGAGGAAAGGCCCACATCTCCAAAGTAATAAAGAGTATATGAATGGAATATGAGGACATATTACTCCCATGAAAAAGAGAGGAATCTGAGACAAATGCATCAAGCAAAAATCAATGCAAAAGATTGGAATGAATAGACAAGAATCTAAACAAAATAAGGGACATCAACATTACACAGACTCTCGAATTCTAAATATGATTCCTTTTTGTAACAATATCAAGAGTCTCATTTTGCTTCAGTTACATGTTTCTATGGAAAAACAAATGACACAATACAACTTCCTATAGATGAATTTTCTGTATGGACTAATTACAGTCCTTATGAAGCATAAATCTATGGGGATCTGACATCAGCAGAATCTGAAAGGATGGCTCATTCTACACTAACACCTTAAGGTTTGAGCATACAGCAGTTACTAACTACTTAATTTCTTACCCCTACTCACTATTTCTCTATATCTACACATGACATTTAAGAGATACTCACACTAAAAAGCCAAATAATGCAATCAAACAAATAAAGAAACAAAATAAAGTTCGATAAAACCAAACAAACAACAACAAGTATGGCTATATATATTAAAGAGATACTCACACTAAGAAACAAGCTGGAAGTAAAAAGTCGAAACATATTTTCACTATCTGATCCATCTTTAGAAGCCATTCTAGCATAAGGACTTCTAACGTGCAACTCAAACATGCCATTACTAACTGCACAAATCCCATCAAACAATGATCTAGAACTAAGAACTTGAGGATCAAAAACAATATTAAGTTCACTCAACAAAGGATCAAACCGAAACTGCCTCACCCCTTTAAAACCACTTAACATACTCTCCAAAACCTGAACATCAACAACACCAACAACACCTAAAACAATCTCATCTTGACTAGTACTCTGCACAAAAGAAGCTTCAAAACCAGCATCTTCAATTGCATCAACAATTTCTTCTTTACTAATCACTTTTGGATCAAATTCAACTTCACCTAATGAAGTAGCTAAAGCCACCACCGCCTTTTTCACTCCGGTTATATTCTTTAAAATTCCCTCAACGGAATTCACACACGCCGCACACGTCATACCGCCAATCGTAAACTGTCCAACCACCGTACTATCACCAACCGGTTTCGGTCCAACTGAACCCTGTTCATGTAAGATCTCAGCTTCAAAACCTGCATCTTCAATTGCATTCTTAATATCTTCATCCTAGGGTTCACAAATATCAAAAACTTTCTAAAATCAGTAACTAAACACTTCACAAATCCACAAATCAAACAAAAATCAAAGAAAAAAAATTCAAAAAAAAATTGTAAAACCTTGACGAGGTTTTTATTGAAAACGACGTCGGCTTTATTCTGAAGTAAAGCGACGGAGGCTTCAATTACGCCGTCGACGGACTTAAGAGCGGCTTCAACGGAGTTAGAACACGCCGCACACGTCATACCGGTGATTCTAACCTGAATCCGTTTGGTTCCGTCTTCAACATCGCGTTTATCGTAGGAATCTAATAGACGGACATCTTCAAGGTCGCCGGAGTCGGAGTCGTTGCCGGCGCCGGCGGAAGTTAGTTGAATGCTCGGCGCCATGATGATTAGAGAGAGAGAGAATGTAATTGAAATGTTGTGAGGTGAATTAGGAGAGAAAAGAAAAAGGAAAGATGTGTTTGTATATAAAGAGGGAAAAAAGTGGAAGGAATTTGGAGAGAAAAAAATGAAGAAGAAAGAAAAAACAGTTTCCGATGGAGATGGTGAGACAGCAATAATATTTGTAAATTTGATTAATTTAATTAGTTAATTGTTTAATTAATTTAAATTTGTTGTTAATTAATGATGATAATGTATTAGGTGAAGACAGCAATTTGTTAACGAAAGTGGAAGGTGAAATAGATTGGATTATTGTTGGAGTTGGAGGGAGATTTGTTGTGTGTATTTCCGATAATGTCCTTGGGGATATTGTGAAAAGACGAATTGGTCCGTTGTACTACTGGTATTGTTGTTGTACTGCACGCGTTTTTTTCCGTTCAAACGTGACTTTTGCTCTGAAATGAATGAAATGCGTATGGAATTACTACGTTTTTTCTGTTCAAACTTCAAAGGTTCCGTCCGGCAGGCTGGTCAAGAAAGGTCAATTATGGTGAGGCATACATCAAGTTGGATGTAATTATCCAACAAACTAATGAGATTAAATTTATACCAGCTCTGGTCACATCTATAAGTAAAAAACATTTTAAATTTTGGTCATTATTATAAGTAAAAGTTAACTATTTTTAACTAATTAATATTGTTATTTCTAATATATCCTTATTTAATTTTACTTTCCAAAAGATGTATGTGATTTCCAAGAAAAATAAAGTTTATTTATAAAGGGCAATATAGTAAACTTATTCATGTTTTATATAAAACAAGAAAATTAACTACACTTAACTAAATTCCTTAAACACTGCGCAAGTAGTTTTTTTTGCTTGTAAATATGACCGGAGGAAATACGTAGTACCTATAACTATTTTTTATTATTATAAAATAAAATAACATAAAAACACTGAAGCATGATGGAAAAATAATATACCTAGCACTAAGACAGAAATCAAAATACACGGCACTATGGCGAAAAATCATAACAAATAATATCACACTATTAGGCGATGAAAACACAAAAAATATATATAAAAAAAAACACTAAAGATACGTAGAAACCACACTTATTTAACAAAAATAGAGAAGAAGAAAAAAGAGAAGAGTTGTGACGGTTAGGATTAAAAGATGAGTTACTTTTCTACAATTAGCTTGTAACCAATTTTTTAGTAAAAGAAAAACTTGTAACCATTTTTAATTCATATTTATTTATATGATTGTTCACGTTTGTCGTTGGATAAATACCCAAATTATTGAAAAGTAGTGTAGAAAAACCTTGAATTTTTTGCAAACACCTTTTTGGCGCATGAGAAAAAATTGTCTATTTTGTTCTGTCATATTTTTTCAATCTTTTGTTTAAACATTTTTCTGTAATATTTATATCCCACGACTTTTTCATTCCTGCTTGGCAATGGCATGGACTGCAGCACGTGATCCCTGTGTTTTTCTTCAACGTGATATTTTTGAATGAGATTATAATAGGAGTATATTTTTTTTTAAAGCACATTTTAGGAGTATACATAATACATGTGTAGATTAATTAACGTATGGATTTGTTGATATTATGATTTGTGACCCACGTGACGTTGACGTTAAACATGAAGCTGGATATTTTAATTTTACCCACCAATACAACCAAAAAGATGGTTCGTTTCTATGGTTGAATTTTTGGGGCAATAAAATAAGTATATGGTATACATTTAAAAAAAAAAAAACATTTTGAAGTTTAAATCTAATTCAATGATAGTTACTTTTCACAAGTTGAGTTTCTCATGATTTATGCATACTACAATTATCCTGGGTCAAATTTGGATTTATAAGTATAGGTATATTGTGTGTTTTAACTTTTGCATATTGGCAAAGTAGATTTTGACATAAAGAAAATAACATATTTTTAGTGTAATATTGATAAAAAAAAAATATAGGTATATTTTTAGAAAATAACAGATTTTGACATAAAGAAAATAAGATAAAGAAAATAGCATATTATAGGTATGAAATTTTACCGTCGTTTGTTGATGATAAATCTTCAAATTGTAGTATTTGTGTTTTTCTTTAATTTTTTTTATCATACGCAAGAATTAGAAATTAAAGCATGATTGCTTACTTAAAAAATTTAAATGTCTTATTTTTTAAATTAAATTTATTGTTGAATTAAGAATCATTTTTTAGTCAAGTAGTATAGTGGATAGAAATTTCATCTTTAAAGGTGGATAAGTGGGATAACTGAAATTCGAACTTCAACCCTATATATATAATACAATGTCCCTATTAACTGAATTAAATATATGAGACTGTTGAATTAAGAATATAATCAACCAAAAGCAGCTTTCAGAAAATGTATTTTTAAGGTGCGTTTGATCTGCTAAAAAAATAAGGGACAGGATGCGACAAGTTTGACAACTTCAGTTATACCGTGTTTGATTTTAAAACTGTTCATGGTACTGGACAAATTGAGGGCCAAATGACAGGACAAAAACTGAAACTTTTGTCCCCGGGAAAATTTTTTGTCCTCTGCACAAATCGTCTAAAGTATCAAAATAGTCTTCTGTCCATCAAACATCTTACAAACACAAAATTTATTCAATATCTTAAACGTCTCTATTGTATTGTATTGTCATGTACTATTATGTCTAGTACAAATATGTTACAGATCAAACGGACCCTCAAAGAACAATTTCACAGGAGTAATTGTTAACATCAATGTGTACAAGTGACTAAATTTTAATTTACGGTCATGTGAGAATTGATATGTTCATCAATAAATACCATAAAACGTTAATATAGTAGTAAATTACTTTTTAAAAATAAAATGATAACTTTAATTATTTTACGGCCAAACTCTTGATTATCAACCATCCTTCCCTATAAACCAAAGCATTAAAACAAAAAGTACTACCGGTGTTCACATGATACTAGTTAAAACAAACTAAATATAGTAAATTTCTTTTAAAATTTATATAAATTTGTGGAGTCAACCTTTAAAAATACGAAAGATTTTATTTTCAATATAGTAATTTTTTTTCCACTTTTTTAACAAGTGTTTTATAGAGGTGCTAGCTAGTTATCATGAGCTTTAAAAATGTTGAGGCTATACTTTTTCCTATACTTAATTTTATGTCAACGGTCTTCATCTCATTTATTGTGTAACAATCATATTGTGACTGATCAGAAAAATATTGGTATTGAAAGTTCCGTCCAAAAAAAGAAGATTGTCATCAAAAGTAAACAATCATAAATAAACAAACGAATCAACAAATTTCTATTTTTTGGTCAAAGTGGGAAAGGTGAATTAATTAAAGCCAAATAATTTTATATTATCGTAGTACGAGACAAATATTGTTGGAAATATGACATTTTTCCCACTAATTAAAAGCTTTATCGAAACAATATTGGTAGTAGTATGAAGACTCCACTGAGGCACTGACCTAAACGAAAACAACAATTACTATTTTTTTTTCTCTTTAAATCTTTTTTAATAAAAGGAAACAATGGGCTATGCTATCTTATCATATGTGGTATCCACAAAAAACAACTTTTTCTCACCCTAGCTTTCACATGCAATAACTTGCATTATTCAATGTTTTAATATAGATTATATAGATATATCAATTTCATTTGTATGTTGGATTTACAAGAACTCCAATACGAAAAAAGTGGATGATGATCTAATGGAAAAAATGCATGAGACCACTAAAATATGTGCAACCCATCATTTTAATCTCTAAAAGTAAATTTTACTCTCCCATTCATTTATCAATATATCAAAATTATAATTAGGTCTATAAATCTTTCTTTTATTACTCATTTTGATTCTTAAATATGCTTTTAGGTAGTTAGTGCAATCTTTAAATATATTTTTGGTTAGTTAATTTAATCAATAAAATTATTAATTGTTAAGAAGTTTCACATTGGTTGCGAGCGATGTGAGACACCTTAATACATTCCCTTGCGCCCAACGATATTGTGCTTGGAGCGCGGATATAAATAATGAATGACTTGATTAGAAACCCGTTAGCAGGCGGTCCAACGGGTCGTGGAGATGCTCTGATACCATCTTAAAATTGAGAGTTGAGTCTAACTCAACCTACAAAACCGACATGTAAATGATGAATGTCTCTACTTTATAAATACATATTCGGGTCATCTCGCAACCAATGTGAGACTTCTTAACGCACCCCCTTGTGCCCAGCACCGTTGGGCTTGAGGCGCGGATATGAACGGTGGATAACTGATCAAACACATGTAGCAAGCGGCCCAACGAACCGTGGAGAGACTCTAATACCATCTCAGAATTGAGAGAATGACTGATTTCTTTTTAAAATTGAAAACGCCATAAAGCACAAAAGAATTTAAACTCTAATTTGAGGCGATTTCATTTAATCTCATTTGTCCAAGTTATTTTTTTTAATTTGTGTCTGATTTTAAACTATACAAAATATGCATATTGGATGTCACATCAATAAACAATGTAATCTAAGCATAATTTTCTTAAAAAATAAAATAAAATTGTCAAGTAGTTTAGTCGCTAAAAAATTCAGCTTTTAAGATGAATAAGTGGGATAACTGGAGTTAGAACTTCGGAATCTAATGTTCCCGATTTTCTTTAAAAATTGGAAGTTAAACTAACTTACAAATGTAATCAAAATCACTTGAATATAAATGTACAAAATCTGATTATTTGACAAATAATATAATAATTATTACATTGACCGAAATAAAATTGACTTTGATTTTAATTTCGAAGCTTCTGAATTGTCAAATAGGTTTACTATTCTTCTGATTTTATCTCTGAGGTTTCAGCCTCACCAAACCGTATCATGTTGTACTCCTCATGTACATGTACTACTGCACACTCTCTCATGTAGTACAATATTAGTAACGTATTTTCGTTTTAGGATTAGGTGTGAGAAGTAAATATTGCAGTATTATCTATATTGCTTTCTTCGTTGAAATAATATGGATATGTTTAGTTTGATCTTGTTAGGGGTAGCTACCAAGATATCAATTTAGGTATAACGTCCATGTCAACATATATAGGGATAAAATATAGGAATGCTTTTAAAAAACATCATATGCTTAAGCTTTCCGCAAGTTAGTTGAATGCATAGGTAAGTTAGTTAACCAAAACCATAACAAGGCTAACAACTCTGTCCCAAACAATGATTTCTAACTTTCTATAAGTTGTAAATGTTGAGTTAAGTGAAATACTCTCCAGAGTTAAACCTAATTCATTGATACAAAATTGGTTTGTAAGGTGATGATTACATCTATTTTATAAACACATATTCATATCATCTCGCAACCGATTTGAGACTTCTTAACACACGCCCTTGCGGTCAACACTGCTGAGCTTAGGGCGCGTATATAAATGGTGGATGGTCCGATCAGAAAGTTAATAGTAGACGGCCCAAAAGAATTGTGAAAATGAAATTAAATGTTTTTTTGTCAGGTAGTTTAGTGGTCAAAATTTAACCCTTAAAATAAATAAATAGTGTTTGAGATTCGAACTCTAACTTTTATAATATAAAATGTGATGTGCTTACTATTTTTTTTTGTTTTGAATCTTTTAGTTAGAAAGTAAATAACTTTATAAGATAGATGACGACTTATACAATTTTGTTAGTGTATCAACTTTCTTTCCCTCAATCACATTGTCTCGTGCACGTAAAGAAATTTCTTTTCTACAAGGGGACTTTAAATTCCACTACTAAAAAAAATGAGTTTGTTTGTGTCACTAGAAAAGGTGTTCCAATTCTTCATACAGTGAAGTGAATGTTCATGTGGCTACAAAATTGTCCCTTATCAAAATTATGAGCTCAATGTTAGAAATAATATAGAACCATTGACGTAGCCTTTCCTAACAGCTTAAGCTTTTGGGACAAACGGTTATTTGACATGGTATCAGAGCCTCTATGACTAAGTGGTCTAGAGTTCGATCCCCGCTCCCCTCACTTTCTAATTAAAAGTGGAATTTAAGCATATGGTAGGTGGGCCAATGCATTATCCACGCTTCAAGCCCAAATGAGCTCTTGCGTGAGGGGGCGTGTTAGAAATAATATAGAACCATTGACGTAGCCTTTCCTAACAGCTTAAGCTTTTGGGACAAACGGTTATTTGACACTCAACTTGCTCTTAGTGATTTCCTTACCTTGCTAGTCATCATCTTTCTAAAGATGATTAAATTCCCTGCTCAATTTTGTCACACGTAACTTCTTTTATATCTTTTGAATACTATATTGAAAATAACTTAAAATATACGAAAAACGTGGCTGGAAGAGAAAACTCTAATAAAGGTGATCGGTTAAATTCTCCTACATAAATTAGTCATCGACAAAAAATATATGACATTGTAACAAAAATAATAGTTGTCATATTTTGCTTTCCAAATCAGAGAACATCAATTGCGATCCTCAAATTGATTTTTATATTTGGACCAATAGGTGGCCACATGTTACCTCAGATTTTTGTCACAAGCATGGATGACCCCTCTATCCCATCCCTTATTTCCATGGATTGTTTTAAGCACTATTTTAATCAATAAATTTATTTCATTAAGTTAGATAGAATATTAAACTAAACTCGTGTTTATAATGCATGTACTTAATATGCCTAGTCAACTTTTCAACATAGTGTAGATTTTATCTTTCTGGTGATGTTGTTGATATCTAGTCTAGCATAAAACTTATGAACCTCACCTCTCAGAAATCCAACTATACCCTGTGGTTCCTTTCTAATGTCTAGTTCTTTCATGACATCTCTTAAACTAGTTTCATCTTCAAGTAGCCATCATTCCATGTTGTTGGACAAAAGAAGATAGGTGGAAGAATGTTCAGGTTGAGTTGTTAGAATCTTTTGAGCAGCAGTGTCTCCTAACTTGGCATTTATATGCTCCTAACAAAGTCTACCAAATTAATCATCTCATTCAGCTTGATCAGCATTTTGTCGATAAATTCCAGTTCCACTGCTTCATCCAAGCGGCCAGCGTGGCCTAAGAGATCCACAACACAAGCATAATGTTCCATTTTCGGTACAACACAAGCATAATTGTTGACTTTGAAATTTCATTTAATCTGCAAGATTAATGAACAACATGCTAGACTCAATCTTCTGGCGAACAATTAGCAAAAAAAAATCCTTACCAAACTTGAAAAGTATCTATCAAACGTGTGCACTTACAATTTGTTGTGATAGAGAGGAGTTAGGTTTCCGTAATTCATTCTATAGATGGACTACACATATTAAATCATTTTGTAAATCAATTTATTCTCTGGTTTTCACCACTTCTATTTTGCATATTTGATGCATAATATATTTCACAAATACTCGAGCAAAAACTAACACTAAATGAGGTTTCAACAATTTTCAATTTCACAATATTCTTTCTGTATGTACATAAGAAATACTAACATATTGCAAATATCTCGTGTCCGACACACAAGTATGCAAATTCTTTAGTAGAAATTTAAAATACCATAAAATGAATACCACAAGTAACACTTCAAAGTTAGGCGAGGCCATTTGTAATCAAACTAGTGACACCTAAAGAACATCTAAGAAGTTCCAGTTTTATCATTTTGTACTCAATCGGACAACAGCAGTTCCCACCTCAAAATCAGACTCAGTCCTTCCTGAAATACAGAACACTTAGTTAGCCAAAATGCAAATCTAGGATGCAATATACAGCTGATAAAAAAACATGCATCCTTAAGAGATTAGAATATTAACATGGAGTAGATTGACAAAACATAACATGGAGTTGAATATGAAGGATTACTTGAAGAGTTTCTCCGTAATATCATTCAGACGCTTAACATCTGCACCTACAAGTTCATCAGTCTTTTTCCCATTTTGAAAGAAATGAAGTGTTGGCTGCAGCAAGGTAAATCATTGTTATGCCATCTCACTTTCGCAGGGTAATAAGCAAAGTGTAAAACTATAAAAAGTGAAGTACATCTATAAAAAGTGTAAGTACAAATTTACAAGTGAATTTTATATCAAAGTGTATTACATCCATGAACTATAAAAATGAGAAATGTGTCAATTTACTTGATATAAACAATTGAACAAATCTAGTTCAACCAAAGCATTTCATTAATCAAACCAAGTGATTGAGCTCAAGTGGATTAATAAGCTTCACGAAAGGATGAATTGTTTAGGAGAACCCGAGTTTGATTCCTGGGTGGAAGTGGAACATTGTTTTGCCATCTCTACTTACTTCCAGGCCGAACTCCGGATTACCAAGGCCCCGTTCCCGGGGGAACCGGAGGGTTAACACATAAAAAATAGGGTCGTGCTAACCCTAAACCCTTCGGGCACATGTTAAGGATCTCAAAAATAGTAACTATTTATTGTAAAGGTTAAGATTTAAGCTTTTGAGAGATTGAATGCACATTTTACAAGATAGAGTTTCCACATTTGATACCTTAACATATGCCCTTAGGGCACATGTTAACATTTTCCTAAAAAATAACATTTCATTAATCATACCATCATAGAAAAAACAAGCCATAATCATCAACCATCCACTATTTTAATTCTAGAACGTAAAGGAGATAAAATCTTGAGTTCAAGTCGTGAATTTTACAAAAGGCCCGCAGAGGTGTATGTCGTTCAATAACCAGACTAGCAGAGGTGTATGTTCTACATCAGCCAAGATCCACATTGAGTACATTTTATTTTACTTTAATAATCATCGGGTACACAATTTCAAATAAATGTCAAAATCAACGGTACAGCGCACATGTTCAACAATACATAAACCATAGCATGTGTAAACTCACAAACATAGTAAAATCAGTTGACAATTAAACATAACCTAATTGAGTATGTACAGCACTACCAGGAAACAGAAAACTGTATGTTTCTAATGTAAAATGAAGGCAAATCACAAATATAGAGCTACTGATAACTATGCATCTGTGACTGAAGTCTATCATTAATTAAGTTTATACTCCCAGCTTTTTTAATGAAGTAATGATCCACTGAAGGAGCTAAGGGGAGGCAACAAAACCAATACAAAAAATTTACTGAAATCTTTGAAGCAATACCAGAAAGAGTGAATCAAACAAGATATATCTGATATATAGATTAATAAAAAGGATGACAATTCAACTGGAGCCCAATTTCCAATTTCACGGCTATTTCTTCTTCTTATGAGTGGCTGATGGCTAACGAGATTGATGAGTACAAGCAGGCAGATTATATTGTGCACACTTACTTGAAAGTTTTTATCTCTACAAACAATATTTGAACAAATAAATTTTCAACAAGAAGATTAAATAAATTACCACAGAGCTAATCTTCAACCTGCTCAATGTGTCTTGAATTGCGTCCTGGAATATATTAGGAGGGAAACGTAAATATTTTGGCCACTGTGATACATAGCATACCATAATGCAACAATATTTTCAAGCAATCACAAATTCATGCTTCTAATATGGAAGAGAAACTGACTAAAATCTGAAAACAAAAGGGAGAAACCGCCAGATCCCAATAAGGAAATTGCAAGATAGTTGCCACTGAAGTGGCACAATTTGAAAAGCAAAAACCAATCAAATGTAAAGTGAAAAGAGGTAGAAATCATGCAAAAAAAAATTAATAAACAATTCATTATATAATTATTAGACTTACGTAGATCACAAATTTAATTTGTGAATTGTAAAGTTTATTGATTATCCAATATAAAGTTAAAAAATGGCCTTCAAAGTTCAAAACGATACATTACACTATTAAATATATTCCACACCTGATCAATGTCAATCTTATAAGTTGTCACATTTGGGTACTTCGTACTGAGCTCCCCAACTATAGGAGAAATGAACCTGCCTAAACAGAAATAACAATAGCAAAATTATGAAATTTTATTTTTAGAATATATAGGTACCAAGGAAAATATATGAAGAATACAACATGAACACTCTTAGCTGATTGTCTATGGGCATAGAGTGTCACCCACATAGTTTTTACACAAGCATTTGTCAGTTTTAACAAATGACCAACCTTTCAACCAGAACAATGGCAAGAATTTATTTTATTAACTTTTTGTATTTTCAACTAGGGATCTTATGGATATTCTCAACACCGGTAACGGCATTTGGTGAACCTAACATCAATGGATATACCTAATATCCCGAGTTAGCAATAGATTAGACATTATAATTACCTGAACCAGTTCCTACTACATCATTAGACATGCTACTAAATTGACCTTCATTCATTATGTTAATTGAACGTCTCTCCTCAGATTAGGCGTGTCCTCGTGTCAGACACCGTGTCTGACACCGACACGACACTGACAATTATGATTACATTGAATTATGTCATTTTCTTAAATTTGTATCGGTGTCGATGTGTCCATGTCTGCTCTTCATAATATATTACACATGATTTGGGAATTGTTCAATGAACTCAGTTGGCGAAACAAAGTGGAAAAAAGAACTTACAAGGTCCACACCAAACAGCAGTGAAATAGAAGATCGCGTGCAAAGAATCATCTATTCAACAGAAAATCATCAGAAATTATACAAAAAAATAAAAAAAAAATCAAAGGAAGTAAAATTAAACAATGAAATAGATTAAATAACAGACCTTGAATTTTGCTAAGGATTTTATCGAACTCTTCCGCAGTATTAACAACAACAACACCAGGAGAACCTAAAAATTGATTGATTTGATTAGCGTTAAGCAATGCAGCATAAAAATAACAAATGATATGAAAATTGAAGGGAAAAAAACCTGCGGCGGAGGAAAGGGAACGGGATTGGTGGAAGGAGAGGTGAGAGGAGTATGAGGAAGAGGCGAGTGCGGTGGCGAAGAGAGATGATTTGGTAATGCGAGAATGGATGTTGGTGTTGGTTAAGAGAGGACGAACAGTGTTCTTAATTGCATGACGAAGTGCCATTGATCGAACGATCAAGTTTCTAGCTCCAACCATTTTCTTCTTCACTCGCTTTCTCTGATCGAATGGTTTTTTCCTGGTTTAGGGTTTACCTAGTTTTTAAATCGCTTTTTTTGTTTTTTGCTGCAAAATTCATCATCCAAGCAACCTTTTATTCCTTTATTATTATTTATTATTACAAAAAAAGAAAGAAATAATTTTCACAAAAATAAAGAAATAATTTTTTCACCAAAAATAAATAAATAAATTTGACCACAAATTCAAGCTAAAAAACCTAAAAAAGATGACAACATTATTGCGGCTCTTTTTTACAAAGACATATAAGTTATTTGGTTAAAAAGACTTGTTTGGCAACAATTTTTTAAAAATAACTTACAACTTATTTTTCAAACATCTCAGATAGTTTATGAGCTTATATGTTACTAGAACTTCGACCCGTGCTTAGCTGTAATATGAAAAAATAAGATATAAAATTTTTAATACTAAAACTTATATAAAAAAATCTAGTACCATTAAATATTAATTCGACAATAAATTTGGATAAAAATAAGATATAAAATTTTTAACACTAAAACTTATATAAAAAAGTCTAATACCATTAAATATTAATTCGACAATAAATTTGGATAAATGTTCATACAATATAAATTATGGTATATTACGAAATACTTCTTTATAGACTACATTGGAAGTTTTATTGATATTTTCACCGTCTTCGTCGATAATCAATATTTTTAATCATTCTCTTTAAATAACTCTTGAAAAGTTAAAGTTGCAACATACAACTGACCATGTAAAAACACTGTCGACAAAAGATATATCCCAACATGATGAGTTAAAGTTTGTGGGTTCGATTATTGGTGAGGTATTTTTTAACATTTTATTTGAATTAATAATAATAATAATAATAATAATAATAATAATAATAAATATTTAACATGATGAGTTAAAGGTTATGGGTTCGATTCTTGGTGAGATATTTTTTAACATTTTATTTGAGTTAATGTTAGGGTAAAATGAGAGGAAAAATGAGCGGGAAAAAAATTAGGGTTAAGAATAGCAAAACGGAACAAGTTTATAATATAAGAGATATCTTATCGTTTATTCTACTAATAATGTCAAGAGTTTGTAGTTTTTGCACCTTTGACACCGTTATTAAAGCCAAATAGTGGGATGTGCCTTATTGCAATAGGTACTATCCGGACACGTTTGATATCTTGGGTTGTTATGAAAGAAGTTGGTAAAGATGTGGTTCAATATCTCAATAATTTTCAGTTTGGGGTCGGAATATCAAGTGGTGAAGTTATTTTGCACAGTGCAAATAGAGTGTTGAGTCAGCGTGGAGATGGCTATGCTAATATGAGACATATCATTTTTATCAACTTTAATGGTGACTTTTGAAGAGTTTGATTAGTTATAGTTACAATATATCTCCCTATTATGTTCTTGGAAATGTTCTTCTATAATTTGAACACATTGTTGAGACTTGAAAATGAAAGATCCGTGTATTTTTTGCTAATGTTGGTTTTTATATTTGTTTTGGGTGTTATAAACTATGCTTAATTACATATTTTGTCGCTTATGTTTATTTTAGATTTTAATTTGGTCATTTAAATTTAAAAAGTTTTAATTTGGTCATTTTAATCAAATTTCGGTTTAAACCATCTATGTAATTAACAAATTTTAGACAAAAAGTTTTAGACAAAATTAACTCAAATTAACTTAGAAGAGTGTCAAGTAAAACTTTTAGACAAAATTAACTTTAAAAAAATTAACAAAAAGTTTAACGAAATTTACTCAAAATTTAATAAAAATGATCAACTTAAGTTGACATAGGTAACATAAGGGTCACATTGAAACTTTTAAAACATAAATGATCAACTTAAAACCTAAAATAAAGATAAGAAACTAAATATGCAATTAAGCCTATAAACCAAGGTTGTCAGAACCGGACCGAAGATCGAACCAGTGAGCTTACCGGTTCAAAGTTCAATTGGTCGGACCGGGGTTCAACCGGGTCAGACCGTTTTTAATTAAATATATATTTTAATTAATATATAAATAAAAATATATAAATAATGACTTAATATTCCCTAAATTCACACATTAAAAAGATAAAATATCATAAAGTCAATATACAAAATTCTATAAAAAAAAAATAAACTCAATAGAAAATAAAAACTTTAATACATAATATATGATGATTATCTTTTTATTATATAAAAGCTTAAAGTGTAGTTAATTCTCAGGGGCCTTTTATGTTTTAACTGTACGGGTATTATAAACTAGGTCCAGTATTTTACAATATAATAAGTTAACTAACCTATTTCCCTTGACCTAATCTTTATCTTCTTCTTTGTGCGCCGCAATGCTCTTTTTTTTCAATATGTTATATACTTTTATTCTACTTCTACTTCATCTTATATTCTATTTGTAACCAAGACACACATTTGTTTGTTTTGTTGTCACTTTTGTTCTATTTGATGTTGTCTATAGGTGAGTTTATAGTAATAGGTGGTTTAAGGAAACCATCTAATATCATGCATCTCTGTACATACTTGTAGGTTCTTTTGATTGATCTTTTTGTCATTTTTTATCATAAACAAAAGGTTTGATCTCAAATACAAAAAAAAAAGGGTTTGATCTCTTTAAAAACAAAGAAACAACACATAAAGTGAATATAAGATGTTTTGATCCGTTTAAAAATAATTAAAAACACAAATCACAGTTTTGATAATTTTTTTAAGAGAAAAAAAAAAAAAAAACTATCCAGAGCGGCAAAACTGCCTAGACCGCCGGTTTTTCCGGTTTTCTCCGGTTCTGATCCGGTTTAGCGGTTTAAGTTTGGTTCCTTGTCAGTCCGGTTTTAGGTTCTACCCGGACCAGATAAAGGTCCGGTTCCCGGTCCAACCGGTTCGACCGGCCGGTCCGGTCCGATTTTCACAACCTTGCTATAAACTATTATTGTCCTCTAATATATATTATATTATTATGGGTTTTTCTAACTTGTGCAAGATTGCACAGGATAAATAAGCAACCATAAATGCCTTGTTTTGTGGGGTTTTTCATATCTTATTAATTAATTAGTTATTTCTCTCCTAATTTATTTATTAAGGAGTAATTATTGCATTTTTTTTCTCTCTTTCTCTTCTATTCACAACAAAAAAAGGAATACGTAAAATAGGAAGGCTAAAGGCAAAACACAGCCCAACATAAAGAATCAAAACACCATGAAACAAATAAGTTCATTCACTAAACCCATTTAACCAAACAAAAACAACAAAATTGGCACTACATACAATTGAAAGAATAAGTAATAATTTATCAGTGAAAATAACACACGATGTGTTATTGTTGAAAACAGCAAAACAAGTGTCATATCACAACAATACTATTACACACAAACAACAGCAAAAAATAAGAATAGAAAGCAGAACAACACAAATGGGTAGTTTTTTTTTTTTAATTTGTCGTATACTTGATAAACTTTTTGAAAGTTGAAGGAGAAAGTAACAATAGAATGTTTAGTTGAAGGAGAAAGTGACATGAGAACCGTATAATAGTTAATGAAGGAAAGAGAGAGAGAAAAAAACTCAATTTTCTAAATAAATAAATAAACTCATTAATAAGATTTGAAAAAACCCATAAAACAAGACATTTATTGTTGTTTATCCTGTGCAATCTTGCACAGGTTAGAAAAACCCTATTATTGTTTGCAAAGATACTTTGGTTCGTTTACACTTCTTGGAAACCTGACATATCTTGCATTAAGTAAGGACATACCAGACAATTTTATTAACTGAATGCAACGCATATGTCCAAAGTCCAACCTAAATTTCTTTTGACATAATTCTCATGTGCACCAACAGCAGATGACACAGAGAAAACTTAATGGCTAGGATTGTTTGTAGTAGCTTCTTTTTAAAAGATGCTGAAATCTAATGTGTCGAAATTACGCTGGAAAACTCACTATGTTGTTCTTACTAATCCAACAACCTTCCATCCTTGGTTGAGTCACCATGAAATATGTGTCTGCACACTATTTACTCTTTGTAAGTTAGATTGTCTTTGATTCAAATTATGTATTGTTAAATCAAACTTAAAATTAGTTTGAGTAAAATTGAAAGTCAAAACGAGCATTAGTAATAAATAAAAACTTTTTTTTTTTTAATCCATTCAAAAGTTTAATTTGATCATTAGTAATAAATAAAATATCATATAAAGAGACTTCATTTTTATGATAGTTTATGTTAATAATTATAGGAGTAACAATTATTTATATTTTTTATTATTTTTTATAATAGTATACTCTCTTTGTTATTTTTTTTTTATATATAACCAAAAATCCATGGTTGAATAATTGATTATTTGGTCTATAATATTTTTTTGACAAAATTTTGTCTATATTATACACTAAGTATATCATATAAAGAGAATATTTGCATATAAAAAAGGACGGAGAAACAAAGTGAGTACATTAAGAGTTAGACAAATAATTCTTTTTTTTTTTTTTTGGCACATGCGTGAAAATAAAATAAATAAAACAATACAAAAAAAAAGATGCAAACAAGTGAGAAACAAAACAAATAAGTAATTATTATATTTTGATAAAATAATATAATATCACAAAATTTATGCAATTATTTAAATATAATTAGTTTTTTTGTAGATAGATGAAATGACGCATGACCTAACAATTTCGACATTTTTAGCTATTGAGCTAAGAATTGTGAACATTTAAATATAATAAATTATTTTTTTCGACAAAATATAATAAGTTGTTTTATAAATAATAGATACATAAATATTATTGTAAAAAAAAGATACATAATATAATAGGGTTATGTAAAAATAAAATATGGGTAAAATATACAATCACTTTGTATTTCAATTATATATAATATTTAATCCCACATGATATGCATGATTCAAAAAGTCATATTTAATATTATCAACAAAAAAAAAATCATATTTAATACATGAAAAAAAATGAAAGAGATAATATTTCTTTACGAGATATATTGATGAAGATATAGTTGTTGTGTTCTTTGTTATTGAAATGCATTGACGGTAACCATATTTAACTAATGAGAATGATAGAAAATCAATTAAGTGTGAATTATCTAATATTTAAATTAATAATATATTAAATTTTTGTATTAATCAAGATATGATATTACAATATAAAGAAGTTAAGTACAAATGACTATAGTAAAATTTATTTGTAGGCTAATTAATTAAACTAACCAGTAACTATAGCAGCTAATTATATCTCTATATTATTATACCCACAAATAGTTACAAACTCATAATTGATCAAATTGCTTAGCTGAAACAGATAAAATTATGTGTCTCACTCGCATACCTTGGTTTTCATATAAATCTATAAAAGTTAGATACCTATGAAATTGCAAAATTATCTTTCATTGCCCTACAATTAGCCACTTGTCTTCCAATTTTTTTTTTTTTTTTTGTTATATATGGTTATTTAATATATATGCTACACTTCTATTTTTTTACATTTTTTATTTTAATATATAAATATAGATTTAATTGCACATTTGGTCTTTATGTTTTAAAAGTTTCAGTTTAGTCCCTTATGTTAGCAACATTTGTTTTAGTTAGTCCCTTCTGTTATTTTTTAACTAACATTGTTTGTTTTTTATAGGTAGCTAATAGTAACCACACGTTTTTAATTGAAACTTTCAACAAGTTTCGATCCAAAATATTTTCTGTTACAACTTTGCATATCTACTTTTAAATACACTCATATGTATATCATTCAAAATTTTGCATTTTTTGTCATGATTATGTTTACTGTATTATAGAAATCTCTTTTATAAAAGGTTAATTTTTTGTAAAGAGGAATGAATATTTAATTCCCCTTTTTTTTAAAAATTCTAAATTTTTGTGGGAGAAATTCTTATAATGTTATGAACATATGAATGCCAAAACTCATTCAAAAATGTGAAGAGTACACATAGATTACTTTAAAATAGGGACCAAAAAATATGACATCGCATATTTTTGGGACCAAAACTTACTAGTTTTTTTTATATAGACTAAAACATAAATTCAAGATATTTATAGGAACCAAAAACTAATTTAATTCATTTACTAATATAACCACAAATTTTAATAATTTCTTTAATAAAAAGTGGTTCAATGTGATTTGGTCCAAACAAATACAACACTGGTGGACTTTGTTCGTCATTGATATATAAAATTAAAACGGAACATATATTTATCATTAATAATTACAAACAAAAACATTTTTTTTTCTGTAAATCGGGTATCCCCAGCGCTCAAATGCAGACACTAATCCTTCGATCCTTGTGGGATCTAGATGGAAGGTAAATTCTCCCTAAGAGTTTTAACACTGGTGCATGTCCAAGCCAGAGATCGAACCCATGACCTTGATTAAGCTATAAGTGACTTGTGTCATCCCATCTAAGTTTTAATACATATGAACAAAAAAGATTATTTAATACTTCACACGTATCAAATTATAAGTCGCTTTACGATATAAATGAAACATTTAATGTTAGGACCTTGATTAAGCTACAAGAGACTCGCGTCATACATACCAAATTATATTATAAGTCGGCTTACAATATCAATGAAACGTTTAATGCTATTTTTTATATCATGTCCTTAAGTATTTATTACTGGATTTTATTTTAATATATTCTTCAATTTATCTTTTTCATTATACTATTAATGACAAATATTTTGGTACGAAGGGGGTAATACTCATGATTAAAATGAGAAATATCATCCCAACAAGTTCAATATTATTTATTTGTCAACAATTTCACTGATAAATATTACACTTATAATTTAATTATCATACACGAGACAACAACTTTCACTGACAAGTAATTTTGAAACGGGACTAATTTCGCACTATACATTATTTGACCTATATTATTGTTTACCATATTAATTAATATATTATTTTTTTGCATTATCTTAATAGAAAAAGTGTAAATTGAAATTAAATACGTAATATAACATTAATCATTATTTCTACTTATGACAATATCGTCCTACCATAAAAAAATCGCGGCAACGCCGCGAACCGTGCATATGCACGGGTTTTATGCTAGTTATAACAAAAGGGTATAAGCCTTAAAAAATAAGGTAAAAGTATTAATAAAATTGGGTTCAACCGGATCACTCGGTCCTAAAAAATTGTAATCACGTTATCTAAATAATGTAAAAAATATTGGATAAATTTCCATAATTTAACAAGTTCATTTTTCATCTATCTATACTATATATAAAAATGATACATTGGTTTTGGTGTAGATTTTTTATATTTCTAAATTTGCCCTTTAAAAAACTTCCATTCAACTATAACAATAAAAAAAAACATAACTGCATTTTGGTGCAAATTTTTTTTATTAACAAACTCACAATAATATAAGACATGTCTTTTTTTTCTTACATAAGATAGACACAGGCAGGCGCGCCTGCCTGGCCTCTAGTATTTGATAAAATTGACGTCAAATTTAGATAACAATAAAAAAATGTAACGTTTTCATTAAAATCATAACACATATTTATTCCTAAATATTTTTATTTTCTTTGCTAAAAACAAAGATGCATTAACTATTATTACAATATGATGGAAATTAAAATTACCGCAAATTAAATGAGTAAAATGAAGCCACTAGATTTGATTTAGTGGTAGAGATTTAGATAGTGTGCATAAGTCTTAGATTCGATTCTCATCAGTAACATTTGTCAACTAAAAAAATAGTAATATCAAACACTGTGTCCTCAAAGAAGGAAGAGCAAGAAAGAGACAAAAGAGTAGTAATTATATGGTAGGAGGACCAATTTTTTTTTCTTTTTTTAAATATTTTCCGAATACAATTTTTTTCATAAATACGTATTGGAAAATACGTATGAGTTACATAACTATTACGTGACATTATAGGGACCACTTGTTAGTAATGTAATGTATGATATTAAAAATGGTATTACTGCTCGAGATGCTTTCATGTCTCAGAATTTGCAAGGTTGAAGACGCTAAAGTCATCGAATTGGATGCCACCAAGGTTTTGGCTAAGATGAAAGACCTCTTTAGGTCTTTTATGGTGTACAAGTTAGCGATTTCATTATAATGAATACAAATTTTACAAAATCGACCGTTGGATTGAAAGTTTATATCATATAGATTATCCATACAAAATTTTTGAAAATTTCAATCCATATGGTTGATCTATATGATATAAACTTTCAATCCAACGTTCAATTTTGTAAAATTCGTATTCGTTATAATAAAATTGCTAACTTGTGCGCCATGCACCACTTAATGTGGTGGTGCATGTTAGAATTGGTCTTGAAACAATTATGCAAATCTAAACAAAACAAACACCTGATTAAGAGGAAAAATGATAACAAACACCGTATTAAGACGGAAACACAAACAACACCGGACAAAAAAATCACAAAAAATAATTCAAACAAAACTTAAAAAGATACGAAATCACTTATTAAAATATAAAACAATGTATTAACAAGTGTTTCAGGAGCACCGTTTAAAACCCAATAAAATAAAAAGGTGGGACGAATAGCTCAATTGGTTAAACATAGTTCAAATCTCAACAACAAAAAAAACTAACATAACATTGTAATATACTAATTGTCGTGGCAAGTGTGAGTGTTAAGTCTCACATTGCTTAGATAAGTGGAGGTTGAACACTTTATAAGTGAGATGACCATAAACCTAACACCTTAAGGTTTTGTGACCCAACACTAACGACTAACAATTTGTCATTAAAAAACAATAAATCACACTGTAAGTTTGTTTCATCTAGTAATTCCACTTTTGTCAAAATAATAATAATAATAATAGTATTTCCATATATTCATTTATTTTTATCTTGCATTAATTTAATCCAGCGGTTCAAAATAGAGTAGCAGACATGACTGAAGAGAACCAGACAGCAGAGGATCCGTATCCAAACAGG
Source organism: Trifolium subterraneum (assembly GCA_951799995.1). Classification (NCBI taxonomy): domain Eukaryota; kingdom Viridiplantae; phylum Streptophyta; class Magnoliopsida; order Fabales; family Fabaceae; genus Trifolium; species Trifolium subterraneum. Next base: position 12,374,763 of record OX637461.1, read on the forward strand.
ATTTCAGTTTCAGGGTTTAAGCATTCTACAAAACAACAACAACAACAACAACAAGAACACAAAGTGAAGTGACCAATTTCCATCACTATTATTCAATTCAATGATTCATAATCGCCAATTGATTCTTACTACTTCCAAACTCACCCATCATTTTCCCTTTCTTTCTCGTTCTCATTCCTTCATTTCCCCAACACCCTTTTCCTCAAAAGTCAAATTTTTTCCATCAACAAACGGATTCAATTCCAGGTTGAAAATCCCAGGTTTGTTCAAAGATTCAATTTTTATAGGTCATGTTAGTTTATTAAGATGTTACTGCAATAATAACATTAATGGGTCTAAGGAATTTACTGAGGAAATTGAGTATTTAGATGAATCAGGTAGTGTTATTTATAAGGGTAAAGGTATTAGGTCAGTTGAGCCTGGGATTGATGATCATGTTATGGTCGGTGATGTTAAAAAGCCTTTTTTGAATGCATTAGCTGTGGCAAAAATTGTTGAGGTTGTTAAGAGATGGAAGTGGGGTCCAGAATTGGAGACTCAATTGGATAAACTTCAGTTTGTACCTAATATGACTCATGTTAGTCAAGCTTTGAAGGTTATTAATGATGGTGATGCTTGTTTGAGTTTGTTTAGGTGGTCTAAGAGACAATCTTGGTATTTGCCTAGTGATGATTGTTATGTTATGTTGTTTGATGGTTTGAATCAGCGTAGGGATTTCGATGGGATACAGTCGTTGTTTGATGAGATGGTTGGTGATTCTAGTAATAACGGGGTTTCGTTGGTTGTTTCGTGTAATCGAGTGATAAGGTATTTGGCTAAGGCGGAGAGGTTGGAAGTTGCTTTTTGTTGTTTTAAGAAAATACAGGATGTTGGTTGTGAAGTTGATACTGAAACGTATAATTCGCTCATTACTTTGTTTTTGAATAAGGGTTTGCCTTATAAGGCGTTTGAGATATATGAGAGTATGGAGAAAGCCAATTGTAAATTGGATAGTTCGACTTATGAATTGATGATTCCAAACTTGGCAAAGTCGGGCCGTCTTGATGCTGCTTTCAAACTCTTCCAAGAAATGAAAGGAAGAGATTTTCGACCGGGTTTAAACATCTTTGCGTCGCTTGTCGATTCAATGGGGAAGGCGGGGAGATTGGACAGTGCAATGAAAGTTTACATGGAGATGCGGGGTTTTGGGTACAGGCCGCCGCCTACTATATATGTTTCTTTAATCGAATCTTATGTGAAATCTGGAAAGTTAGAAACTGCTTTGAGGCTTTGGGACGAGATGAAATTAGCAGGGTTTAGGCCTAACTTTGGCTTGTATACATTGATCATTGAGTCTCATGCAAAATCAGGGAAGCTTGATATTGCTATGTCTGCATTTTTAGACATGGAGAAAGCTGGATTTCTATCAACTCCATCCACATACGCTTGTCTCTTGGAAATGCATGCTGCATCTGGACAAATTGATCATGCCATGAAACTGTACAATTCAATGACTAATGCAGGTTTAAGGCCCGGCTTAAGTACTTATACGGTTCTTTTAACTCTACTGGCTAATAAGAAGCTCGTGGATGTCGCTGCCAAAGTTCTTCTTGAAATGAAGAACATGGGATATTCCGTGGATGTGACGGCTAGTGATGTTTTGATGGTGTATATCAAGGAAGGTTCTGTTGATCTTGCTTTGAGGTGGCTACGTTTCATGGGTTCGTCGGGGATCAGAACCAATAATTTTATAATCCGACAATTGTTTGAGTCGTGCATGAAGAACGGGATATACGAGTCAGCAAAGCCTCTTCTTGAAACATATGTTAACTCCGCTGCAAAAGTTGATTTGATACTTTACACCTCTATTTTAGCTCATCTTGTTAGGTGTCAGGAAGAAGGGAATGAGAGGCATTTGATGTCTATCCTTAGTACTACAAAGCATAAGGCACACTCGTTTATGTGTGGACTTTTCACAGGCCCGGAACAGAGGGGACAACCGGTGTTGACTTTTGTAAGGGAATTCTTCCAAAGTATTGATTATGAATTGGAGGAAGGTGCTGCAAAGTACTTTGTCAATGTTCTTCTCAATTACCTAGTTCTTATGGGACAGATAAATCGAGCTCGATGTGTTTGGAAGGTTGCTTATGAGAATAAACTTTTCCCAAAGGCTATAGTTTTCGATCAGCACATTGCTTGGTCTCTTGATGTTAGAAACTTGTCAGTTGGAGCAGCCCTAATAGCGACGGTGCACACTCTTCATAGGTTCAGAAAGCGTATGTTGTATTACGGCATCGTCCCAAGACGGATTAAATTGGTGACAGGACCAACTTTAAAGATTGTGATTGCACAGATGTTAAGCTCAGTAGAATCTCCATTTGAGGTGAGTAAAGTGGTTCTTAGGGCGCCGGGAGATTCTGTCATGGAGTGGTTTAAGAAACCAATAGTTCAGCAGTTTCTTCTGAATGAAATTCCTTCTAGGGCTGATATCCTGATGCACAAGCTGAACATACTTTTCCCCAATTCTGCACCTGAAATTCGATCTCTATCGCCTCCTAAGCCTCTAATTTCAGGCAGGGCAATCTAAACAGTCTTTGCCTCCACTTGTTCTTGCAGTGGCATCATACGGTGAACTGAAGCTTGAACTTCTTGCTTAGTGAAATTGTGGAACCAAACACGAAATCAAACACACACTTAATATCTAACATGTGTTTGAGGTGCACACTCTTCATATGTTCGGAAGCCCATACTATAAACAGATATGTATTACTTATGAATTTGGAATAAAATCTTGAGATTTATATTCTTTTCCCCCAAAAAGTTTTGGAGTAATTCATAGAAATTCACATCCTTTGTCATTCATATGTATGTCAAGTCATGGTTTTCTCTCCTGTTGATATTAGGATAGGTTTAGTTGCATAATTGAGGATTATCATGTACTTATATTTTGATTTAAATTATTATTGAGGAAGCTTTTGGCGTATCTCTAATCTTTCTCTCATTCTTTTCTCTCTCTTTCCCTGTAGTAAGATTTTAATTTGTGTAATGGCTTTCATGAGAACTTCTTTCTTCTTAATATGAAAATCTTTTTTAGAATGCGGCAGTTGAACTGTGAATTTTCAGAAACCCTCCAGAAACCTCCTTTATTGTCAGTCTATGCCCTGTCTCTTTCTCTTTATATCATAAATGGCCATTGTAGCTGTAAAAACTCTCCTGGTCATATATTCTTGTGAAGAGCTTGCGAAAATCTTGTTAAGGTATTTTTCTTTTCTTTATGTCTTTTTTGTATTTGTGTCTTCATTATTGTTGAATATCATTTTCCGTATCTCTAAATTGTTTAGGTCTATTAGAGTTTGAGCAAGTGAGAAAATGAGAGAAAGAAAATTAGAGAAAATCAGTATTTCTGTCTTTTTAACACTTTCTCATCTACCACACTCATTATAATTAGTATATGCTATGCTTTGACATTTCCGCAAAGCTTAGGATGGACTGAACTGTAACAATCTAAGATGACAGAGCCTTAAGTAAGCCAACAACCTGGTCTCGAGCCGGAATATGCTACAACACGAGAATTTTGTTAATGAAATATTCTCTTTCAAAGAATATGTCAAGTTCCATAGGTTTTGTAATTGAATCCAAACTGGATTATGTGAGAGGACAACTGTATTTAGATTATAGCAGAATTTTAGGTACAATTATAGAGATACCAAGTTCCTTAGGCAATGACTAGATCTGCAAGTGTTCTGCTTCTGCAGAGGATCTGACAATAGTCCTATTGATATAATTAGAACTACATTTGGTGAGATTGCACTCACCAACCATGGCTATAGAGATGAAATCGGATCCGCTCCTTAAGAGTTTGTCTCCTTCTCTCTCCTTCTCTAAATTTTAGCCAATGGATCAATCTAAAGGTTGAAAAATTGAAAGAGGAAAAGTCAAATAACTCCAAATCCCTGAACTGGAAAAATGTGCCAAATAACCGGTGACGCTGCAACGCAGACACGACCCATGACGCCGGCGACGGGAATATGGCAGTGGCGCCGCAACAAAAGGGTTGGGAAGCACCAGACTCCTTCAACCAATGGCCGTCCACAGCAGACACAACCTTTGAGTACAGTACTGAATACCGACAAAGAGGACGACCACAGTGAACGAAGCGATGCAGAGGCTCTGCCTCCCCTGTTCCTCTTTCTTACTCATACTTGTTATGATTGAGACAATAAAATTCCCTCCAGACAGAAAGAGAGTCTTTCCTGCACGGAGTAGTGAATAACGAAAGTGAGATGTGCTTGGTTGTTGACCAACAGAAAGGATGCATGGGAAAAAGAAAGATTCACAAACGAATAAGATCTCGACGCCAGGGAGTTGAACCTGGAATCAAGCTTTGACGGAGCGGCGCACCCAACCTCGGTCATCTCGTCATAGGTAATTAGAGATCGTTGCCCATCACTCAGCGGTTTTGGAGTAGGAATCGTCTTTCGCTACCATGAGACTGGTTAAGGCTGCTTTTCCTACCTCTCCTTAACAGTCGAGCATCGCTAAAGCCCTCTCTCTAGCGGTGTACTATCTTCGTTCCTAACTAAACAACCGGTCGACTTGCATGCATGTGTTAAGCATATAGCTGAAGTAGCACGATTGGAGGCTCTTAAAGCTTAGGTTGACTACTTACTATAAGCTTCAACCTCCTCTTATTTAGATAGAGGCGAGATTAGCGTAGAAAGTCTTTCTTATTCAATTGATAGAAGATCACTCCCCAAAAAAAGCCGCCTCCTTTTTATACGACACCACCAGACGTGCCCCTCAGTTCTCATTTTGCTTCACAAACTAACCAAACTATTTCTTTATGAGTATGAGTCAACCAAGCCGCTTCAAAGAACAAAGGTCTCTGGAATGCCGTCTGAGGTCACTTTGCAGGTCAAAAAGAAGAGGGTGTTGTAACAACTTGCTCAACGAGAATTTGCTCAATTTGCTCAATGAGAATGTCACAGGAATTCATTACTGCAAATCTAATTCAAAGAATTTGTGCATAATTCAAATTGCTCGAAGAGAATTTGTGGAATTGATTTGCTTTGTGGCTTTTAATGGAGCTTGGATTTGTTACAATAAAAGAGAACATGGAGATTAAAGTGTTGAAAGCCACCACCGTTTCTCGTCGTCGGCGTCCTACACTCCAAGGTGTTACGTGCTTTGAGGAAAGATATTCAGATTTAAATTTTTTGAAATATATTAACCGCTGGATTAACCGTATGGTTCAGATTTAGAAAAGGAGACAAACTGTGCAGGAGAGGATCTGGGTCCTATAGAAATTCCTTTTACTTCTTCCATGTTTGCCTTTGTTAAGAAATCTCTAATTTATTTAAGCTTCAGTCAACAGATGCGAACCTTCCTGAAATTTTTAACTTCAGTTCTCAATATCAGATTACATGTGTAATGTACAACTAGTTAGGTAGTGTTTGGTCCAACTTTTTATGGCCTTTTCTGATCCTTACAAGGAGATGCAAATATTAATGTACAACTATTTCCTTCCAATCTAGTTTGTATCTGCTAAATTAAAAGGAGAAGCAAATAGTAATTTTTAACTTCAGTTCTCAATATCGGATTACATGTGTAATGTACAAATAGTAATGTACAACTATTTACTTCCAATCTAGTTTGTATCTACTAAATTAAAAATATGAGGAGTGTTATTTAAACATCAAAATGGGACATCTCAACAACATCAAGGGGAGTTACATATATATAATTGGGGAGTTCTTCAACACATTTGGTTAACTGATATTAACCAAATTTGATCTCCAATTCCTCAACTATTGTTTACGAGAAATTGTATATGAGACACATTTTGATTGTTTGCGGATGATAAAGTTAAAACAAAGTTAAAAGTTCAAGTTTTAAAGATTTTATGCCTACAACATCAAGGGGGAGTCACGTGTATATAACCGGGGAGTTCTTCAACACATTTGGTTAATGCCTCATTAACCAAATGTGTTGAAGAACTCCCCGGTTATATACACGTGACTCCCCTTGATGTTGTAGAGATGTCCCATTTTTTGATGTTTAAATAACATTTCTCTAAAAATATCGGTGATGTATACTCTGAAGAAAAAAAGGATAAACAGCGCTGCTATATCCTACAAATCATTTGGCCACAAAACACAAGAATGAAATTTTTTTTTTCTACCCCTACAAACTTCTCTATACCCCTACACTTAATGTTGAAATGACAAATATGCCCTCGTATAAAAGGTAAAACTGTAAAAAAAAAATCATTTTCATCATTCTTTGAAAAAGTGTACCGAGCAGAAAATTTTCGGAAAACAGAGAGTAAGTCATTTTTTTCATTCCGGTACACTTTTTCAAGTGTACCGCAATATACTTTGCTAGCGGTACACTTCGAAAAAGTGTACCGGAATTCAATATTTCAAACATTGTACCTTGCGGTACACTTTTTTATCAAGTGTACCGATTGAAAAATGCACTGCGGTACACTTTTTCGCAAGTGTACCGATTGAGTAAAATTTTATAACTGCGGTACACTTGTTTTGAAGTGTACCGCAGTGCATTTCGTTTTTTTTTTTTTTTTAATTTTTTTCTTTCTTCCATTTCAGTGGTGCGTACAAGAGGGAGAGACGGTAGAATTAGACATCCCGGCGTAGGACGTGGAGTTTCTATTCCTGTTGAGCAGGAACAGGAAATTGAGCAGCCTATGATGCAGGAGGATGACGATGTTGCGCAGCATGGATAGCCTGGAGGACCGCTTGATACGAGTATTCTGACGCGGTACTCAGACCATGTTGCTCGTTATATATGGTTTGGCACGGTATAAATTATCTTGCGTTGTTATTATTTGTTAATTATATTGATGAAGTTATCAACATAACTCTGATAATATTTTTGTTTAAATGTCATTCTAGTTGTGATACTGATTTCATTTAAATATATGTAGGAACGTATTGAAGGACCGAAACCTGAGTTACGTATAGCATCTCTTGGTGCCAAGCTTACTGGTTGGGTTCCTGGTGAACATCACCAAAATATTCAAGGCTGGTTGGATGATTCTGGGTTGAAATGGCTTGAGCGGACGAGTTTAAGTAAGGTGGATCCGCAGCTTTTATCAGCCTTTACTGAGAGGTGGCATCCAAAGACATCGTCATTTCACCTGCCGTTTGGTGAAATGACGATTACACTTGATGATGTGGCGTGTCTGTTACATATACCTGTTAGAGGTATATTTTACACGCCTGTACCGGTTTCCATGGAAGAAGCTGCTGCACTTGCTACTGAGTTGTTGGGTGTCCCGTATGAGGTGGCATATTTGGAGACATCACGACAGAGGGGAGAAACTTTTACACAACAGTGGCTATATGATTGCTGGCAGAGGAATCTACATATGTACCACAGATATGATTGTGCTGCCAGGGCCTATTTGTTGTTGTTGGTTGGATGCACCATTCTAACTGATAAGAGTTACACACGAATCAACGCAAAATGGTTACCCATGTTTAGAGATTTGTCCACATTGAATAAATTTTCATGGGCTAGTGCTGCGTTGGTTTGTTTATATGATAATCTGAATGATGCATCCATGTTTACCACACATGCTCTTGCAGGGTATCCGACACTTCTACAGGTAACAATCGTATTAAGTGAAATCATGATTCTAATATATTGTATGAATATGTTCTGTTTTAGTGAAATCATGATTCTAATATATTGTATTTGTTTTTGTTGTTTTGTAATAGTGTTGGATTCATGAGTATTTCCCTACCCTTGGTAGACGTGGAGAGTCTGTACACCGTTGTGATGACATGGGTTACCCTCGAGCTATGCGGTGGGTATATAAGCAGGGAAAGACGAAGCTTCCTGCTTATCGACCTATCATGGATGCACTGACTCCGTCTGATGTGATTTGGCGTCCATTTGAAGGTCATAGAGATAACATTCCTTCTGATCTGATTACCTGTTTCAGTGGTTACTTGCGTGGGTGTACCGTCGTTCCTTACTTGCCTGAGAGGTGTCTTAGATAGTTTGGATTCGTGCAGTACATACCACCACCACCACCACACCCAGCTCCATCATATACGGATATCGATACTCTGTGGTCTGGTTATCACACTTCTGTTGATCGGATACTTCAGTTCACACGTCCAGTGAGATTTGATGCTGAGACTACAGATGATTACCTGCCATGGTACTATACTGTATCACATCCTATACTGTGTCGTTCGCATGATGGCCCGCATGGAGCACCACCTGTTCCACAGTTTGTGCCTGCATATGCACCACCAGAAGCAGATCCAGTACCACAAGATGCACCATCACAAGATGCACCACCAGCACATGCACCACCATCTGGTGAACAGAGACGGATGGATGCGATTGCTTCTGCGCTGGAGAGATTTATCGGACAGGTGGATGCTGGTAGAGACGATGACGTGTTTGAGGATCTTTTTTATGCATTGGATGTGGCCCGTGGTGATAGAGATATAGACTAGTTTGCTTATGTACTTTGAGTTTCATTATGTACTTTTATTATTGTTTATTTACTTTTATTATTTATTGCATTTGGAATAATATAGAAGTTTTATTAGTGCAACAACACATAAAATGTTTCACATAAAATCTTTGACAATAAAATATTTTGACGTAATAATTAATCAACAACAACAACACCAACTGAAGGTTTAACTGAATGATCTAGAATTCGCCAATATTGTAAGCGGTTGGTTAAATTTGACATCCAAGATGTTGCTTCAGGTGAACGATATTTCTTCCAATCGAGTGTCACATCGGGCAACGGATACCCTGGTCTCATGTTAACCTGCAAGAACAAACTAATAGGTTAATATACTTATATAAATAATTTTAAAATAAAATAGGTTAAAATACTTATATAAATAATTTACCGGAATCCAATGATTTCCACCCACAAAACCGATGCAATGAAATTTTGCTGATGATGAATATGAAGTCATCATAGGAAAGAAAGTCGTGCTAGGTTTACCCAATGTCACCAAAATGACATTATACCTATTTGCTACCAAGTAACCCATGGCAGGTATGGTGAACCATTTATCTTCTAACTGATCTCCTAAACTATCTATCTGCAGTAAATCTCTCACGTGTTGTAAATTTTGTCCAAATAACTTCTCATACAAATTGTTATTAGATGTCAACTCATTATCTAACTCCCGGCGGATAATGGGCCAACCATCCTCTGTGTAACCAAGTAAACACGCAATAGCTCTAAAACCACAACTTCCATCTGGATTTACTTCAATAAAGTCAATAATATGTGGATGAATATGATTAGGAAATTGTATCAAATACTTATCATTTCTCAGCTTTCTAGATGTCTGGGATAGTTGATTCTGAGATGCCTGAGATAGTTGCTTCTGAGATGCCTGAGATAGTTGCTTCTGAGATGCCTGAGATAGTGCATTCTGAGATGCCTGAGATAGTTGCTTCTGAGATGCCTGAGATAGTGCCTTCTGAGATGTTTGTGTACACAACCTCTTCGATGTCGCTTGTGAATCATTAACTTCTCTTTCAACATGTTCAAAGTATGACGGGTCACGATACACATCATAATCCTTTGGTGCTTTGCTTTTATCTTTCTTCTTCACTCCTCCTCTAGTTTTTATTGGTTCAGGTGGTGGACACAATGAACTTGTAGATGAATTAGCAAGTTCAAACACTTTACTCTTCAACGCTCTTTTACCAACAATATCAAGTGACTGATATCGAGTCATTATTGCATCAAATGCAGGAGTCAAGTCCAACTCATAGTCATCCTCTGTGTCATCCTCTAGTGGAGCTTCCATAGTTAGTTTCTTCCAATGACCATGAATTGAATCTAACGGTATTGGTACACCTTTTAGTGTATACCCACTCAATTCACACGCACAAGGCAATTCATGTGTTGACCTAAGTGCACAACCGCAAAGGTTCTTATTAGTTCCAACAGCGCCTACCCTCTCAAACTCATCAGAAATTAGTGTCATAGCATCCCTGGAGACAAAACTTCTTAAATTCTGATAAAATGGACCACTATGAATGTGCTCTGTACAGTAAAAACTTTTTTTAAATGACGCCTTAATTTTGCCAACTTGTAGAATTATATTTTTATTCATGGCATTCAAATCATTGCATAAGTCACCTTTGCTGTGTTCCAACATTTACTTTAGTTTCCAATGTGCAGACTCAGCTCTAAATATTAAATTGCACACAAAAGTAAATTAAATCATACCTAAAAACAAAACAAAACAAATTATTACAATTTTCAAACAAAACAAATCATACCTATTACTCGTTGTGTTTCCTAAATGCATCACTTTATTGGTCCATGCTGCAACAAATCTTTCTTTATAATTGTTCAACCATGAATTCTTGACATAGTCAAGAAACTTGCTTGAATTAACACATGCTTGCTCAAACTCATTCAAATTCAGCTCATACTCAACCTCATTTGAACTGAATACAACATTATTCCACAATTTTTTTACTAGATCACGCATATCCTTAGGTACAAGCACTGAGCATCTCGCAGACACATTTTTGTTTACGTGCCACGTACAAAGTAAATTAACAGCATGCGGAAATACAGATTCAATTGCATTCATCAAAGCAAGTTCTCTGTCGGTCACAATTAATTGTGGCAATATATCTTGCTTAGTAAACAAACCCTTCAGTTTCTCTAATGCCCAACGATAATTGTCCGTCTTCTCAGATTCCATATAAGCAAAACTAACATTAAATGTCAAGTTAGTTGACGTGGTACCAACAATTTCAAGAAGTGGTAGCCTGTATTTATTAGTTTTGTATGTGCAGTCCATCGTCAACACAATGGGAAACAAGTTCAACAACTTTATCGAATCTGGATGTGCCCAAAAAATATCACTCAAAACATTAGAGCCATCATCTCTTCTTCTATTCCAGGTGACAAAATTAGCATCATCTAACCTTTGCAGCAAGTGTTGAGTGTTTGTTCTAGGACCTCTTTCCTCTTTTTGTAGTTTGTTTCTCTTCCTATATATCTGGTTGACATCAACAACAGACTCTGGATTTTTTTCTTTCAAAGAAATAACGATGTTCCTTGGTGCTACACGACACTTTGTCAGTTCTTCAACATGTTTGTTTTCTTCTTCAGTTAAACGTGCCTTACGAGGATGACCTGCATATTGGTCAGGTAGTCCGTGGTTGTGAACTCCACATTGAACTTGAGCTTTCCATCCTGAACCATCTATCGAAGGTGTGGCTCTAAGTTTGAATGGACAGTTACACTTTTTTGATGCAGTTGACGTCGAACTTTGTGAAGTGTCATATTTTCCACCTCTATCGCAGCCCAAAATCAACTTGTCATTCCTTCCTCTTACGCCGTTCTTTTTATCTGACCTTGTAATAATAATACTGACTTTGTTAGCAATTTCAACATCTTCCGCCCATTTAAGAACATCTTCTCGTGTATCAAATTTATCATTCGTAGTAAATACATCCGTAGTATCAACCGAGTTTTGACCTGTTTCGCCGGATTGCGCCATATCTGTTGAAAAAAAAAAAAAAAAAAATTTTAATTTCCACGTTAACATACCGGTACACTTTATAAAAGTGTACCGGTTCCAATTTTTATTTTTGTAACCGGTATACTTGAAACAAAGTATACCGCAATGTTAAAATGTTTTCCAGAATCGGTACACTTGCAATATAGTTTTTTTAAAAAAAGCATTCCGGTACACTTAGAAAAAGTGTACCGGTAAATGTGACGTACCGGTAAAGGATTCTGGTCTGATCGGTGCACTTTTCAAAGGGTGTACGGATTTTACCGGCAAAGTCATAAAAAGACAAAGTAAAAAACATAAAATATACAAAAATATCATAAGGGTATAACTGGAATATTTAAAAAATTGTAGGGGTATAAAGACGTTTGTAGGGGTAGAAAAAAAAAATTTCCACAAGAATGAGTGTGCCGGCTGAAGAGGTCACGCTGCTATATTTTACTTTTAAAAAAAGTAGGATTCATTACTTATAAACAACAGTTAACGGTGCTGACTGCTTGTTTACCTTGTTATCACTATGTTTGTCGTCGGTGTCTTATTGTAGTTGTCGTCACACTTGCACCTACCACAGTTTTGGTTCCAGGAATTTATTTCTTACCGCACACCTCTGCACTCAATTCAGTTACTACAGCCAACTCCTTAACGCACCTCTACAACCCATCTTTTCCAACCCAGGTCCTGATTGAGTACGTCTGTGTTGTGTTCAGTTCAGTTTCAATTTAACAAAGTGTCTTGTTTTTTTATTGTTTTTATATCTTATGTACACGCTTCTTGGCAATTGGCTTATTTAGTTGAATGATTTATACTATTTTAAAACTTGTTATTGCATTACAGTGGAGAAAAGATGTGCATCTTTTGATAAAGGGGAAACAAGTGAAGGAAATAAAAAATCTGATGGTAGTTCTCATACAATATGTGCTTATAAAAATGAAAATCCTAGGCTTGGGATGATGTTTAGCTCCGAAGATCAAGTTACCGATTGCTACACAAATTATGCTCGATGTATGGATTTGGAGATTGGTAAAATCAGTTAAAAAAATAGAGATGATGGTAAAATGTATTTTACTCTAGCATGTAGTCATGCAGGAAAGTATAAGAGCAATTCAAAGAATATTTTGAAGCCAAATCCTATTACAAAGTATTTTGTATTCTTGATATCATGGCATGTGTAGTGTACATCTAGAGGTCAAGAAACTGAAAGCCAAGAGTATTTTAGATCTCAAGTTATTGATGGGATTGACACACAAGAAAGCATCCAAGTAAATGAAACTTATTTGATTCTAATTATCATTTCAATAAAAATGATAGACTATTTTGATTATTAACATGATACTCAATACTATTTGTCTGTATTTTATTTTTATATATTTATAGTGAGCTAAGATATGTTCAGAATCAGAACAGAGGTATTAGATGGTTTAGCTCCCTTCAATCGACTAAAATCACTTGTCTCATCACTTTAAAGGTTAAACGAAGAATGGCTACATAGCCATTAATTAAAATAACAACAAAACAACAATTGAAAACAATTATCTTAGTCAAGGTTTCAAAACAAAAAACTCTACCAAAACAATACTTGAAATAGTAATTGAGAAAACATAAAACTAGACAGATTTGCCTATAATGAGTAGGAACATACTCTCAAGCTCCTTCAGATGATTTTCAAGAACATCTATTTCACTCTGTTAGTTACTATCAAGCAAATTTGTGGCCTTTGCAATTGCAGAATTGATATTTTCATATTCTTGAGAGGAGAGCTTCAGATTGACATCCTTCTTTAAAGCGTTGTTTATCTTGTAAACACAATAATCTAATGCATTCAATACGTTGGCCTTCCTTAGAAATTTTTCATCTTCAGCACGGTAATTTTCAGCTTCTCTTATCATGTCATTAATTTCTTTGGATGACAGTCTTTCTTTGTCATTAGTTATCGTAATCGCATTCATTCTTCCAGTGGATTTTTCCTTTGCAGAAACAGTTAAGATACCATTTTCATCGATAGCAAAGCATACCTCTAAAGGGAGACCGCGAGGAACATATGGGAGGCCAGTAAGATTAAAAAAACCAAGCAGATTATTTTCACTAGCTCTTGCTCTCTCACCCTCATAAATCTGGATAGCAGCAGAAGCTTGGTTATCGCAACATGTTTCATAACCATTTGTTTTCTTGACTGGAACGCTAGTGTTCCTAGGAATAACAACACCCATTATATCTTCTTTAAGAAAGATACCAAGAGACAAAGGTGCAACATCTTGCAGCACCAAGTTTGGAACATTTTTAAAGTCTTCACTCAACAAAGCAGCTTGCACAGCTGCACCATAAGCAACAGCCTCATCAGGGTTAATGCTCTTGCACAGGTCCTTCCCCGCAAAAAAATCCTGCAATAGCTGTTGTACTTTTGGAATTCTAGACGAGCCACCAACAAGGACAACATCGTGTATAACACTCTTGTCCATCTTGGCATCAGTGAGACAACTCTTAACAGTTTCCAAACACTCGTTGAAAAGATCCATATTGATTTCTTCAAACTTGGCACGAGTGATTGTTGAAGAGAAGTCAATGCCTTGAAATAGAGAATCTACCTCAATGGTGGTGACAACAGCAAAAGATAGTGTCCTTTTTGCTCTCTCACACACCGTTCTCAACCTCCTTAAGGCTCTTGAGTTTCCAGTAATGTCCACCTTATTCTTCTTGTTGAACTCTTGCGCAAAGTAGTTCACCATCCTATTATCAAAGTCTTCTCCTCCGAGGTGAGTGTTTCCAGCAGTAGCCTTAACTTGGAAGACCTTGTCCTTAATTGTAAGGAGAGACACATCAAAAGTCCCACCACCCAAGTCAAAGATGAAAATATTTCGCTCTCCCACACGGTTAATTCTCTTATCGAGGCCATATGCTATAGCTGCAGCAGTGGGCTCATTGATTATCCGCATAACATTAAGGCCAGCAATGGCACCAGCATCAATGGTGGCTTTCCGCTGAGAATCATTAAAATAAGCAGGCACAGTAACAACAACATTCTTGACCGGCAATTCCAAAAAGGCCTCTGCAATCTCGCGCATCTTAGATAGAACCATAGATGAAATTTCCTCAGCACATAGGTGCTTCTCTTGTCCCTTGTACTTAAGGGAAATCATGGGCTTGTCATTGACATCGGAAACAACCTTGAATGGCCACAACATCATATCACTTTTGACATTGGGGTCACTAAACTTCCTACCAATTAACCTCTTAGCATCTGACAAAATAAAATTTATAGTAAATTTGCATCATTCATTTAACATATCAATGCAATACAATAACAACAATAAATAGATGAACAGAGACAAAAATAGAAATATACCAAAGACAGTATTTTCGGGGTTCGAGGCAGTTTGATTCTTAGCAGCGTCACCAACCAACCTTTGATCATCAGTGAAAGCAACAAAAGAAGGAGTGGTTTTGTTGCCTTGGTCATTATGTATAATCTCAACTCTATTGTGTTCATCAAGCCACACAGCAACACAAGAATACGTTGTTCCAAGGTCTATTCCCACAGCACATCCTTCATACTTTTTTGCCATTATAGATCTTTCAAGTAAACGAAAGAAACTGAAACAAAAAATCAAGATTAGGAAGCAAGAAGTAATAGAACCTTTATGTTTTCTTAAGAGAAATGGAAAATGCTTCTTTCATATTGTTACAAAACATTCTGATCTAAGTACAGTAAAAAAGAAGTTAAGTTCCTGTTTTCGAAAACTCAACCGTCTCTACTTTTGTTTTAGTATTTATTTTAATTGAATTTTCTACTCTTTCAACTTCCAACCATAGTCACACACAATTCACTTGTATGTGACACGCCGTTTGCAACTCTCAATGAATTGGGTAGGCGGAGGGATATACATAGCCGGTACATTATTTCGATTCATGGTAAGTTCAAATATAATACTTGCTACGTTACGAATAAAAAACAATATTAATTAACAAAAAATAAAATAAATGATGAAAAATATTAATACCATGAATAAAAGAAAAGAAAAAACTAAAACGATTTGAAATCCCACATTGAAAAACTCTGTTTGGTAAAAAATAGCGGATAACTTTTAGCTTATAGCAAATAAGCTAGCTGATTGAATTTGTAATGTTTGGTAAAATTAGCGATTTTTTTTTGATAAATAGTAAAATTAGCGATTGAACTAGATTATAAGTATGAAATGACATAAAAAGGGATATGTTTAATTAATATTTAATTTTTTCAAGTAAGATGATAGGGGTAAAATTGGAATAAAAATGATAAGTTATAGGCTTTGTTTGGTAAAAATAACGATTAGTTGATAAGCTAACTGATAGCTTATGGCTGATAGCTTATAGCTTATAAGCTAATTGAAGTATTTGATAAAATTAGCGGTTAGCTAGCCAACAAAGGTAAAATGACATAAAAAGACATTCTTAATTCATAAAAAAATAATATTAAATTAATATTTAAAACACTTAAAATTTAGTAATTTAAATTTATTAATTTAATATATCTTTTATATCTTATTAGGAAATTGATTTTTATTCATTGAAATTTCATTATAAATTTAATTTATTTTCATTTCAGTTTTTATAATTTATAAAAAAAATACAGCAATAAAACGTATTCATAACGATAAAAATATTCAAATGTGTCAGTCTTTTATTTATTATTTAGACTCTAAAATTACTAAAACTAATAGCATAATGAATATGATTGGTGTTATGTTTCTTTGGATTAAATTTATTTTGGTTTCTTTAAGTTTTTATTTAATTTTAAAATAAAAAACAGTAGCTAAATCATATATATCATTTGTGGTTGAAGTACACAAAAAAAAAAGAAAAAAAAGAGCATATATGTGGTTGGTGTATAGGGATGACAATGGATGCCCATGGGTGAGGGTTTTGCAATACCCAAACCCACGCTCAAAACAAACACACAAACCCAAAGGTTGTTTGGGTGGCAAATCAAAACTCACGCCCACGCCCATTGGGTTCGGGTTTTTCCACCCAAACGCAAAACCCATAGCTAACACGCATAATTAATTAATTACCTACCAAAACTCGGCCCGAATTCATTTTGATAAAATGACAAAGTACAAATACAAGCAAATGACAAAATAACATGGTTTAACATAGTTTGCAAATGACAAAATACAATACAATAATATCAAAGTTCAACATAATATATATACTTAGGGTTAATTAGATAATTTCACATATATTCGGGTGGGTGTATGAGTTTCGGGTGTGGGTTTGAGTGATCTCAAACCCACACCCATAGTTTCAGGTGTCACCCAAATCCAGTCAACTCGGGTTTCGCCCGTTGACTTGGGTTTGGGTTCGGGTGGGTCTTATGGGTTTGGGTTTTCCTGTCATCCTTATTGGTGTACTAACGATATGAAACGTTTATGCATATATTTATTTTAATTTATAATAAATTGTAAAGGTTAAAATTAGATTTTAGGTAAAATAATAGGGATAAATATGGAACAAAATATGATAAGCTATAAGCTAATTGAAATAGCGTATGGAAATAAGTTATAAGCTAGTAAAATAAGTTATAAGCTTGTGATGAAAAGACTGTTACCAAACAGAGCTTTTAACTTATAAGCTAAAAGCTATAAGCTAGCTTATTGGCCTTCTCAAACAGAGTCATAAGCTACTTGAAATAGCGTTTGAAAAATAAACTATAAGCTAGTAAAATAAGCTATAAACTCTATTTTAAAAACTGTTACCAAACAAATTTTTTAATTTATAAGCTATAAATTAGCTTATTGGTGTTCCCAAACATAGCCAAAAGTTTTACGGATTGAGAGGGGTGAACAAGTCTATAAATATATATAGAGTCTTTAAGATGTTGAAAGCTACTATTTTAAGTAAACATTAAACCCACATGTGATGTTTTACATTTTAAAAAGTAACATTCACTTTTCAAAGCAGTGTTTAAGTTAAATTAATTTAAATATTAAGTATTTCATTTGTTTGTTTGGGTTTGCTGAATTCTCTATTTATGAAAATGCGCTTATGAAAATGAAAATCGTTTAGCTCCGAAGAAGATCAAGTTACCGATTATTACACGAATTATGCTTGATGTATGGATTTTGAGATTAGTATTTTACTCTAGCATGTATTCATGCAGGAAAGTATAGGAGCAATTCAGAGAATATTTTGAAGCCAAATCCTATTACAAAGTATTTTTTATTCTTGATATCAGGGCACATGTACATCTAGACGTCAAGAAACTGAAAGTCAAGAGTATTTTATATCTCAAGTAGTTGATTTAGTATCCGTGTTTTGCAGATTCCTTTGATAGACAAACCATCGTCATAAAGACAAGAATCAATCTCTTATATACTGCTCTACAAAGCAAACCTTGGTTGCTCTTTCTTCTTGTGAGGTAGAGTACATAATTGCTGCTAGTGCAGCTTGTCAAACTCTGGCTTGAATCCTTACTTGAGGAATTAAGAATAGATCATAGACACATTTGCAGTTGCTTGTTGATAACCAAGTCTTCTATAAGTCTAGCTAAAACTTTTAGCCTAAAAGCCCAGTCTCACACCGCTGAAACAAACATATTGAAACAGATTCCATTTTCCGCGAGATCAGGTCAACAAGGGAAGAATAGATTTGGTTTTCTGCATGCATATCTCAAGTAAAAACAACTGAAATTTTTACTAAACCAGTGAAGGTTGAGAAAGTTACTAAATGTAAACAAAAAAGGAAGATGTTTGTTTGTACAGCTACATTCAAGTATGAGATACCTATGTGAACTAGCAAAACAACAAATACATAATAAGAACTACTTCGTGATGAATCACCAGCTTAGATTTCTCAGAAGTTCTAGAAGATATGTTTGCCTTGCATCGCAAGTTATAATTGATCATCTGTTGCTCTAATGTGTTTGATTGAAAAGAGAAACGAATGAGAAAGGTTGGAGAAAAATAGAAAATTCACCATGATTGATTTATTTAGTAGTAGAAAATTCAAACTCAACACACACTTTCAAAATCCGATTTTGTCCACGTAAAAATATATGATTAACAAAATAAAATAACAAAGATGGATACTAAATGTGAAAACTGAATATATTATTATATTTCACGTTCTAAATAATTTACAATCACTAATATGTTTATATAGGCTATTCTAACCTAATGGGCCATGGGCCGAATACATATTACTAATAAAAATAAAAGATTGCTTCAAGTAATAAAATATTTACTACTTATTTACAACACTCCCCCTCAAGCTGGTGAATGAATATCGATCATTCCCAGCTTGGAAACAATTCTTTCAAAGTTATTACTGTTCAGCCCCTTAGTTAGAAGATCTGCAAGGTTGCCTTGGGAAGAGACATATGGAGTGCAGATTAGACCACTGTCTAATTTTTCTTTGATGAAATGTCTGTCAACTTCAATGTGTTTGGTCCTATCATGCTGCACGGGATTATGGGCAATGCTAATAGCAGATTTATTATCACAATAGAGTTTCATTGGTTCATCACTCTTTATTCTCAAGTCTTCCAAGATACTTTTCAGCCATAGTAATTCACATATTCCCTGTGCCATTGACCTGAACTCTGCTTCAGCACTAGATCTGGATACCACACTTTGTTTTTTACTCTTCCAAGTCACAAGGTTCCCTCCTAAGAAAGTGCAATATCCTGTAGTTGATCTTCTATCCACAATTGACCCTGCATAGTCAGCATCAGTATATGCTTCAAGTCCCACACTTCCATTTCGTTCGAACAAAATCCCTCTACCCGGGGTTCCTTTCAAATATTGAACAATTCGGAGTGCAGCTTGTAAATGAATCTCCTTCGGTTGGTGCATGAATTGGCTCACTAAGCTTACAGCAAAAGCAATATCCGGTCTAGTATGTGATAGGTATATAAGTTTGCCGACCAACCTTTGATACATTTCCTTATTAACCGCAATATCTTCTTCTGCATTCCCCAACTTTACATTTGGATCAATTGGTGTACATGCAGGCTTGCATGCTGTCTTGCCAGTCTCTTGTAGAAGATCAGTAATGTATTTCTGTTGGGATATGAAAATCCCTTTCCTAGAATGAGCCACTTCTATTCCCAGAAAATACTTCAATTTTCCCAAGGTCTTAATCTCAAATTCCTTGGCCAAGTGTTGACCTAACAATTTTTGCTCTTGTTCATCATCACCTGTTACTATAATGTCGTCTACATACACCAATAACACTGTAACTCCCCCTGACTCAGAGTGTTTAACAAATAAAGTATGGTCTCCTTGACTTTGTTTGAAGCCCAAACCAACCATGACTTTAGTGAATCTTCCAAACCAAGCTCGTGGTGATTGCTTTAGCCCATATAAAGCCTTTTTTAACTTGCATACGGTATTGGCAGAAATATCTTCACGATATCCAGGGGGTACATCCATGTAGATCTCTTCTTCAAGTTCTCCATGAAGGAAGGCATTTTTTACATCAAATTGCTGCAAGTTCCAATTGTAATTAGCTGCTAAAGATAATATCACCCTAACAGTATTCATTTTTGCAACTGGAGCAAATGTCTCTGAGTAATCTATTCCATAAGTCTGAGTGAACCCTTTGGCTACCAATCTTGCCTTGTACCTCTCAATAGATCCATCAGCCTTGTATTTTACAGTGTATACCCATTTGCACCCTACCGGTTTCTTTCCATTTGGTAGAGAAACCAGCTCCCAAGTATTGTTCTTATCAAGTGCCTCCATTTCCAAATCCATGGCTTGTTTCCATTTCCTGTCAGACAATGCCTCAGATAAGGAGGTAGGTATTGTGGTAGTGTTTAAACTTGTGAGGAAGGCTTTATGAGTAGGTGATAACTGTTCAAAGCATAGGTAATTAGATAGAGGGTAAAGTGGCTTGTTGGTGCAGGTTCTAGTATTTTTTCTTTGGGCAATTGGGAGATGTGAGTCTTTAAAGTGTATTGGTGTGATTTCTCTGGACTTTGGTTTTTTATGTTTTATCGGGATGGATTCTGGTTCCCTTTGTATGGTTGAGCTAGATTCTGGTTCCTGAGCATGAGAAAATTCTGAAATTGAATCACTAGAGTTTGAAGGGTCAAGGAAAGTTTCCTCATGTAATGTTGGATCAGACTCATGGATATGAGTAGATTCAGGAATGGTCTTGTTTTTTCTTATGTATACTAAATTCTTTCCATATCTCACATCAACACCAACATTTCCATCTTTCTCAGAATCAATTTCAGTCTCAACATTGTCAACTTTACTTTCAACATTTTCAAGACCAATTTTAGTCTCAACATTGTCATCTCTAGTTTCAGCCTCGAATTCTGGTCCGAAATTAAGGTCGGGAAGTATAAAAGACTCATCTTCCTTACATGTGCTCTCCCCCTGAAGATGAGTTTGAATGAAGTAACTTTCTTGTTCATGAAAGGTGACATCTCGGGAGACAAAGAATTTATGAGACGGTGGATGATAACATTTGTAACCCTTTTGGGTGGAAGAATACCCTATAAAGACACATTTTAAGGCTCTAGGATCAAGTTTCCCTCTACCATCACTATGGATATGGACGAACGACTTACACCCAAATATTCTAGGAACGAGATTACAAGAGGTGGACACATCGGGATAAAATGAGGATAAAACCTCCATAGGAGTTTTAGAGACAAGGACACTAGAAGGTAAACGATTTATGAGATACGATGCGGTTAAAATTGCCTCTCCCCAATACTTCTTAGGAACCTTGTTTTGGAATAATATAGCACGTGTTTGATCTAATAAGTGCCTGTTTTTTCTCTCAGCAATCCCATTTTGTTGGGGTGTTTTAACACAGGAGGATTCATGAATAATACCCTCTTTTTGACAAAAAGAATTAAGTCCGTGATTGAAGTAATCTTTGGCATTATCAGACCTGACTCTCTTAATACTCACTCCAAACTGGTTTTTTACCAATGAGAAAAAATGTAGAAACACAGAGGTAACTTCAGACTTTTGTTTTAGTAAGTAGATCCATGTAACCCGAGTGCAATCATCAATGAAAGTTACGAACCATCGAGCACCCGATATATTTGGAACATTTGAAGGACCCCACACATCAGTATGAATTAAATTAAATGGAGAAGTACTCACTTTGTTACTAACGGGAAAAGAGGCACGCTTGTGTTTAGCAAGTTCACACACCTCACAACAAAGACTCTCAACATCTAAATGTTTAAAAAAGGAAGGAAATATTTGTTTCATGACTCTAAATGAAGGATGACCAAGGCGATAGTGGTATAGAAAGACCTTCTCCCTGTTGGTCTTAATTGATTCTGAAAAAAATGAGTTGTTGTTGAGTGAATTTGCGGGGAGATTCTGGCTATCCAAATAATAAAGACCATTCCATTCTCTTGCATTTCCAATTGTCCTCCCCGAGTGCTTATCTTGAAAAACACAAGCATTGTCATAAAAAATAGCATTACATGAGAGGTTTTTTGTGAGTTTTTGTATGGAAATTAGGCTAGTAGACAGTTTGGGAATATGAAGGACATTTCGTAGGATTATAGATGGACTTATTTGGACATCTCCTTGGCCGGCTACAGTTAAAAGGGTACCATCTGCTGTGGATATTTTCTTGTTGCTGGGACAAGGTGAATATGTGGAAAAGAGTGTAGGTAAGGGTGTCATGTGGTCAGTGGCTCCAGAATCCAGTATCCAATATTGGTTTTGGGTTTTATCTGAAGCATTAAATCCAAAAGAAAATTGAGACTTACCAAAAGAAAGTGGAAACGGAAACATACCTGAATATGCCAGAGAAGTTGTAACCGTTGTTGGTGTCTCCAATTTATTAAGAAAAGACTTCAACCTCTTTATTTCATCTTGGTTGAGTGGAACAAATCCTTTTTTTGACATATTGACTGATGTCATGTGACTGTCTTAATAAGGAGAACAAAAATAGCAAACAAACTCCAATTTTGTTTTTTTTTTTTTTTTATGAACAGCAACACGATGAACAGTACACGCGTGAACAGTGTCGCGTGAACAGTGATTGGGCACTAGGAAAAAACTGCACAGTGATGTTGTGACGGTTTGCTGAAACTGCAATGAAGGCAGTGGGAAAAAAAAATCTGCAATGAAGGCAGAAGGAAAAAAAAAAAAGCGCAATAAAGGCGGCTAGGGTTTTTTTTATGCGGAAGCGAGACCCTCTAGAACGAGAGCTCTGATGCCATGTGAAAACTGCATATATTATTATATTTCACGTTCTAAATAATTTACAATCACTAATATGTTTATATAGGCTATTCTAACCTAATGGGCCATGGGCCGAATACATATTACTAATAAAAATAAAAGATTGCTTCAAGTAATAAAATATTTACTACTTATTTACAACACTAAAGATGTCAATTTGAGTCAAAACAACCAGCTTAAGACCAATACATTTTGAGTTGTTAACATTTTTGAGTTGGCTAGAGTTAAGACTAAATCAAATGCAGATCAAACCAGAGTGATATACTCTCCCAACTGGTTTTTCTTTTGGAAATTTGAATTTTGTATTTTAAGTAGAACACAGCTGACAAGGCCATGCTTCTATTCTATTCGTGGAACTGACCCTCCCCGGCACCTCATTGACAACAATGGACATTAGACCAGACTGTATCTGGACACAAGGTGCGATGACTGACCCTCCAGACTTGATCCCTATTAGCGGAACTGACCTTCCCCAGCACCTCATTGACAACAATGGACACTAGACCAGACTGTATCTGGACACAAGGTGCGATGACTGACCCTCCAGATTTGATCCCTATTAGCGGAACTGACCCTCCCCAGCACCTCATTGACAACAATGGACACTAGACCAGCAGCCGCTCAGCATAAATCCCTGATTCATTCAACCTAGACCCTCCAGACTTGATCACAGCAACCTCTCAACATAAATCCCTGATTCGTCCAACCAAGTCCCTATAAAATGTTTAGTTTAATGGTGAGTTTTTACACAAGAATGACCCAAAATAATGATCATGTGATATTTTACCTATCCGAAAGACTAGTAAAACATGTACCTTTTAAAGAAAGGGTCTTCAGTTGAAGTTGAATCCACCAGATGGGACTGAAGCCTTGAAACTAAATTGATCACCAACGCTTGGAGGTAGTATCATCTCATCTTCCAACCAGAATGTTTCAAGAAGTTTGACAGCCCTCTCATATATTTCAACGTCTTCATGATACTGCAGGTTTTCAATCTTCTCCAATCCCTCCGAATCCTCTATCATCTGAGCATACAAGTTGGAATGTCCAGAGTTACCCAAGCTCTTCTCTGCTTCTCCAACATTCAGAATATTCTCTAGACCCTCCAAACAGACAGTGATAATTCTTGAATCGGGGCAAACAAGCAGATCACATAGTGGTTTTATGCAACCCTGACCCACCAAATACCTTGTAACCCAAATAGACAAGTGAATATCATAAATTCTCAAAAGTCAAAATTTTAAAAAATAGACACTAAAAAAAAGTGAAAACACATACTTGATCTGCTCATGAGTTCCACCAGATGTGGCATTTGTTATTGCCCATGCAGCTTCTTTTTTAATATCAAACTCTGCACTTTGAAGAAGACTAACAAGCGGAGCAACAAGACCAGCTTCAATAACAGCCTGCATATGTAAAATATCGGCAACAATATAAATATTCAACGCCCTATTTCTAGCAGGACAAATGCCTCCATTTAGTGGTGTAGTTGTGAAGTAACAATTGTACTTCACCAACATCTAAGAACTAGACTCAAGTCTTATGACTAGAGCAAGAAAAACAATAAGCCATTATAAAAAATCTAAAAACCTTGGACACATTTCTGTAACTTCAAAAGTTTAATTTCTTCTTGGAGTAATAAAAAAGATTTGTAAAAACATAGACATTGACAAAGAAATTAGGACTTCCAGGCTTACCTGTATTTGTTCCTTAGTTCCCGCTGTAATGTTTGATATAGTCCAACAAGCTTCTTTCTTGATGCTTTTTTTATGATTGTGTGTCAATAATCTCAAAAGGCAAGGGAGTACACGAAGATTGATCATCAACTAACAAAAATAAACCCAACACAACAAAGAAAATCAATACAACATAAAAAAAAGAAATAGGATTTGGACAAAAAATGAAGACTCAAAACTGCAACTATGTTCCTTTTGATAGTATAGTTAATCACTTCAACTGGTTACAAGTCACTACCTGAGTCTGCATATCATCTCCAGTCACAATATTTCCCACTGTGCGAACAGCAGGGATCAACACTGAAGCAGATGGGTGGCTGAAAATGAAATCATGTACCAAGTTAGGCAATCAACGATTGAAACAGCATGAATAGAGTATATAGTAGAACTAATACTCACTGAAGGAGTTGCACCAGTCGGTTGTATACATCTGCCTCAATAATTTCTTGGATTTTGTCATTTGTGCTATCAGAAAGGTATGATAAAGCCCAACAAGCATTTGTCAAAACTTCTTGATCCCTGGACAAAATCAAACGCCGAAGAACTGGAAGCGCAGGTCTCACCTGTCACACAATACATTAACTAAATGAATAGCCAAAATTCAAAAGAGCTATCTCTAATGTTTGGTTTAAATGAAACAATAGATATTACCATCTCAAATGTAGGCTGTGGATTTCCCCTGCAGAAGTTTGCTAAAGTCCACGAGGCATTTCTCAAAATTACAGTTTCAAGGTTTGTTTGATTCCCTTTTCAAAACAAAAAGGGTTATTTTAGTTTTTAAAAATTAAAAAAACTTGATTGGTAATTCAATTTTACAAAACTGTTTTCAAAAATTGTTTTCTATGTATCGGTTTTTAAAACTGAAAAAGTAAAACACGTTCCAGGAGTTTTGCTTTTCTCTTTTTAAAAAGAGTTTTCTAAAACACATTTTAAAAACTAAAAATCAAAATTGTTTCAAACAAACCCTTATTGTGCTCCTCCAATATGGGCAATAGTGAGGCAAGGGCACCATGGCCAAGCACTAGATCACGACACTCAGGGGAGTCAGCAGCAATATTTCCCAAAGCCCACACTGCCTAGAATTTTATCGATATAATTATCAGTAAACAAAAAACACGGAAGATATTTGTATAACCACATTCAAGTAAGAGATAACTACCTGGTCTCGAACTTCATTATTAGGTGAATTGAGCAACGCAACAAATTGAGGAACTGCTCCATGATCAATCACAACCTTAGTATTCTCAGAAGTTCCAGATGCTAGGTTTGTCAAAGCCCATGCAGCTTCAATCTAAACAAATAATAGTCAACATAAATAAATAAAACTACAAATTTCAACTACTCTCCGTCGCAGAAATAATGTAAGCATCAACAACAACAACAAAGGGAAAACATAATGCAAATTCAAACACTTGGAACCTGAAGTTCAGGCATGTCCTCCCTAACAATAAACTCAACAAAACGTGGCACAACACCGGATTGAATAATCTCTTCAATCTGCAGGTTTCGCTCTACAGCAAAAATCAGTAATAACATTAACACATAGAAGATAAACAACACGACAATTAAGAAAGTAGCGAAACTTTCATAGTTACCTTCTTTTATAAGTATCTCTCGAAACAGCGTGGTGGCTTTCAATTGCGCACTAGCATCGTTGGAACAGACATCAGCAACCATTGCAGGAAGACTCTCTATCTGCAACAACAATCACAAATAACAATCAAAAATCAAAATCGCTCCATCACAATAAAATCAAAATAAACCAAATACTAATCTTCTAAAACAGAAACCTAATATACTAATCCCTAATTATAGGAATGCATACCCTCAATTATAAATCAAGAACAAACATGAATAAAACGATTGAACCCTAATTCGTACAAAAGATACAAAAATGGATTAAAAAAATAAGCGAAGATGAAACTGTGGTGTGCGAAGTACCTTGTTTGGTGGAAGCGTCATTGTTTCGTTGATTGTTGATGAGAGAAAGTTAAGAAGAATTTGAAAATGAAGCGGTTAGGTGATATGGGGTTTTATAGATTTTGGATCTAACCGCTTCGCGCGAAATAAAGGATATGGGCCGAGCCCACTAGAAAATACCAACTTTAATTGCACGCTAAATAACTTAGAAAATTGCTTTTCCGACCCCTGTCCATTTCTTTTCTACCCCAAACTGACGTTTTTGTCCTCGGTGGGTATGAAAAAAAATTGCCAAGAAAATTCGGTTTTTGCGAACCGAATATTTTGTCAATCAAGTTCGGTTTATATTAACCGAATTCAAGTAAGATTAATTCAAGTAATAAATAACATGAAGGATCAAAATAATCATCATGGAGAAAACAAAGTTCACACTTCTATTTCTTGCTACTTGTTTTTTCCCTTTAACAATTATGTTTCCCACACACTCAAAAGCAGAAGATACCACCATAACTCCACCACAAATTATCACTTACAACCAAACACTAATTTCACCTTCACAGAATTTTGAACTTGGTTTCTTCACTCCTAACAATTCCACTTACACATATCTTGGAATATGGTATAAGCAAATTCACAAAAAGACTATTGTTTGGGTTGCAAATAGAGACAAACCACTTCATAACCATAATGGTTCATTAACATTCAACAATGATGGAAAACTCATTATTCTCAAACTATTCGGTTAATATAAACCGAACTTGATTGACAAACAGTTCGGTTCGTAAAAATCGAATTTTCTTGGCAATTTTTTTTCCATACTCCCTGAGAGCAAAAACGTCAGTTTGGAGGGTAGAAAAGAAATGGGCAGGGGTCGGAAAAACAACTTTCAATAACTTATAAGTTATATTAAATCAAAATATTTGATTTTAAACCAAGTCATTGGGCTCAAGTGGTTAATGTTCTTCATCAAAGAACGAATCGTTTGGGAGAACCCGAGTTCGATTTTTGGGTAGAACAATTTCTTGGTCAGACTTTACTTACCTCGCGGTCGAACTCTGGATCACTAGGGCCCCCTTCTCCTAGGAACTAGATGATTATAAACCAAAAAAAAATAATTCAAATGCTTGATTTTAGAATTTTTTAGGCTTAAATGCATCTTTGACCCCTCAAATTTCACAATTGCTTGATTTTGACCCCAAATTTCAATTGCTTGATTTTAAACCCCTAAGCTTCACAGTTGTTCGATTTTAGCCCACAAATTTCAATTGCTCAATCTTGGCCCATAAGTTTACCCCATTTTGCATTTGTTAGCCCCCATCGACTTTTTTGTCTAAAAATTGTTTATTTGGTTTTTTAAAAATATATATGTTTTAAAAATAAATATAATATGTTTTTCAAATTTAAAATATGTTTTAAAATAAAAATGTTATAAAAATGTATTAAAAATTATTTTTTAATAAAAGGTTTAATAATTTTTTGTTTAAAAAAATATGTTTACAAAGTTTTTAAAAAATAGTTCATAATTTCTTTTTTTAATTTTTATTATAACAAAATTATTTTATAAATAACATATAATAAAAATTAAAATTTATTTTTTAAAAAAACTATTTGTAATTTTTAAAAATTTAAAAACATTTTTATTTATTTTTAAATATTTACTTAATTTTAAAGTTCCACATAACCAATTTTTAATCAAAAAAGTCAACAGGGGGATAGCCAAATGTAAAAATGGGGTAAACTTGGGGGCCAAAATCGAGCAATTGAAACTTGAGGGCTAAAATCGAGCAATTGTGAAACTTAGGGGGTTAAAATCAAACAATTGAAATTTGGGGGTCAAAATCAAGCAATTGTGAAACTTTAGGGCCAAAATCGAGCAATTGAAACTTAGGGGATAAAATCGAGCAATTATGAAACTTAGGGTGTTAAAATCAAGTAATTAAAACTTGAGAGGTCAAAATCAAATAATTGTAAAATTTGGAGGCCAAATCTGCATTTAAGTCAATTTTTTAATTTCAAAACAAATCCTATAAATCAAAATCAAAATTTTACTTTTAGTAACAAATTTTGACCGGGCGAGTCCCAAAATTTAGAAATAAGCCTTGATTGATATACTAGGTTATCATTGGTCCAAAGCATGACTTTTTTGTTTTTTTAACAATTTAGCCTGACTCTTTTTAAAATTATAAAAATATTCTTTTTAATATAATCTTTTTTATTTTTTAACTTTTGCCCCCTAAAACACTAGTTAGAATGACCATATCCATATTTATCCACACAGTTATTAACACTCTAAGAGAGAATATAATATATAAATTCCTTTTTCAATACACAATAACAAAGATCTCAATAAGTTAGGGGGTTCATTTCTATAATATTACTTCCTCCGTCCTAATACATTAGTCTTTTTAGTGTTTTGCACGGAGATTAAAAAATAATAAACATTCATAAGTTAAATCATATTTACCTTTACTTTATTAAGAAAAAGAAAATATATTTAATTAATATTTTAGCTTTAGTAATGATACAAATCGTAAAGTATCACTAATTGTGTATTGATTTTTTATTAGGACTAAAAATTTGAGATAAAACTAAAAAGATAAAATGAACAAAAGATCTGAGACGGATGAAATATATATTAAAGACAAAGAAAAACTTAAAAGTAGTTCAATAATAGAAAACGAAGAAATTACAAGATTAAATTCTTATAACCGACTCACACATTGTTTATGTACAAAATAAAAGAATTTTTTTTAAAAAAAAAAAAAATCCTGTTCATGAGTTTAGGGCTGCTATAAATGTAATGATGAGAAAGTAAAATGGAAAATGATCCTCCTAACCTAACAAACAAAAACAACAAACTTAGTTGATAAGTATCTTACTCTGTTCTGTTTTGTTTGTCACAAACCAACCAAACACATAACTAGACACAGTTATAAGTTACTAGAAAGAGAAACAAAAGAAAGCATATCAATCAATCATAAATAATTAACACAAGTGGTTGAGTTGAGGTGAGAGACATGAGAAGCAGTGGAAGTGACCCATCAAGAAGAAGAAGAGACATGAAAGTTCCTGCATGGTTAGAGAGATTAATGGGTGAGACATTCTTTGGTGTTTGTGGGGTCCATATTAATACAAGGAAGAACGAGAAGAACATTTTTTGTTTACATTGTTGTCTTACCATCTGCCCTCATTGTCTCCCTTCTCACCGCCATCATCCCCTCCTTCAGGTACTACTTCTATCATAATCTCTTATAAATTGTTCCGAAGACTCTAAGTTTAATTTACGAGATTTTACTTATCTCGTAACCGAACTCAGAACCTGAGAGTTAACACTAACAAACTAAATTACTATCTCCTTCCTTCCGGATTTTCATCATCATGTTTCCAAATTTTGTTTTTTGTTTATGTCACAGGCCTTATCAACTTTAAATTTTGAAAGGGTATTTCCAAATTCATGTTTTTTTTTTTATTTTTTTTTTATTATATATATAAAAAAATTCTAGCATTTTTCTTCTTCCTTCTTTCAGCTTGGTCATAATTTTGTGTTGGTTGGTTAGTTAGGCTTATATTCCCTTACTCAGATGCACCTATATATATGGTCTTCAATTGATGGGGTTTATTTTTGAATAATGATAAAAAAAAAAATTTGGTGAAAAATAATTGATGATGATTTTGGAAGATAAACTTCTCAATTTTGAAATTTTTTCACAAGTTATTGCTATCAATGGTTTTATTTAGGGATATGGATATTTTATTGGTGTGTTTATCTAATTTTAAAAAAATTGTTATTTCTTGGGTTGAGGATAATTTTTTTTTTTTTTTTTTACACAATTGGGTTGAGGATAATTGAGTAAAGGAATTTTTGTTTAAAAAAATAGAGTTAATTATATCACTAACTTTTGGAAATTTGCAATGCTAAGTAAAGATACATGAGTTTTGTTTTTGTAACTTCACTTAAGATTATAGCTTCAACTTGTGTCATGCAATTAATTTGATATGTTCTTCATAATTTTATATTTTAAAATTTAATTCAATTTTTTATTTATTTTCCAATATTTATTGAGGAAGGTATGGTCCATTGAACTATAACCAACAGTCAGTGACCAATATTGTCTCATTGAGTTTGATATGTTTCCCAGATATCATCATTTTTCCACTTTTATGTTTTGGTTTGTTTCTCATTAATGTGAAGACCATTTTTCTATCCAATTTCCCTTACAAGTTCCTTTCATTGAAAGCGAAAGCTTTGACCCAATTCTTCTACTTCAACTTTAGAAACTCCCTGCACCTTCCTATTGTCATTTTCAAATTCACAAAAAACTCTATTTAATTGTTAATTCTCCTATTTTTCAATACATGTGCATGGTTTCAAATTCAATCCAAATTTAATTCTTGTGATGATTAATCTTTGTGTTGGGTCATGAAGGCTACTAAGTGGATTATTCACATTGAATGTAAGCGCAATCATATAAATGGGTTGAACACAAATCCCTCCGATCCGTCCCATAATATAAGCAAAAAATAAATTTCATATTTATTAAGAAAAGTAAAATGTGATAGTTTGAAGTATGATTTTTTGTGTTTTTCTTGAAATAAGTTTCATTGAAAGATGTAAAAAGAATTTTGATTGATTATTAATTATGAGGAAAAAAAGAGAGAGAGTAAATTTTACGAGAATAAGTAAAAGTAAACATTGGAAATAGTAAAAATTGATTTTTTTATTTATAATTTGGGACAAGTAAAAGTAATTTTTGTTACTTAATATGGGATGGAGGGAGTACATATTTACCTATAACTTTAAGACATCAAATTTATGGATACTCTTATTTATAAAGTACTCAACCTCTATAAACAATAGGAGACTTAACTCACTCTATATTTACCTCAACACTTTAAGATGAAATACTTACCAAACTTATGTAAAATAGATGAAATCGTTTGCAAAATCTATGTAAAATATTATGGGTTCTAATATAAATCAATATTGAACACATTTTTTTAAACAATAAATGTTAATATTTTGTATTACATTTAAGGTGAAAATCAAATCCCAAACATATTTATCACTATACTCTTTAACCTTCACACTATTTATAAAACCAACATTTCTTTATCCAACACGTTATAAATAAGATATTTAACTTTTAATAGACGCTCTAATGTTTTTCATTTTTTGGGATACATGTTAATTAGGTAGATAATTTTGTGATGATATGTAAATATGGAAAGTTGATTTTCTTTAACTAACAATTCATAATACTCGTTGGCATGATGAGCAATAGTGTGTGACAATAATTGAGGCCATTGTGCAGGTGAGAAGGTATGTTTACCATGACGTGGTTCGATTGGGTGATCTTGAAAAACTCATCGATTGTTCCAATATTCAGGTCAGACAAATACAACTTACAAACCCTTCTCTATTAATAAAAGAAGGGTAATAGTTAATAGTAATGCAACATATAAGAAAATTATAATTTTTAAACTTTGAAAATATTAAATACATTACTTTTCAACTCAAAATTCATATATTTTGTTTCTTTAACAAGTGTTTGTGGGCGCATTCTTCAACATTTTTCATGAAAAATAAAGATTCAATTTTATCCATTACAAATTATTTGTGATACACAATTTTGTTCAAGATAAAAATAACATTTAAAGAGAGAATAATTTGTCTCTTGCATTAAAATGTTAGAAACTCATTTAATAGTTATGTGAGCTTAGCTTAGTTAGTAGGACATTGTATTATATATGTAGGGTGTTGAGATTCGAATCTCAGTCATCCCACTTATCCACCTTAAGGGTGAAATTTCTAGCCACTAAGTTACTTGACAAAAAAAATGATTTAATATTATTTTTTGTCAAAAAAAAAGATTAATTTAATTAATATTATTTTTTGTCAAGGGCTAAACTGGATCCCGTATGCAATCATTCATGCACAATTTTTCACAATTGTTGACACGAGATCCGACCTGCATTCGACCGAATGCTTCAATATATTGTCAGTTATATCGGTTTCGAGTCGGGTCGTGAGTTTGTACTCAGCCCTAAAATAAACTATAAGCTTATGATAAAAAAACCGTTAACCAAACAAATCTTTTAACTTATAATTTATCTTTTAACATATAATTTATGAGACATAACCTATAAGTCAGTTTCCGTCTATTGCCAACGAGAACCTAATTAACATTGGCAGAAATAATGGATTGAAATATGCAGGCATATACAATTAACGGTGCAAAAGTGGTATTCTTAAATGAGAGGGTACAGTCAAGGTCATGCAAAAGTAGCAGTAATGCCAACTCTTGCTGCTATTGTGACAGGATTCTTCAGGAGCCCTTCCATTTCTGTTCTCTCTCATGCAAGGTATTTTTTTTGTCTCATTTCTATGTCTCTTTAACTCTCTTTCTTCACATATATCATTTCCTTTTGTCCATTTACTTTCACATACAAATTACTGGTCAAGATCCATATTTGTTTTTTAACTTTTCTAATAGTAATAATCGATGCCACTTTTTTTTCCTATATAGTAGAAATATACAGTAATAGTACCTTATCTCCATTGCAAGAACTAATATAATTCTGGAACACTGGAACAGCTAATTCTGGCATATGTTACTATAAAAAAATAATGACTTATGTAGAAAGACTTTCTTCTTTTAGTAAATTTAGTCAATACATGCTGTTAAATTATTCTATTTTTTCCTTTGAGATCATTTTCAAGACTATAATTTCACCACATACAAATATCTGCTTTGTTTTTTATTTTATTTTATTTATTATGATATTGGTACGAAGTTTCTATCACGTTAGTGATGACTAATTTTCATCGGGAACCTGTGGTCACATAAGGTGGATTTTTTTCTCATAATCGAATTTTCACAATACCTAAGAGTTAAAAATCGAACCACTAATTACATACTTAAGAGAACTAAGACTCTTGTCCATTAGATTTATACTCCCTCCGATCACTATTATAGCAAAAAATCACTTTTTAGATTAATTGAAAACATAATGTATCAGGACAATAATATAGACTAGATACATTATTTTCTCAATAAACCTAAAAAGTGATTTTTTGTTTATAATAGTGACCGGAGGGAGTATATCGTTGTTATGTGTTTAAAAATGTTCAATGAAAAATAAGACTTGTGTCTAAGTAATCCTGAGAGAAAGATATTAATCATTATTAAAGGAAGATAGAGCTTAACAATACAATTTCTCTTTCATACTATATTTAATTACTATTACTATTTTAATATCTAAAAATTTAGCAACATCTATTGAGAAAATATTGCGAGCACTCTCTATCTTTAATTATAAGTAAAATTTAAAAAATAAAGTATA
Source organism: Trifolium subterraneum (assembly GCA_951799995.1). Taxonomy (NCBI): domain Eukaryota; kingdom Viridiplantae; phylum Streptophyta; class Magnoliopsida; order Fabales; family Fabaceae; genus Trifolium; species Trifolium subterraneum. Next base: position 12,408,498 of record OX637461.1, read on the forward strand.
GGACTACTACTTCACCAAAAAAAAAAAAAAAAAGTATAGGACTACTTTTTTTTTCTTTCTCCATAATGGTAGTACCCAATAAATGTCCAACAAGCTACTACCTTATTTTTTTTTGGTTGGTAGACGAAATGGTAAAGCCATTGAAAACTCACACACACAAAGTGGAGTGACCAGGGATCGAACTCCGGTCATAGCGTCCGACACTAGCAATTTCGGTATTTCTACCATTTGAGCTAGGATTTGTGGATAGCTACTACCTATTCTCTACAAATAAATATTCCTTTCAATCACTATTATAAACAAAAATTACTTTTTAGATTCATTAAAGTAATGTATTGATCTGTATTAATTATTGACGAGATACATGAATCTGAAAAGTAAACTTTAGGACTACTCTTTTTTTTTTCTTTCTCCATAATGGTAGTACCCAATAAATGTCCAACAAGCTACTACCTATTCCCTATAAATAAATACTCCTTTTCGATCGCTATTATAAACAAAAAACTATTTTTTAATTAATTAAACTAATCTATTGATTTATATTAAATATTATTGACGAGATATATTACTTTTTCATCAAACCTAAAAAAAATAGTTTTTACTTATAATAGTGATATATTCCCTCCGGTCTTAAATATAAGCAACAAAATAAAAAAATTAAAAGTCTCAAATATAATTAAAAATCTACTTTAATCATTATGTTTTATGCCATTATTTCAATTTTACCCTTGAATTAATATTGATTCAAAAATAAATACAATGTCCTACACTATTCAAAAAAGGTATAATTCAAAATAAAGTATTTTTTTCCGTGAATGAATGCACTTGTTTTTTTTGAATTTTTACTTATATATTATATATAAGACGGAGTAGAGTACTCCACTCTTTTTTGTCCAGTGATGATACCTAATATTAGTACTAGTACTACCTATTCTTATCGGAGATGACCCCAAGAGCTAACTACTATAGTGTCTTTTCTCTTTTTTTGACAAGCAAATGCAGATAGAACTTGCAGCTTTAATTAATTTCTGTATTTTGGGATGTGGATGAAAACGTGTTGAAATTTTTCTTGGTCGTACATGTAAGAAAAGTGTACAATTAAAATAGGGAAAATGGTGTAGCAGTAATTAGCATTATTCTTAAAATAAAATATAATTGTAGTTAGAGTTAGTTCACTTATTTTATTATATTTATATAAACAATTTTTGTATTTTAAAACCAAATAATTTGATCACTCAATTTTAATATTTGTTGTAATTTTGATTTTAATCTACAATTTTTAACTTAAAATATTGGTATTTAGCTTTAAAATTATGATTTTTTTTTTACTTTAAAAGTAATATTTTCTCTTTAAATTTTACATTTGGGGCAACAAATCAGTATGTTAGATAAAAGAAAATCAAAATTTTAGCTAGGGGTAAAAAATATACAGTAGATTGAAACCACAACAAATAATAGGAATATAAGAGTTCGGTTTTAAAATAGTGAGGCAAACACATAATTAAGCCTATGACTTTGTTTGGTAAAAATAAGTTATTAAGTTAGATCATAGCTAAAAAGCTAGTTGATAAACTAGTTTTTAGCTGATAGCTGAAAAACTTGTAGAATAAAATTAAAGTGTTTGATAAATTTAACTGTTGTAAGTATAAAATGACATAAAAATATATGGTTATTTTATGTGAGTGGATAGTTACTTTTGTGGGTGAGTAGTTTTTTTATTAAAAAAAAATTAAAATAATGAGGCTAAAATTGGAATGAAAGGTAAAAAGTTATAATCTCAAACGCTACTTGAAATAGCATCTAAAAAAAGCTATAAGCTAGTAAAAAAAGCTTGTTACCAAACACCTCTACTTTTATGAAACAAGCTTATAAGCTAATATAAACACTGTATTATTATTGCTACATACCATTTACATATAAACTTATCTATTAATTTTGCAAGATAACATACACCATTCAATAATTTGTATTATTATGGTTAGAGTTTTTTTAATCAACATAAGATGAATGAGTGATTTTATCATGTTCAAATTCTAATCTTTACGTATTACCTGCAACCTTTCTATTAGCTGAGCCATATATTCACATGAACATATTCAAGTACATATCAACATAAGCATTGTTTATATTTAGGAACTTTTTTTTTTCCTTCTAAAAGTACTCCTCCTTACGTCCTAATTTACAAAAAAAAAAAATCACTTTTTCTTTTTCCAAATTATAAGCAAAAACAACTGATTTTTATCATTTCCAGATTTATTTTTGTTTATTTTCATGAAATTTAATGCATATTGCATTTAATTTACTTTATCTTATTTTCCCCATAATCATAAAAAAAAAAAAATTACAACTTGACCTTCCCATGAAACTTATTTCCAGCAAAACACAAAAAATCATATACTCCCTCCGGTTTTTATTATAAGAAAAAATTTGGTCTTTAGATTAATAGAATATTTGATATATCTAGTGATTAAAAGTAGTACTAATTTATTTGATGTGTATATATCTAGTGATTAAAAGTAATACTAATTTGTTTTTTTTGGTATAAGGTGAGAGTAACTTTTTATTGAAAAACGATGATTAATTATTAAAAAATTATATATTTAATATAAAATGCACAAATTCATAAACCAAAAATGCACAAATTCTAGTCATATTTATTATTTTAAACTTCTTAATATTTGCAAATTTGCACACGATAGAAAAATCATTTTAATTTAGGATAGGATAATGCTAGTTATAGCGAAACTATGTTTCACGAATTGAGTTGGCAGGCAGTATATCATTCATTAGTTGTTTTATTTTATCACAATAATACCTTCCATGATTTCATATGCTGGTCCCACTCAAACATTTAATTTAATTATTTTAGTTTATCTCCTCTCTCTTATCTCTTTCTTCTAGGACCGTAAATAAGTCGAATCGAACTTCGACTCGACTTGATAAAAATTGGTTTTGTTTGAAATTTGACTCGAGTTTGATACAAACTTTTTTTTAGCTCGAGTTCGGTTTGTTTTGAGTTTACAAGCAGTTCGAATCGACAGGTTCAGTTCGTTTTCAACTCAAAACTCAAACTCAAGAGTTTGATATATATTTTTTTTCTATTTATTCTCCATTTTTATATACACTTCGATGTAAGACTATTTACTTTGTAAATATGTAAAAACACATCATTGTGCATAATGATGTTACTTATTTTTTCCCGTATTATTGTTAAGTGTTTGTATTAGTTTCTTTAAAGTATTATATATATTATCAATTATTTTAATGTATAAAATCAATTATACATCTGTAAACAAAAATATAATCGGCTCATTTAATGTATATAATCGAGTCAACTCTTGAACCAAACGAGTCAAATTATTTATAGCTTAAGTTCAGCTCATATAATTAACGAACTTAATTTTTAACTCATGTTCGACTCATTTAATTCATGAACTAAGTTTCAGGAATTAATTATCGAATCGAATTTCGAACATTATCCGAGTTGGTTCGGTTCATTTTCTACTACTTACTATTTGTTTTGCTTTATTTGTTCCTTAATTTTTTGAAACATTTCTGGTATTGTAAAAAATCAGATATGTTTATTTGTTCTAATTTGTCCTTCATGGGAGTGATGAACCAACGTTCACAATAAAAAGAAAAAATTGTCCACGTGCTTCCCATGTGCTTCGTGAAAACATTCGTGAAAATATCTTCGCTGCATATAGCAGCACTCTTTAATTTAATATGAAAATTAATGTTGTAACATGTACTCCTAAGTCACAAAAACTAAACAAACTAATAATGCAGGTTGATCACATGGTATGCATGGGTGAAAGCTTGTCGACCATATTACATGGATTCCATGAATCAGATTTTTCATATTCTCAGTTTGAAGGTTTAAGGGTTGATAGCTCTGAGGTTATTGATGAAGATAATACCCAATTTGCCCCTACTTTCTCATACTCCAATACTGATCAGGAAACTAGAAGCCATTCTATGAATAATATTTCAAGTGAAGAACCCTACAACAACAAAAGCAATGGTTTCTTCCTCTCTCTTGGAAGCTGCAGGAGAAAGGGTGCTCCTAAGAGATCACCTCTATCCTAGTAGACTATTAGTGCAAGTTATTCATTTTCATATATAAATATAAAGACAAAGGAAAGGTAAATCTCAATTTAGCAAGACAATATTAATTAATTAGCATCAGATTATGACCAAATAAATGTTCCTATATTTTGAAGTTTGTTCATTTTTAATATGTAAATATATCACTGCTTAAGCCTAAGTATGGTACTTTTAATTATGATGGCTCTTTTCATTTAAACAGTCATATATATATATTTAAAAGTATGTGTTCATCAAACAATAATTTAAACACAGATTTTTTATTTTTTTTAATGGTTAGAGAAAGAACCATATCTTAGCATCTGTGGACGGTGATAGCTCTTTTCCTCGTGTTGCTTACATAGATAAAAGACACTATCGAAAGATATCTTTTAATAAGACTTTACATATATTTGTAAAGGATATTTTTCAATAGAATAGAAGGGGAAAAGAACAATTACCTCCCCGCACCTCAACCATTCCCATGAAGATTTCTCTATTCACTCCTCTTGTTTCTTTTCTACTCATTTTTCCCGAATTTGAACTAAAAAAACTTTAAAAAATTTCGGAAAATGCATTCCAAAATTTTTAGACAAGGACAAAAATGAAAAAATGGAAGCTAGAAAAAAGAAACATGGGTGGTGGGAAGAGAAACATTTATTTCCAAACAATATTTAGCCCATGGTAAATGCTCCACAGTTCGGCCCACTTCTAAAACTGTACAATACCCAAGTCTCGGCCACCAAATCCATACAAATAAGAGTTGACTCATTCTTTTGCCGCCCTACCTACTTCTCGCACGCCCTACCCGTTTTCATTTTTACCCTTTCGCTATTTAGATAGTGAACGTTATAAAAATAATTTATAAATGTTGTACGCTACTTAAGTAGCGTACATTATAAAACAAAAATCTGGTAGGGTATATTCGAGGTGTATCTGCTACTTAAATAGCGGACAGATGTATTTTAGTAAATTTGTACGACGCACAAGAAAATAGGTAGGGTGACAAAAGAAAATTTCAGAAAGAGTTGGCCAACACATGCTAATAGTTGCCAACTAATCTAACCACATAACTTGCTTTGTCAAAGTGAAACAAAGGAAGTTGAACTAACTCAAGATATTGCATAAGCTTCTCCAAACCTCTCTAACTCTATATAACATCATCCACTATCCCTTTGTTTTTCATAAAATCCCAAAGCAAATTCTCTCTATACTCCTTAGCTCCTATAATTCATCAAAATGGCATCAAACAAATCCTTCATCACAACTTCACTTCTTGTTGTGACAATCATGTCAAGCATGAACATAGAAGCTCGCCATCTTTTGCAAACATCAACACAACCAAATTTGCCTAACATTCCCACTTTGCCAAACCCAACAACATTGCCACCTTTGCCTTCAATTCCAACAACATTGCCTCAAGGAAATCTTCCTCCATTGCCTACTATTCCATCTCTTCCTAAGCTCACTATGCCACCACTTCCTAGTTTTCCTACCAATATTCCAACACTTCCTTCTCTCAATATTCCACCATTGCCAGCAACTACTTCACTTCCCAACATTCCTACAATTCCAACTACTTTCCCCACCCTCCCATTTTTCTCCCCACCACCTTCAACATCTAGTCCTTAAACACTTCTTTATCCTTCTTATCTTTGCATGCAATAGACATTAATTGCATTTTTTTTTATCTTGTGTGTGTGATGAAATTGTACGAGAGGTTATGATGATAGTTGTATCTTTGTTGGATTGCTTGTACTTTTTTTTTTATAATTGATTGCTTGTACTTTTGAATTTATATTATTGATGTTGAATTTATATATATTTCTTTGTATTGATGTATTCTTCTTTTGAACTATTATAAAACTCATATAAGCAAATTATCTAATTAGTAGTTCTTAATGAACAATTTCCACAATATTAATGAAATGAGATAAGTCTATTGTCTTAAAAAAAAAAAAAACAATTTCCACAAGTTTGCCAAATCGTACCTATACCAAGTAATAAATTTCCCCAATTTCAAAATATCCCTACTTATGTCCCTATTTTGTCAAAATAGAAAAATAAGGTTATAAAATAAAAATAAAATTGGAATCATCCAAAAAATATATACAGTAATTATTTAATTAAACAAAAAGAAAAAGAACTCAAAATGGGGACGCAGAGTTTGTTGGGAGGTACAAGAACAGTAGTAGCAATAAGGGATTGGAGTTGTTACGAATCCATCAGGAAAAAATCCATCATAACCACCACCGTTTCTACTTTCTCATCATCATCATCAACAAAAAGATCCTCTTCTTTGTGTTCTCGTCGTTGCTCTCCATTAACGACAATTGCTTCTTCTTCTTCTTCTTCTTCTTCAATGTCTTACGATAAGGAGCTCGCTGCTGCTAAGAAAGCTGCCACTCTCGCTGCTCGTCTCTGTCAGGTATGTCATTCTTCACTCTCTAACCCTAAACAACAACAATATGAAATGCTTTTTTCGATATATTGATTTTATTGTATTGTATTGTTTGGTTCAGAAAGTGCAAAAGGCTCTTCTTCAATCTGATGTTCACTCTAAATCAGATAAAAGTCCTGTCACTGTTGCTGATTATGGTTAGTAATATTAATGATTTCATTTCCTTTCTTTCTGTTTCAAATATTGTATCATGCATTCCATTTGCAACAACAACAAACATAAACAAATGCTTATTGCATAAGTGGTTATGCATAAGTTATTTCTACAACAAAAGATAAAATCTAAGAGTGAAGACCCGCTTTGGTCTTCATAATTTTCGTGATGGTCCAATTTACTCGGTGACAGAAATAAAATCCAAATTAGTCCCCGACATTTTCATACCGGAGACAAATTAGTTCCTGATTTGTTATAATAGAGAGACTAATTTGTCTTTAGTATGAAAATGTCAGAGATTAATTTGGGTTTTATTTTTTGTTACAGACAAAAATTGTGAGGAATTAAAATGAATCTTCACTCTAGAATCAAATGAAATTGCTTTCATATAAGCTATAAACTACTTGGAGAGGTTATGAAAATAAGCTGAAAATATTTTATGGACATGTCATAAGCTGTAGTAATAAGCTCACCCATACGGTCTCCCAGGTACTTGGGTCAATAAATTAGCTCAAATAAGTCAATTCAAACTGGCCTAAGATTTAGTTTAATTCTTCATTAAGAGTAAAGTTGGTTATTCCAACCAAAGCTATGGTTTTATAGGCATTAGATATTAGAGATATAATAAAAGCATTTGATGGCTTCCACGTTATAGCTTAAGCTTTTATTAGAGTTCATATGAATACTGTTCTGATTAAGAAACTATAAAAAAAAAAAATTAAATAATGTCAAACTGTTTTTATATATGCTATCATGGAAAGTTTGTGGGAATAAGCTGAAAACAGGTTATGGAATGTCATAAGTTGTTTTCGTAAGTTTTTCCAAACCGTCTCACAGGTGTTTCTGTTAGTAGATAAGCTCAAATAAGTCAATCCAAATAGACCCAGGGTCAGGAGTTTGATCTTTGTCTGCCTTGCTAGTCTTCATCATGAAGTTTATTTTATCACCAGATGAGCTTGTAGGCCAATATTTAGCACCAGCCCAAGTCTTTCAGATTTAGGAGGCGGTGTTGATGTTGGTGTTGATGTTGGCAGTTTAGTCCTTTGATAAACGTGCATAAGGATATTGTGTGAGGGGCCATGTGTTGGCATGAAACCATCTTGAGCCTTCACCAAGAAACCTTAGATTTTAGTCTTAGAAGAGCTTCTACTCTATTTCATTTAAGTTTGGCTGAATCGCAAGTTCCGATAGCATAACTTATGTTGCTTACATTTGGTTGGCAGGTTCACAGGCCTTGGTCAGCTTGATGCTTCAGAGAGAGCTTCCTTCTGAACAATTTTCATTAGTAGCCGAGGAGGTGAAATTTTAACTCTTAAAAATTTATTGGACATGCAGAATCCACTTTCTTTTCTTGAAATCCAGTGTTTAAACTCTATTAGGATTCCGGGGATCTTCGTAAGGAAAGTGGTCAGGATACACTGAAGCGCATTACAGAACTTGTCAATGATACTCTGGCTAATGAACAATCACACAGCTTTTCTACTTTAACAACAGATGATGTGCTTAAAGCCATTGATAATGGTAAGTCCGAAGGTGGTTCCGTTGGTCGGCACTGGGTTTTGGATCCGATAGATGGTACTAAAGGGTATGTTTCTTTCTTTAAGCAAAAAGTCAATATGTTGTGAATATTGTCTTTTGCATGTCTGATCTTGATTAGTTCCTCTTACTGAAAAATTGGGATCTTCTTGCAGCATGGAGTTTGTAACATCTAATAAATATACATGTACTATGTCTTGTATTATTAATATTTATTGTGTAATAAGATTGCAGTGATTATTCACTATTTCATTAGAAAGTAAGGACAAAAACAATGGTTGGATTTCATTACATTTTACATTATCTGTTACAAGGCATGTTGAAATTGAAAATCTTTGCCTAGAAAACTTCAGGTTGCTGAAAATTGGAATCTCTGATAGTGATGAGTATAAGCTTTTGAATCTTTGTTTGTTATAGGTTTGTAAGAGGAGACCAATATGCCATAGCATTAGCTCTGCTACATGAAGGGAAAGTTGTATTGGGTGTCTTGGCTTGTCCAAATCTTCCACTGGCGATCATTGGCAGTAATCAGCAGCATTCTTCTTCTAATGAAATTGGGTGTCTTTTCTTTGCTAAACTTGGCGATGGAACATATATGCAGGCATTGGACGGTTCTGCACAAACTAAGGTTGTGCTCATAGAATGTTGTCTTCCTTGAAGCTTTTGCTTATACCCTCAACAATGTGTTATGACCAAATTACCAATCGTCTTGTCATCATCATCTAGGTGAATGTCAGCGCTGTTGATAATCCAGAAGAAGCGTCATTTTTTGAATCTTATGAAGCAGCACACTCCTCACATGACTTGTCTAGCACTATTGCTGAAGTAATGCTATCTCCACTGTCTAGCAGTTTGCATTTTGATCATTTTTTTGTTTATTCTTTTACTTGCACTTTTAGATCTAATCTGCAGACATTACCTGAACATTATAACTTCATGAACAGAAACTTGGAGTCAAAGCACCGCCAGTCAGAATTGACAGCCAAGCAAAATACGGAGCTCTGTCCAGAGGAGATGGGGCTATATATTTGCGTTTCCCCCACAAAGGATACCGTGAAAAAATATGGGATCATGCTGCTGGCTCTATTGTTGTGACCGGTGCGTTTCTTCCTTTCATGTCTTTTTGGTTACGAATGATTTCCTTTCACCCCATCTTCAGCCAGTGTGTTCGAGAAATTGGCCAATATGTTCTTGATAAGCATGTTCTGCTGAAACAAAGCGACAATAAACTAACCAGACTTAGGGCCTGTTTGGTTGAGCTCTTTTTTGTTATGAAAAACTGTTTGACATAACAATTTTAATTTTAAAAATTGTTTTGAAAGAGAAAACAATTTTAGTGATGAGAAGGGAGAACATAAAAAAAAATGCTTAATGAATCTGTTTTGAGAATGAAAACACGTTTTGAAAATTGATGATGATAGCTGCAAAGGTGAATGGTGCCTTGTGGAAGTTAAGATGATGGAGGGTGTTGGGTAGCAGAGGAGGCGGACGGTGGAAACGGGGGACGGTATCAGGCAGTGGCTGTGGTAAAGATGGTAGGGTGGCAGATTGTAATGGTGGAAGTGGTGGAGGGTGTTGGGAAGTGATGTTAGTGACTAGTGATGGAGGGTGTTGGGCGACGAAAGAGGGGATAGTGTTGGGTACTGGCAGTGACAGTGGAAGTGTCGGGTAACAGCAATAACACAGCCACTCAGACAAGTTTTTTTGTTTTTTAAAGAAAAAAAAGGAAAACAGTTTAAAAGATTCAAGGCCATTAAAGTATAGATTTATATGATTAAAGGCCATAGTCATGAATATCATTTGGTTTGCTATTTATCAAGATTCAAGGCCATTAAACTATAGATTTATATGATTAAAAAAAAGTATAGATTTATGTATGAGCTATCTAAAGATCTAGATTCCTTTCAAATCCTCATAGGTTAAGTTATTCGGAATATATTTTATGAACATATTGTTTTCTCGAAAGTGTTTGATTAATTGATGTTTTCTTTCTAGTAGTTATTATGAGATTATACTTTACATAATTTAATGCATTCTGCAAAAAAATTCAATCTAATTTTCTGGTGAAGGAATCTAGAGTGTGAGCTAAGGAAATCTAGAAGTGAAGTTAACACTAATTTTCTTCTTTGTTGATAAATTATAATCCATTTCCATGTGTTCTCTGCGCCAGACAAAAAAGTTGATTACTAAATCCTTATTGGTTTTTTTTTTTACGTTTAATGTTAGAAGCCTCATACAAGGAGCCTGAGTTTTTTCTTTCTTTGTCTTAACCATGATGATATTGCTTACAGAACCAAGCTACTCTTCGTTTAACATTCAATAAGCCTTCAATTATTCTACTTTACTACCATGAATCTGTCACACAACTTTACCTGCTTCTGGATGAATCCTAAGTCAATGTTGCACTACAACATTGGGCTAACATTTTCTTTGTATATGATCTCAATGTCATTCATGCTGAATCATTATAGTCAAAAGGTAGATGGTTTTTCAATGATTCAAGTAAGGATCTGCGGTGAAACTGATTTAGAGAACCAACTATTGTGGCTTTGTGTCGACTTTCTATTTTCTGGACTCTGGAGCTAGTTTAGTGTCTTAGAATTTATTTGTGCCAGACCAAAAGTTGAAAATAAGTGCCAGACTAAAATTTGAAGTTGCTTGAATAGAAACTTATGTGGCTAGGATTAGGATTTCCTTGATTTTATATTGGAGCAGAAAATTGTGACTTCCGTTAACATGTTGCAGTATTTAGTTCCAGTTTGTGTTGATTGTGTCTTCAACTTCTAATCTTTGTATACATGACTGTTTTACAATTGAACTTCTGCAGAAGCTGGAGGTATTGTCTCAGATGCTGCAGGGAACCCTTTGGACTTCTCAAAAGGAAAATTTCTTGATGTTGATACTGGTATCATTGTTACAAATCAGAACCTGATGCCTTCGCTTTTAAAAGCAGTTAAAGAATCACTCAATGAAAAAGGATCATCCCTGTGATATCTGTTAAGCGTATGATTATACTTCTGTGCTTTCTCGTTTTGTTGTCAACTCGAGTTATATGAACCTTCTCCTCAATTGTCCTATATTTCCTATGCAATCTGATGATGTTAAGGACTTTATTGGACTTCCTCTGATACTTTATTTAAATCATATTTCTGTTTTGGTTTATGTTTGTACCGTCCTCAACATTCTTGTAATTTAAGTTTGAAATTTCAGAAGCCAATAGAGCTTTAACAAACCAAAAACCTAATCCTAACAACTAAACTAATTGCTTTCACATGTGATCAAAAGTTAACAATAATGCAAGATCTAGTCTTTAATCACTTCTACATGAGAAATGAATTAGGTGCTATCACTTTTTCTGTACAGTCAGTCACAATGTTTGTGACTGTCCCGATCAAGATTGGATGGTCTAAACAATGTATCCCTTATTTATATTTAATAATTCTAAAAAAATTGTACTTAACTCAAGATTGTTTGATTTTGATCGGACGACTACTGATGTTTGACTGCATGCACTTTTTGACTGCACTCAATTATGGTATGACAATATACTCAATTCTGGTTCGACAATGGCTCTGTTTGGTAAGCATAAAAAACTAGCTTATAGCTTATAGCTTATAAGCTAAAAGCCCTGTTTGGTAACGACCTTTTCGTTACGAGCTTATAGCTTATTTTGACTAGCTTATAGCTTATTTTCAAACGCTATTTCAATTAGCTTATAGCTTATTGTCTTTTCTACCACTTTTACCCTTATTATTTTAACTAAAACCCAATTTTACCCTTTAGTACTTATTTTGATTATTATTTTGGATTAATATAATTTAGCCAAAATTATCTTTTTCAACAAGCATAATTAACATTATTTTAATATTTATTATATTTTTATTGCAAAATTTATATAACACTTGTGTTATATATGACGAGTAAACATCCTCACAATTTTTTTGAACTAACATTTCACTCTCTACTTTTACAAAATTGACTTTTTAGTATAATATTATTATTATCTATTCATTGTATATGTTGTAATTAAGTTTTACAATAATATAATTTATATATACATATTAAATATATTTTACTGTAATGTTTACTTTTTTTATAAAAGGTAAAAATATTTAAAATCATTTTTTTTAAATAAAAAATATTTTTTAATAATATCTTAAATATTAATTGATATAAATTTTATTATAAAGTGATAATGCCCTTTCATGTAATTTTACATTATCTTATCAGCTATAAGCTAATTTTACCAAACACTTCAATTAGCTTATCAGCTATAAGCTATAAGCTAGCTTATAAGCTAACCGCTATTTTTACCAAACAGAGTCAATATGTATCTAAAGTTTGTTTCGTTGCTAGTAACTTTGAAGGTTGCAATTATCAACTCTTGAATATGGCTACATAAAAGATTAAATATATTTTTAGCTCTTATGATATTAAGACCTTTCAATTTTGGTTTTTTTTATATAAGTTTTACTCAATTGATAAGTGTTGCTTGGCTTGAAGTGTTAATGCAAGGGGTTAGTTAAAGTGTTGATGCATTTATGCCAGAACATGTTGGAAAACTTCAAAAGCTACTATTAATTCTTGCTAGATATAAGAATAATAATGAGACATAGTAGCATTATATACAATGTTCTGCTTTTTCATTTATGTATGAACATTTGAATTTGTGATGTTTATATGCGTGCAAGATTACTATATATCTGCAATTTCATTTTATTTTTTAAAATAATTTGCACTATACTTTTACAGTCTCAAACGAGACTATCTTACATTTTTTTTTTTTTTTTTTTGACAATGACTATCTTACATTCTTACCCGTGTGTAAAACAAAATAAAAAATGCTCAATGATATAGGAGAACATGAGAACAAAATGGGTGTACTGGAAGTCTTGGTCAGTGGGCCATCACATGACAAGATATGTTAAAAGATTTTATAAAATCAAAGAGTATTATTAATGTACAAAAAAATATCCATGTATATATTTGAAATATGGTTAGGCTAACTCCGTGACATTGGTTTCAATATATTAATTTGCCCGGGTCGGTTGGGTGTGTTAAGGTAAACTGTCAAGATTTAATTGTTATTATTCATATAGTATATACAATGAGCTTGCTTGAAGATACAAATTTCCACTTTAGATACTTATCAAACAATCTTGTGTGCCCTGCCCTTGTGGTTGATACTTTACTTGAACTATTCTTTTAGTTGCTTTGGCTATATGAAAATGACTTTTTGGTGAACATGGATGATGTTCTACAATTTGTGTCCAACTTTCTCTCATTTTTATAATTCAATGGTTATTAATTTATAAAGAAAAATAATAGTGCAGAAGAGAGAAGAAAAAAAAATGAATGACTAAGATGAAAGCAGTATGAAGAACATGAGGAAAAATGTTGAAGAGGATTGAGATTCCTTTTTTATAAATGTCTGTTAGATTAGACATATTATAGGAAAATGACTTTGTCTAATATGCGTAAAAAAGATAATCTTGTATTACATACAAATTTATTTATCACTATTTATAAAGGAGTTTTCTTAGAAATGTCATGTCATCCTAATTCTAGCTTATGAGCAATTCTCAAGCTTCACTTATAAGAATAGAGAGATAGATAGATAAATACATATAGTAGAATTTGTTATTTTTTCCAATCCCTTTTCATAAGAGATAATTAATCTTTTAGATTCATTAAATAATAGATTATATGGTTAATACATATTCAATGAATTTTATAAAAAAAAACTTAAGGAAGTAATTCAATTCAATAGTTAAAACCGAAGGAAGTAGCCTTAGACTCTGTTTGGTAAAATATAACCAACGACTAATAAACTAGCTTATAACGAATAAATCAGTGGATTAATTTTAAAATATTTGATAAAATTAACTGTTAAATATAATAGATGAGGAAACAGGTGTCAACATTATTAAAAAATGTTGAAAAGCCAGCCAATAATAATATGATAAGGATATGTATTTGTCTTCAGGTGTAAGTATGTATTAAAATTGCATCAAATCTGAACCTAACATCACACAGTAACATGTACACAATGCTATCCAATGAAATGAATGAATGAGTCAACTTTTTAACTACCACTTAATATAGTCAAATTCTTTAGAGTAAAAAGTAAAAACCCAACTAAAAATACGCCAATGTAATTACTTTCCAATCAGTTAACTAGTCAATTAACTAGAACTAATAGTAAAAGTAAGAGGGGTATTTTAGTCATTGAAGAAAAGAAGGTAGGAAGGAAGGTGGTTAGTGATTTGATTCTTGTCTTCCTCACTACTGTTACTCTGTTGCCATAACCAACAATACATTTAACAATTTATCAACAACACTCACTCACTTCACATTTTTTTGAGATCTGAAAATAACTAACTACCGAGAGATGAGAGAACCGTCGTCAATCGGAATCGAAACTAACAACGGCGTCGTTTCTCCGCCGCCTCAAGCACTCCTTGAAAGACTCAAAGACTATGGTCAGGAAGATGTTTTCGCTCTTTGGGATGAACTTTCTCTTGAGGAACGTGATTTTCTCGTTAGAGACATTGAGGTAAATTCATCATGATCCATACTTCTCATTCAATTTGGATTCAGTCAATGATAATTCCATTTCCTAGTATTTAGTATTAGATTTGCAATTTAAGTTCTGTTATGTTTTTGCAGAGTTTAGATCTTTCTAGAATTGACCGGATTATTCGGTGTTCACTGCGATCTCAAGGTTTTCATTCTTATATAATTGATTGATAATTGAATTGTTGCATGCTGGTGGTGATTTTTGTTTGTGCTGTGCGATTGACGGTTTGGTTTTTATTCAGGATTGCCGGCAGCTGCTATTGAACCGGTGCCGGAGAGTAATGTTTCCAAGGTGGAGGAGCGAAGTCATGAAGAACGAGAAAGATGGTGGAAATTGGGATTGAAGGCTATTTCAGACGGCAAATTAGCTGTTTTACTTTTATCCGGTGGACAGGTAATCAATCTTTCCAACTGTTTGTTATGGATGAAGATGATTAACTATGGTTTTTAATTAATTTAAGAAATTATAGTAGTAATGATGTGTTATTTTAATAATGATGCCACTAACATATTTTAGAATTGAACTATTCATGCAAGCAATGGTGCTTTTTGATTTACTAGTACGTATTATTTTATGGAAACTTTATTACACTAATAAGGGTATTATTTAGTCAGGAAAAAAGCAATATGATGATGATTACTCTTTTTTTTTTCTTTTTCCCCTCTATAGGCATTATTTTGTGATAATTCTACACTTTTTGTTTTGGGTCTTCACTCAATAGGGATAAGATAGAATATGAGAGTCTTCAATTTTATTGTCCTAAAAAAGCAACATCATTGGCTTAAAAGATGAGAGTGTAAAAGCAGATTTATTTATTTTTTTATCATAAAGAAAGTTTATAATCTGTTTTCAAGTAGTACTACTATGGTATGTTTCGTAAAAAAAAAAAGTGTTATCATATGCTACTACTGGTATGAAGATGTAAAGCACTGGCCCTTGGTTTATTGTAATCATTAAATTAAATATGATAAAGTTGCTTTATGTTATGGGGTTACCACTTACCCCTCGTCTCTCTCATCTCCTTGGATTCTAACCAAACAGCAAATAGAGTATAATGTCATCCATATTGTTACTAATATTTTATTCAATATTTAATATTTTATAATATATTATTAACATTTTTCTTTTTATGTTTATATTATTAACATTTTTTGGTACATTAATATATTTTATTTATATATATTAGATCTTTTAAGGTTTCAAAGTATATGCAAAAAATTGTCATATTTTGGTGATCAAAGTATAAGGAAAATCTAACTTTTTTTTTTGAAACAGGAAAATCTAACTAATTTCACTATATTTAATGTTATTATTTCTCAAAACATCTTCAATGAAACAAACAAGTTTTCATGCATAATTAAATGAATATAAAATCAAACAAAATTAAATGAATATGAATGATATTTTGAGAAATATAATTATTTTTATGATTACATCATGAAAATTAAATGAGGTTTTTCTACCAAAAAAATAAATTGCATGAGGTTTACTGCTACTTTTAATCAGGTATGCAATTAGTTATGTTTGCTTATTATTGAGTTTGGAGGAAGTTTGTAACTACACTGAATTTGAGTTTGCTTATGATCGGGCGATCCACATGAACAATTTTATGTTCCATTCAGTCTTTGTTGTTAACTATTAAATTTCAATTGTTTGACTGACTTAAGAATGGCCTGAAAACTATAAATGCAGGGGACTAGGCTTGGAAGTTCAGATCCAAAAGGATGTTTCAGTGAGTATTCCCACTTGATATTGAAAGCAAATTATTGAAGCTCAAGTTTCTCTGACTTTCTTCCCTTGGCATGTGTATCTGTTAACTATTAACTTAGGTCTATTGACATTTTTACTGATTCTAATTATGAATACTAGATGCATTTCCTCTAATCTGCTTCAATTATCTTTACCTTTCGACTTGCCAAAGTTTATGCTAAATTTTACTTAATTTCTATCAACGTAGCTGAAGGATAGTACGCATTCCTTTGACATTTGCATAAGTTTTCCTTTATTTTGATTTCGCATCTGTATGTGATATTTTTGTCATTATAAAGTGTTGAGATTAAATCATGACATGTATATTTTGATGATGTGTTTCATACTTTATTTTAGATATTGGACTTCCATCTGGAAAATCACTTTTTCAACTTCAAGCCGAGAGGATTTTGTGTGTGCAGAGATTAGCTGCTCAAGCTACAAATGAGAGTAAGTCTCACTTGTCTTGGTTCAGTTTGTTCATGCATTGTTTTCTTTGTCATCCTCATTGGTTTGTCTATTGAAGGTTCTGCTTCTTCAGTGCAAATACACTGGTATATAATGACTAGTCCATTCACTGATGAGGCAACACGGAAATTCTTTGAAAGTCATAAATATTTTGGTCTTGAAGCAGAACAGGTAACATGTCTTTAATATTTTTTTTCTTGTGTTAGTAGTACTTATTTTACAATGATTTGCTTACTTTAGGCTCACCTCTTTGTTATATAGGTTACCTTTTTCAGACAAGGGACCATCCCGTGTGTTTCCAAGGATGGTAGAATTATTTTAGAAACTCCGTATAGGGTAAGGTCTCATTATTTTACTGAGCTTAAGTCAAATATGTTTTCTTCTCATTGTTTGCTTTCTTAAACTAATGTAAACTAATAAGTAATTAAATTTTCTAATCAAATAAAGGGTTTTGGGAAGATATAGTGCAGGATGGAGAACTTCTGAAGTTCTAATTGTTGATAGCTATAGGTATTAACTCTCTCTAAGGTAAAATCAACCAGAAATTGAGAGCTGATTATTTATAATGAAATACTACTAACATAAAATCAAATGGTGATTTATTTAGTAGAATTTGTTTCGCAATACTCTTGCCGTGCAATCAACCAAGGCAGGAAGCTTTTTTGTTTCAGTTTTTAATATATGGAGGAATAAATTTTATAAGAGAATGAAGAACTAAAAAAATATTAGAAAAGCTTTTAAGTGAAAACCTATGAATGACTTTATATCTAAAATTACCCTTACCGTAGACAAGGGACCATCTTATCTTGTGTTGAAATTATATTTTATTTATATCTTTTGAAGAATGGGAACAGCATGGATGAAACATTTGTCACTTGATCACAATACCACGTCCAACACTAACTCTTCAAAAAGCTTTAGGATGAGATTCTTCATTCACAACTGATAGCTTTGCTTATCTAATTTTATGTTTGTCTTTCTACATTTGAACCTTCCAATCCTTTGTTTTATGACCCTATTTGAGATCATTCTTGTGGATTACTATTTTAAACTTTTAAATCCAGGTAGCAAAAGCTCCTGATGGGAATGGTGGAGTGTATTCAGGTACCTTTATGAGCCCTTTATTACAATATATGATATTGGTTGGGCAAGATTGAATCTAATTGAATAATCTTTTTTTTTGTGTGCTCAGCTCTGAAGTATACCAAATTATTGGAGGACATGGCCTCAAAAGGAATTAAGTATATTGATTGCTATGGAGTGGACAATGCACTGGTGAATTCTCTTTGTTTCCTCTTTTGACCGTTGAATCAATCTGTTTTCTTGGTCATTTCTTCTTATTTATGAAGTATGTATTGACTCGAACTTGTGAACCAGGTTCGAGTTGCTGATCCATCTTTTCTAGGTTACTTCATTGATAAAGGTGTCGCTGCTGCAGCAAAAGTTGTCCGCAAGGTAACAGTTATCCATTACCTTTATTTTTCTGATCAGTGCAAGTAAAGAAATCTTTGTAATCCCTTTGTTTGTAAGTTATGGTTGTGTATGATTGGATTCTTTTTTTTTTGTTTTTTGGAGTATGTGTCTGATTGGATTCTGAAAATAGACTGGGAGGTGGATATTCATTCTGCATGAATTATTTCTGTAGGGATGACTCCTTTTAGTTTACTTCTTTGAATCTCTGTTACATTCACAGTTTCCTTTTCATATCACTATAGTCGAGATTATCACAATTAAAAATACAGTGCTACGTGTCCTTCTAAGAATCTGCAGAAAGAAGTTTGGCCTGTAAGCTGAGGGATTCTTAAGGAGTTTCTGACATTTGACTATATAAAAAGGACATTAAAATACTCTTGATATTCCCTTCCAAAAAAATTGATGATGATTTTACGGGAAATGCTAATGAGTGCCCCCAGGGCACTCTTTAAATGTTAAATAGTAAGTTTTTATAAAAAATGTGTGAAGTCAATGCATTAGAAACTGAAATGTTTAATTTTTTTTAATAAATAATTTCTTTAAATGGAATGCTTAAAGAGTGCCCCGGGTGTAATTTCCCTACCCTTCTCACATCCTTCATTGGGGTGTGAGAATCTTTATTCTACATATTTCCATGGATTATAATTTTCATCCCAACTTATGTTCCTACCACTGTTAGTATTGGAAACATAACTCAGAAAAATAATCGAGAACTTAGATATCCAATTATTTAGGTAGTTGGGCAACAACTCAAAAATAAAATAGAACTGAGGGATCCAATCATTTAAGAAGTTGGACAATAACTCATAAAAATAAACCCCAAGGATCCAATTATTTGATAGAACTAAAAATATAAAACACAAGGTCAGCATCTATTAATTAATTTAAGGTTTAATGTTTGTATTCCTTGCAAAGATGACTCTTTTTGGCTTTAGACGCTTAAGTAAAAGTCATTTGTGTTCCCTTTAATATTTGGCATATTTGGCGCATGTTTATTAGAGTTTCTGTTGATCAAAATTCAATAGATTTTGTTTCACATATAGTATATGCTTATTAATTTGGTCACTATATGACAGGCATATCCACAAGAAAAGGTTGGGGTGTTTGTACAGAGAGGTAAAGGTGGTCCTCTTACCGTAGTTGAATACAGCGAGTTGGATCCATCACTAGCTTCCACAGTCAATCAATCAACTGGCCGTCTTCGTTTTTGTTGGAGCAATGTTAGTCTGTTCTTTATAATTTCATGTCTTCTGCTTTCCAAACTTAATTTTTTGTGAGATTTGAGGATCATTTCTCTTGAATTTCAGCATGATCTTATAAAATGGAAAGGTAGGGGTTGAAGAGTTAGCATCCTACACTTCCTAACAGGAGCTTTGGTTCTGTCATATATTGTCCGTTAGTTGATTAGCAACTATGGAAATCTTATGACCATCTAATTTTCTTATTATTATCTTACATAATACCTTCAGGTTCAGTACCAAAACAAATCAGAAACAAATATTACTCCTTAACGTCTTCTTTTACTATCTGTTAAAGAAGTCCCACATCGGTTGTGAGATGGTCTGAATATGTGTTTATAAGTGAGGGCAATCCTCACCTTACAAGTCGGTTTTGTAAGGATGAGTTAGGCCCAATACCCAATTTTAAGACTATCCATCAATGTGGTTGCCAATCCCACTCTAATACCTTATAGGTCATAAGACTCATAACTCAATTTTCTTTATCAACCAAAACCTAAATTCAGAGACCAGAATACATGTCTTTGTTAACCAACCTATTTAACCAACCCCGTTAATGGGACAATGCCCGATTCCTCTAGCTGTTGCATAAAATGAATGCTATTGTTTGTGATCAGTAATCATGTATAAGTAAGCATGGGTATTGATGTATAACATTTTTTCCGCTTGTATTTGAAAATTTTATTATCACTTTATCCGGCTGCAGTGCAAGTTATATTCCAGATTTCTTATTAACCTTTTGATTTCAGGTTTGCTTGCACATGTTTACTTTGGATTTTCTAAACCAAGTGGCAAATGGCCTTGAAAAGGACAGCATGTACGTGTCCTATCTTGCTTCTCAACTCTCATTGTTATTGACCCCCAAGTGTTAAGAAATTAATTTATTGCTACATCTGCAACCTTAGTCTTATACCCAAATTCATGCTAAGAAGTAATTTTATATTGCTATAGAATCAATTTGCTGTAGGAAAAAGATTTTAGCTACATCACTAGTTAATTAGATGTCGTACTCTTAAATCTTGATGTCTTATTATCCATGCATTGATATCAGATGCCGTACTCTTAAATCTTGATGTCTTATTATCCATGCATTGATTCTATATGCAGTTACCACCTTGCAGAGAAGAAAATCCCTTCCATACATGGACATACTATGGGATTCAAACTTGAACAGTTTATATTTGATGCATTTCCATATGCTCCTACCACTGCACTTTTTGAGGTGACTATAACTCTTAACTTTTACATGAAATTGTGCAATTTCTTTGCTGACGCTATGCTTGTTTAAGGATGCTACTCTTATTGCCTCATTTGTTCATCCATTTCAGGTATTACGGGAGGAGGAATTTGCGCCTGTAAAGAATGCAAATGGCTCCAATTATGACACTCCAGATAGTGCTAAAATGCTTGTTTTTCGACTCCATACTCGTTGGGTAGTTGCTGCAGGTGGCTTCTTAACACATTCAGTGCCCTTATATGCAACAGGTAAGTTCTCCCTCTTTACTGCCAGAAAGGAAAGTAATTATAATCATGAGTCAGGTGTCATGTCTACTGTAGTGTTTAAGGCCACCATACTGGGCTTTATACATATTTTCATTAGAAAAATTATCTTAGGATTCTTATCCAACTCTTCCTTTCCTTCCATGAAACGTGGTTGCCTCTTGTTCAGGTGTTGAAGTGTCACCACTCTGTTCATATGCGGGTGAAAACCTGGAACCTATATGTCGAGGAAGAACATTTCACGCACCTTGTGAGATTTCATTCTAGTTCTACCCTGTTTGTGCGGCTTCATTGCAATTTCAATGAGGGAGTTCTCAGTCCCATACATATCTGAAGATAAATTCATGCATGCCACTCATCATTCATGTGTATCGATATATCTGATTATCTGTATCTTCTCCAATCTGTTTCTGATTGGCTTTTTTGTTTTTTGTTTTTGGTTTTAATTTTTTAATTTTTTATCACTTACCTGTTTTAGTGTTGCAAAGTGATGTACATGTATCATATTATTTTATTGACCGTTTATTTGCCCATGCAGAATCAAATATGTTGTTCCATTTTCCTTCTATTTCCTAATAAGTTCATATTTCATTTCATACCCTGTCTCATACTGCACTGTCAGTAATATTTTTTTGGCTTAAATTTCTATGTGGACCATTAACTTTTAAAATTTTAGTTTTAGTCTCCTAACTTAAAACCAATCAATTTGTTCTCTTAACTTATGCACATTAAAGCAACTTGATGATGGTGGTCAGAAATCGCACCCTATAGAGTTTGAACACAATTCGCATTCTAACATAGAATGCAGTTCGTGGTCAGAATTTTGGATGATGGTCACAGTCAAATAGTCTTGGACGGGGTGGCCAACTAGAAAGGTTGTGCAATTTTTTTTCAGCCTATTGTTCATTGAAGTTTATAAATTGAAACATTTTCTTCATAGAGATGTCGATGACAAACCCATTTTTTCCCGCATATTTTTATTATTAATTTTGATGTAATTTTGTGGTATAATGTTTTATTTAAGTTAGCTTTATGTTACAATAAACATTTCATTGTAAGTTTGTTTTCAGTGTAATGAAGATAATAAACATATTCCTATTCAAAACTATTCGAACTCTAGAATTGGAAACCCCCTTACAGGTACAAATTCTAGAGTTAGAAACACCGTTTTTCAAAAAAGTTTAATGGGGGTTGAAAAGTCCAATCTTATTCTTGGAGTGGAGCGGCACATAATCAAATTTAAATGAGCCACGCAAATTAAGCTACGCTTCACTACGATATGACACTCAAATTTGAATCAAGACAAGATCCTTACTTGTGTTACAGATTTTTCAATGCTTATTATACATGGTCAACTTTTTACAGATTCCATTGAACGTGTTGGATATTTCTTGAACACTAAGGTACCTTTCTTATGTCTGATGTGAACACTTCAAATCCATTTTTTTCTTTGCTTTTCAAAGATCGACAGTGTGTTTATTTATGTGCCTGTCTATATATAAATTAAGTAAATTAGTGTAACATTTGAATAATAGTACACAGTTCAATAAAGTTTTACAAAAACATATTTTACAATTGAAAATTTATATTATACAAATTATTCAGGTAAATTTTTAAAGAAATATAAAATAATTTTATATGTTATTGAAACCTACTAAGACTAACAATTTATGCATTTTTATTTAAACACTGTTAATTTTGATTAATTTTAATAACATATTAACTAATCTGAGGTAAGGACTTAAACGAGTTGAAGGTCCAAGATTCAAAACTTTGTTAACTAGAAAATATTAATATAATAACATAATTGTTTTGGTCGTTTAAAAAGAAAACCGATGGTAGAACATCAATTTGACTATAAGGCATCTCCTATTATTTTTAGGCATCTCTTATAATACTATGTCATATTTATATTTATATGTATCTCATACGTATTTTACTCAAATGGTAAAAAAAAACTTTATATTGATGGTAAGATGTCTTATAATATTACCTGAACATTAATAACAATATTATACGTACTCTATTTTAAGCTAGTTCTATAATTATTATGTTACACACTTTGTTACGTCAAGTTTGTGTAACGAAGAGAAGAAATAAAGAAGAAGAAAAATTATTATTCTATGAAATCTACTCAAATACATTGGAGATATTTTCTTAGGTTATAAGAGAATCTAAGATTTTTTACTCTCACATTTAGGATTTTTCACGTTAAAATTAAGGTATCCTTACTTATAATTTTTATTCGTTTATCGCTATTATTATTGGTGTCAATTGTACTATTATTTATAGTTTTCACTCTAGTATCATGAGTACTTTGTTAACACCCCTAAACGGTATCACATTTGTTTTATTTTTTAGTTTTCTATAAGTTCTTTTTACTCACTAGAACCAGTTACATTTAAGGTCCGTTGAAAACGAAATATAAATATCTCTTTTAATTGTGATTCAAACATTAGTTATTATATTACAAAATACTAATATCATTTGCTAGATTTTTTTTATATATATTTATGCATAAAATAACACAGTAAATTTTAATGTCATTTTTCTAAATATAATGTAAATTCATAATAGTGTAGTACTTCCTCCGGTCTCATATATAAGAAACAAAAAAAAAATTACAAGGTCTTAAATATAAGCAAAATGTACTACAATCATTATATTTATTTTAAATATTCCAATTTTAACCCTAGTTTTACTTTTCCATACTACTATAAGCATACACCCTTGGAAACCGTAAAAAAGAGAAACCAAGGCTTAGTTTTACTACTTCCACACTCTATGCTTCACTAGTGGCTTAAAGTGTGCACATGTAAGCAAATTTTAATTTATTTGAAAATAAAACTTAGGGTAAAATAGTAAATGATATGTTTTTTTTATACTTTATCCACTTTTCTTAAAGGATATGGTTTTTTTTTTTGTTTCTGATATTTAAGACTAGAGGGAGTATATATCAGTAGTATAGTGGATTTTTTTTGGTGAATAACATACGTGGAGATAATACAAGGAAAAACCGAAAGAGAAAAAAAAAAAAAACTACAAAGACATGAATCTTAGGACCGATGTGAAACGAATCAAACGTTAAGAGAAAGCCACGTAGTCCTTCCTTTAGCCACACCCAATCCTTCATAAATCCACTTGTTCCTAACTTCAACTCTTCTTCATCACCTTCCTCTGCATCAACATCTTCCACACACATTCTCTCTTTTCTGGTTTGTACTTCTCTCTTCTCTTCTATCTTACTATTATGTTACTTAATTTCCCTATATTTTATTTTCTCAATTCCTTCATTATTTTTATAGTAATTATATATTTTCATTAGAATTATTGCTGCTTGCTTGTACTACTTTTTATTCTATAATAATGTTATTTTTCCCAACTTTTATAATTAATTTTATGAGTTGGTTTATGTGATAAGAAACTAGAATTGTACTACCTCCGGTCATTTTATAAGAGACAACTGAGTCGACAAAAGTTAATGTATTTGGTGGTTCATAACAAGGACTAAATACATCAGCTTTTGTTGACCAGGTTGTCTCTTATAATGTATTTGTTTATTCAATAATGTTTTTTTTTTCATATAAACATTGAACTAGTTAGTGTTTACTTTACAATTATAGTAGTAATTAAGACTAAAACCTCATACTTTGGTTTTGTATGTTGTTGTGTTGGTTGGTTTCAGATGGCAGCATCATCAGCATGTCTTGTTGGAAATGCTTTATCCACACATAGTAATAGAATTAGTAGTCTTGGTAAGGATTTGAATGGAAGATATATTTTTTCATCATGGAGATTTTCATCCTTGAACAATAAGGCATCAAAACCATTTGCTATAAAAGCTTCTTTAGATCAAACTCAACAAGAAGGTAGAAGAGGGATTTTGAAATTGTTGCTTGGAAATGTTGGTGTTGGTTTACCTGCATTATTGGGAAATGGAAAAGCTTATGCTGCTGATGAACAAGGGGTTTCATCGTCGAGAATGTCTTATTCGAGGTTTCTAGAGTATTTGGATAAGGATAGAGTTACTAAAGTTGATGTGTATGAGAATGGAACCATAGCTATTGTTGAGGCTGTTTCTCCTGAATTAGGAAACAGGTTGCAGCGTGTTCGAGTTCAACTTCCTGGACTTAGTCAAGAGCTTCTTCAGAAGTTAAGGGAAAAGAACATTGACTTTGCAGCTCATAATGCTCAAGAAGATTCCGGTTCTTTTTTGTTTAACCTGATTGGAAATCTTGCTTTCCCTCTTGCTGTTATTGGTGTATTGTTCCTTCTCTCGAGGCGATCTGGTGGGATGGGAGGTCCCGGAGGACCTGGATTTCCACTTGCTTTTGGTCAATCTAAAGCCAAGTTTCAAATGGAACCAAACACTGGAGTGACATTTGATGATGTTGCTGGGGTGGATGAAGCCAAGCAGGACTTTATGGAGGTGGTTGAATTTCTCAAGAAGCCTGAGAGATTCACTTCCGTTGGTGCTCGTATACCGAAAGGAGTTCTTCTTGTTGGTCCTCCAGGAACTGGAAAGACATTGTTAGCCAAGGCTATTGCTGGTGAAGCCGGTGTTCCGTTTTTCTCTATATCAGGTTCTGAGTTTGTTGAGATGTTTGTTGGTATTGGTGCTTCTCGTGTCCGTGATTTGTTCAAAAAGGCTAAAGAGAATGCTCCTTGCATTGTCTTTGTTGATGAAATTGATGCTGTTGGAAGACAAAGAGGGACGGGAATTGGTGGAGGGAATGACGAAAGAGAACAGACCCTCAACCAACTTTTGACAGAAATGGATGGATTTGAGGGTAATACCGGTGTCATTGTTGTTGCAGCAACTAACAGAGCCGACATTCTTGATTCTGCATTATTGAGACCAGGCCGATTCGATAGACAGGTATGATTATCTTACGAAACAACCTTTATCCATTTATTAATAATTAAATTACTGAACATAATGCTTTTGCAGGTATCAGTTGATGTTCCAGATGTAAGAGGAAGGACTGAAATCCTAAAGGTTCATGCTAACAACAAAAAGTTTGATTCGGATGTTTCTCTTGAAATAGTTGCAATGAGAACACCTGGTTTTAGCGGAGCTGATCTTGCAAATCTCTTGAATGAAGCTGCTATATTAGCTGGTCGGAGAGGAAAGTCAGGGATTTCATCTAAAGAGATTGATGATTCTATTGATAGGATTGTCGCTGGAATGGAAGGAACATTAATGACTGACGGGAAGAGCAAAAGTTTAGTGGCATACCATGAAGTTGGGCATGCCATTTGCGGGTAAATAATTAGCTACTTTTTTGTCTTTCAAGTAAATGTTTTTTAACATTGCAATGAAATCAAGGTTTTGTTTTCTAAATGACTGTGTTACGGACCAGGATCCTCTAAAGTGAGCAATGTCTATCATAACACTTAGATGTTGTGT
The DNA here is from genome assembly GCA_951799995.1 of Trifolium subterraneum. NCBI lineage: Eukaryota > Viridiplantae > Streptophyta > Magnoliopsida > Fabales > Fabaceae > Trifolium > Trifolium subterraneum. Next base: position 12,435,152 of record OX637461.1, read on the forward strand.
TACATAACACTTATATGTTTTTGTAGTGAAAATATTCCCATAAAGTTATTTTGAAACAACTATTTGTACTTGTTTGCAGAACTTTGACTCCTGGTCATGATGCTGTACAAAAGGTTACACTAATTCCTCGAGGTCAAGCTCGGGGTCTTACATGGTTCATTCCTTCAGATGATCCAACTCTGATCTCAAAACAACAACTCTTTGCAAGGATTGTTGGAGGGTTAGGTGGTAGGGCCGCAGAAGAAGTTATTTTTGGTGAGCCTGAGGTTACAACTGGCGCAGGTGGCGATTTGCAGCAAATCACCGGTATAGCAAGACAGGTAATAATTTTTCATACAATTCTACATCGCAATCTGATTTCATTTTGGTAACATTTTGTTAGCACAATCCGAGTTGTGTTGTTAGACTTTGAAGGATCCTTATTCGTTATACAATATGTTTTGATTTTCCTTTCTTATCTTCTTATGCTGTTTGGATAATTGTTAATTATACTCTTGCAGATGGTAGTCACATTTGGAATGTCTGATATTGGTCCTTGGTCACTTATGGACTCATCAGCACAAAGTGGCGATGTTATCATGAGAATGATGGCAAGAAACTCAATGTCAGAAAAGCTTGCTGAAGACATTGATACTGCTGTCAAGAGATTATCAGATGAAGCATATGAAATTGCTTTGGAACAAATAAGGAACAACCGTGAAGCAATTGATAAGATTGTCGAAGTCCTTCTAGAGAAGGAGACATTGAGTGGAGATGAATTCCGCGCTTTGCTATCAGAATTTACTGAAATTCCAGTTGAAAATCGGGTTCCTCCTGCAACTCCATTACCTGTACCTGTTTGAATGGCCTGTATGTAGTTTCTTTTATATGTATTTATTATCTCAGAATACGAAGTTACGCTCTACATCATGCTTCGAATTTGTGAATGACAGACAAGCTTCTAGCTTACATTTTAATTGTTATAGTGTTGATATTGACAACATACAATATATACAAATAGTAAATATTTGAGTGCAGAAATCCATAGTTTGTTTCAAAACATCTATTATTCTGTATAACTTTTTTGAGTAACTCAAAATATTATAATGTCACTCAAAATATCTAAAAGGTTAGGTTATATACCTTGAAAATTGTTTATATCATATAAACTAGTTTGATCATATAGAGAATAAGACTACAAACTATAAGTATGCTAGAAGGTTATACCAGATATTAAAAACTGTTAGATCAAACCTACAAAAAACATGAGAGGTAACATGTCAAACTTAGACTTTTCTTGGCCAGGTTTATTTAAGCAAAGTTTTACTCGGCATAGCCTATTCCCACTCTACCGGTCAACATCTGATATATATACTGTTTAGTGATTTACACTTGGTCACTCTTCAATTAATCTTTGAATTCTCATAATTTTTTGTAATCTCCTCATGTGCTAAATTTTGTACATTCAGTGAAATTGCACTAGGTAGGTCAAATACAACAAAAGTTGGGATATGTTTTTTTTCTTTTCATTCAAAACTCAACAACTAGTGATCTTTACTAAAAACATTAGAAATTGTCAAGATAGAACGTAGGGCGTGAGTCAGGAATATCATGACTGATACTCGGCCGATAGTAGGCCATGTTTAGGGTTAATTTGAGTTCTAAGCCGAATTGTGGTTAACATTTTAAGGTTTCGATACACAGCTCTTGAAACTTTTTTCATCTTGAATGTGTTGGATTTATATACTTGAGGGGAATTCTAGTTTTAATCATTGAGAAAAGTTTAATGACATGAATGTCAAAAGGAATGTAGTGTGATACAAGCCATTGATAATATAAAAAAGGGCTGCTATTGGAACATTTGACAGTATTTTTTTTTTCTTTTCAATGGCAAATATTATTATTAATAATCAAGGTTATGTAATAGAGACCTGTAAAAGAGGGCTACAAAAATAAAGGTGCCGTATATAGGCGGAACGCCAATTAAATACCAAAACAGACACCACCTAATAGAAGGTCGACTTCTAATCTCATTCTTAGAAAGACACTCTTCAGCTTCCAGACCACCAGAGAAGACAACAACCCAACCCATAGAGATGCCACTCTCTGTGAGTCAAAAGTTGATGGGGAACCGGTAGAATGAGAAACTAGGCAGGAGTCTCAGCACGTGGACCGCCCACAAACAGTCGACATCGACGCAATAGAGGTCATCCAGATACAAAGAGACCTGTAAATCTCAACAGATTTGGAAACCATCAACGACTCAAAAAGAGTCATGCAAATCTCAACAGATCTGAAAAACGGTCAAATAATCAAGTATCTAAGAAAATCAATCGCACACGGCATCAACCATCACCCTATCACCTCTAATACCCAAATCCCATGACCAGCCACCGACCACCACCACAAGAGAGAGGATGGTGACAAACCCGAACCAAAACCACACACTTCCTTGCGCCGCCAAAAACCACCGGCGCAAAATCCAAAACCTATGTGACATATACAGACTGTATTTTATACTGTGTCACGTGTTTACTTTTGTGTTCTTGTACCATTTTTCATATAAAAATTATGGTATGGTGTTGGTTGAATGCTAAGGTGAAAGGGTCTAATTAATTTTTATTCTTTTGTTGTTAACTCTCTTTTTCTTAAGGGAAGAGGTTTTCGGTAATTTAAAATTCGGTCCAAAGTAATTAAAATATGATCAATTGTTTATTCTCACTGGAAATTGAATTGAATTTGAATTCTTCTAAACGATTATATATTAATAGTAAACCATTGGTGTGTGTGTTTAAAGTGCGGAGAGTGAGTTATTGAAGACAGAAGAAGTATAAATAAAGGAACTAAATCATTGAAAATTCATTTTACTAATTGAAAGTTACGTCATGAATAGCACTGATACATTGAACATTACTATATGTTTGTTTGAACTAGACACCAGTAGTATATATTTAAGCCAAAGAATAGATGCATCAGAAATGATAGCTAATAAGTCAGCGGGGGGGTGCACCACATGGTCGGAAGCCAATGCATGAATATGAATATGAAAATACTACCAAGCAGATTTGTTTTTGCCGACTGTCCTCACAAATCAATACGAGTTTTTTAATAGGTTTAATTGTGGAGTTCTTTTAAAATATGCTACCAATAAGATGGTCATATTTATATAAGTAGTGCAAATTAACTTTTATAAGTTTTCATTAAAAAATGCAGTCTTATACTTACACAGCTGCGGGATTCCTCTCATTTCAATGTGATTTTAGTTTGTTCATGTGTCCTCTTTTGATCAAAAATTGGCAAGAGTCGCTCATTGTCTATATACATTGTGCATGGGTGATTACTCCCTGCTATCATCAATTGCAGATGTCACAATTTAAGTATGAACATTCTTTAAGAATTCGGTAGAAGTTTAATTCAAATATACAGTCAGTGTAACCTTTTATATAATGCCATTTAATTATGATTGGCAGATCATTAAATGTTATTGTGTAGTAAGTGTGAAGTTGAAGAGAGCGGATTCTCTCCTATAAAATCACCATCTAGTGAAAAATAAAAAGTTCAACTGGCAAAAATGTCGAAATTGTTAGGCCGGACGTCGTGATCTGGGTTCTGGGATCTCACAATTATATGTGAGTTTAATTTCAGTGGATTACCACTTCATCTAAGACAAAAAAAAAAGTTCAAAAAATATGTGATGATAGAGTTTTAAAGGCGGCGATGTCAATTGCTCCCTCTCCAATGAAATTGAAACAAAAAACATACGTGAGATGACTCATAAATTCATTGTCTTAAGATTTTGGATAAAGACATGATGTTTAATCTCATTTATGTTATTGCTCTTGACCTAATATGAATGATCCTCCGGAATCCCTCATGAATCAACATTAGTGTCAGAGTTAATGGTTCAACCACATACTTATGTCGAAGGAGTTCCTATCAATAGTGGTCAGACAACATGTCCCGTTGAGTAACAATAACGATGCAAGTGTTTAGAGATAAAAAAGAAAACTTTCTCATTAGGGTAAACATAACTAAATGAGTGTATTGGGCTTACTTGAAGAAGAGATTGTTGCGTAGAAAGTGTGAGGTTGAAATTTTTACATTATTTGATATTGTTAAATTTAACATCTTCCCTTAAAACAAAAACAAAAAAGAAAGAAAAATGCTATTCTTCACAAAAAGATTAAAATCACTTTGGCGCAATGGTCTTATTATTTTATAGGCAAGATGACGTTGCACATGATTTGATAAATAATTAAATATTTGAACATTGACATTAGTAGGTGGTTTTTTTTTTTTTTTTTACACAACATTAGGTGCCATAAATATGTATAGTACTTAGATACGGTATATACTTTCATTGTCATTAACAATTAGCACGTGTATACACTGAATCATTCTTTTCTTTTCTTTTTTTTGGTTACAGAATCATTCTTTTCTTTATTTTTATTTTGGCTTTAATGCAGTTTTGATCCCCCTATTTTGAAAAACTTAACTTTTGATCCCCTATTTTAAAAACCAACTTTTTGATCCCCCTATTTTGAAAAATTTGAAGTTTTGATCCCCAACTCATTTTGGTCAAATTTGTGGTGATGTGTCAACCACATTGATGACGTGGCAGTGTCTATGTGTCAATCTCATATCCCATGTCATTATTTTTTTAAAATAAAATATTATGTATTAAAAGTATTAAAATAATTATAATAATTAAAAAACAGTAAAATTAACCTCTATAAATATATATGATTAAAAATCAATAAATTATCCCAATATATAATTAAAAATCAGTAAATTATTCAAATATATAATTAAAAATCAATAAATTATCCCAATATATAATTAAAAATCAGTAAATTATTCAAATATATAATTAAAAATCACTAAATTGTCCAAATATATAATTAAAATTCAATAAATTACCCAAATATATAATTAAAATCACTAAATTGCACAAATATATAGTTAAAATCCAATAAATTACTCAAATATATAATTAAAAATCACTAACAACAATCCAATTCTCATCATCATCATCTACATCACTCTCACTAGCAACATATTCAGAATCATCCTCACTTAAGTCTTTAGGTTCCTTTTCACTTACCCCCGGTTCTTTTTCCCTTGTTTCAGCCTGTTTCTCTGATGGCCTATACAAACAATAATAAAACACTGTCTTATAAAACCCTGGACATGTTTCTTTCAAAATGGAATCAAACACTAAAACCCTAAACATTTTTTTGTCCACCACCACTATTAAAATAATAACAACTAAGTAACAATGGAGGACCATAACTTTTATTAAATGAAGACAACCGAAAGAGACGATATGGACCATAACAACTACTAAATTAAGTGTCTGTAAAACAAAAAAAACTACTAAAATAAGTGAATACCACAAACATACCTCATACAATAATTCATGTTTTCCATCTTCTTGTTCAACTTTGCGATGACTTCAGAATATTATCTTGTAAAGCGAGCGTAATGATGAACATGAGCGGATGATGAATCAAACAGAAAATTGATAACATGCAGATGAATGATGAACACGAGCGTGATGATGAATCAAAGAAGATGAAAGATTGAGACAGAGATCGTCGAAGATGGGTGGCGCTAGGGTTCCATGATTTGCGAACTGAGTTACTATTTGTGCGTGTCTGATTCTTCTGCAATTCTTCCCTTTTGATCATCTGCGTTTTTTAATTATTGTTAATTATTTAATTAATTATTTTATTGTTTTAATATTTGATTTAAAGATTTGATCAACAAAAATATTTGATTTAAATATATTGTTTTAATATTTGATTTAAAGTTTGTTTTGATAAAAAAAATTGATTTAAATATATTGTTTTAATATTTGATTTAAAGATTTGATATAAAAAAACTGATTTAAAAAAAATTAAAACATAATATTTTATTTAAAAAATAATGACATGGAATATGAGGTTGACACATAGACACTGCCACGTCATCAATGTGGTTGACACATCATCACAAATTTGAACAAAATGAGTTGGGGGATCAAAACTTCAAGTTTTTCAAAATAGGGGGATCAAAAAGTTGGCTTTTAAAATAGGGGAATCAAAAGTTTAAGTTTTTCAAAATAGGGGGATCAAAACTGCATTAAAGCCTTTTATTTTTATGTTTTTAAAAAAAAAAATTGTCAGGTCTTTTTATATTACTGGTAGTAAATTAATCAATAATTTCTTCTGTAAAACACTTGTGGACATTAGATCGAAAACGTAGTTTTGCACTTTTACTTAAAAGAATAATAGGTTAAAATTATATAGGAGATTCTTTATTTTATTTAATTGTAATAATTTCAGTGATTAAGTTACTTGATAAAAAAAATACTTAAATGTACTTTTTAAAAAAAATAAAAAAATTTTGAACTATTTTTACTTCTAGTTCTTATAAAATATTTGTTCTTTATGAGAATATTTGTTCATTTTTATTTCTTATAAACATAGTTTTTTTGTCATTTTTATTTTATTTAGTATTTATAATATTGTTTATTTTAGAATATGACACATATATTTTAGGGATTAATTCCAAATAAACAAAATTTATAAAGATTAAAATAAAATAAAAATAAGAGGAAATATATTTGTAACTTTTTTGCTGATGATGTATTTTAAAACAACTTTTATATAGAGGCTAAAACAAAAAATGTAGTATATTTTTATTTTTTTTTATAAGAAAAATGTAGAGTCAAATAAAGAAGAATATATTTAACCCAAAGAAATTTAATGCTAACCACCAATCACATGGGAAGCATATACCAAAAAAGGACATATGTCAAAAAATTAGTGAGGGAGAAAAAACTATTTTATAGTTTATCTTTTTTTTTATTATCCTGCAAATTTTAAAGTTTATCTCAAATAAATTTAACCTGCTTGGGCAAAATGAAATTAACATTTAATCATGAGGATTAACATTTCTACTTTCTTGCTAATGTTTTTTTATTAGTCAAAAATTGAAACCGACATCATTAATTATAAACAAAAATTAATTTTTTAAATTCATTGAAAAATTGATGAATATGGTCTATAATATAGATCAAATACATTAATTATTCAACGAATCTAAAAAGTAAACTTTTATTTATAATTAAGGATAGAGGGAGTATTGATCATAGACAACATAATCAATACTCGATCCATTTAGCTCTTAATATTTTATTTTTTTAGATTTATAAAATAATGATGTATTTGGTGTATTTTCTAAACCAAATACATCAACCATTCTATTCTATGAATTTAAAAAGTAATTTTATTTATTTATTTATTTTTGTCCACAAATCCTAACATAACTGACAGAAATGTAGAAATTGCTAGTGTTGGACATGGTTTGTATCCCGAGTCCTGTATTTTGTGTGTGTGAGTTTCAATAGTTTTGTCATTTCGTCTATTTATCCAAAAAATATAAAAAAATTTATATTAAAGATTAGAGAAAATAAGATAAAAAAAGTATATACATTTTGTTGACCAAAAAAAAGGAAGATAAATTTTTTCACTCAACTAGCATATATACACAAGTTCCAAAATAATATTTCCACATTTACTTCTTTAACATGTGCTCTTAAGTCACACGTTAACATTTTCTGCATATATATATATATATATATGAGTTTGCTAACTTAGACCCACCTAAAAACATGAAGGTCTAAGTTAGCAAGGTGTACCTTTTAACTTTGGACAAAAAAATCATTTATATTTATCATTTAAAACTAGTAACCTGAGGAATAGTTTTGTAACTTTCATTTAAAATGTTCCTTAATTTGCACTTACTTTGCTAGTTTACACCCACTTTATTTTAAAAAGGGACACATGACTTAACATGGAACACTTGATTTATCGGATAGAAGAAGTTGCTTGAAAGGCACATGACTTTCCCACTTCAATTAATTATTTTCTTTAATTAATTAAATGACATTGACATAACTATATATATATATATATATTCTTTTTAATTCAATGATGAGCAAGATAAATTTTTATTTTGATTTTCACCACCATTATCTAGCCCACTGTACTATCTAATCTGATTCGAGAGTCAGTTCTATCATCAAGTGGTTTCAACCCCTTCCCGATCACAAGATATTTTTTTATGATTAGTGATTAATTATTAATTATTCTCCTACATTATAATAACAAAAAAATTAGTCAACACAAATTAATGTATCATTAATAAATAAAAAATAAATTAATATATTTTATTTAAAATTTGGACAAATTACATCTAACTTTTATTAAATTTTTTCTTATCAAATAAAAGTGACAAGCACACCTCAAAGGTTAAAAAATTTGTGTGAATATTATATTTAATCTAACGATATTAATATTCCCAATAATCATATGGTAACTAGTTATTCTTTAGTATAATGGTCAAATAGTTAAAAATTCACCTCTCTTAAAATAGATAAGAATTTTAAATTAAAACATGAACTTCTTAATATATAATGCGATATTCTACCAAGTTGTTCACTAGACTCTCAAATACCCCTTCTAAATATATTAACTAATCAATGTATTCCCTCCTGCCACTATTATAAACTAAAAATCACATTTTAAGTTCATTAGAAAACTATGTATCTGACTACTATTATAGACAAAATACATCAATTTTTCAATAATTCTAAAAAGTAGGTTTTTGCTTATAATAATGAATCTAAATATTTGTTTTTAGTTACCATGATATTGGTACGAAGTTTCCACTACAATTAACAATGACTAATCTTCGTCGGGAAACTTATGGGCCACATTAAGTGAGTTCTCTCCTTCCAACCAAAATTTTCCATATGCATGAGACAAGAATCAAACTCATAACTAGGGGTGATCATATATGCATATTATATCATGTAAATAATAAACTAAATTAAAATTTCCTATATTTATTTTTTAGTGTAATAATCTAGTGGTTAAAAATTCACCTCTTAAAATAAATAAGAATTTTAAATTAAAACATGAACTTCTTAATATATAATACAATATTCTACCAAGTTGTTCACTAGACTTTCAAATACTCTTTCTAAATATATTAACTAATTAATTTACTGCCTCGTCTCACTATTATAAGCAAAAAATTATATTTTAAGTTCATTAGAAAACTGATGTATCTAACCACTATTATAGACCAAATACGTAAATTTGTCAAAGAATCTAAAAAATAGGTTTTTGCTTATAATAATTATTGAAAGGAGTATTTGACTTATATTATATGTGAGATATATTAGTTACTCGATGTATTTAAAAAATAATCTTTTTTAGTTACCATGATATTGGTACGAAGTTTCCACTACAATTAACAATGACTAATTTTCGTTGGGGAACATGTAGGCCACATAAAATGAGTTCTCCCATTCCAACCAAATTTTTCCATATGCATGAGCCAATAATCGAACTCATAACTAAAGGTGATCGTATATACATATTATATCATGTAAACAACAAACTAAATTAAAATTTCCTATGTTTATTTTTTTAACAAGTTGGTAATATTGTCATATTTTTTATATCGCGATAAACCGCACAAACCCTAACTACATTGATTTGATATGGTTTGATTTGAATGATTTTTTAAAAATCAACCAAATCAGAGCGCATGCATTTTTATCTCGCAATTAGGATAAATTTTATACTCAAAACCGAACCAAACCGCACCGTGACCACCAACCACATGTTTACACATGAACAAAAAATCAAATAAAATAAACTGTGGGCCCCACATCCACACTCATCTCTCTATCCATCTCCCTCTACTCACATCATCACATAAACATATTCTCTTTCTATCTCTCTCTAGAATTTGATCATAGCCCTCTCTCTGTCTCATATTTGTCTACTAGCTTCCATACAAACAAGACTCTCTGCTAACCATTTCGTACAAAAGCCTAACAATCTGAGCTAAACGACATACTCTGCCTCTGCATCAATCTTCTTCCTTTCACATGAAATATCTATCTTGCATGTCTTCTCTCTTCATTCCAATCTACATTTCAATATATTCAAAGATAACAACTCAATAATTCTCATAACGGAAGCAGAGAAAAAAAACAGCTTTTTTGCAGAACCCCATTTTTGTACTCTCAGTTCCAATTGCCAAGTAGCTGATTCTACCCCCCCAACAAGTTAGTCTTGCTTCATAATCTGATTATACTTATAAAAATGTCTTTTTTATTTTCATAATTAAGTTACATGAATCAAAATCACATTTTTAGGTGTCAATTCTGACTTTAATTATATGAGTATTATTTGACAGTTCAAACTATTTTCATCAATGTTAATTTATGTTTTGTTATGTTAATTTATTCTAATTTTGTTGAATTTTTCAAAAGTTTAAGGTTGGACCATTATAAATGCTTAAAGGTATAGCTTTTAATTTTATGCTGTTTTTTGAAAAATTGATTGGCCTTTTTGTTTTCACTTTCCATAGATGCCATTGACCAGTCAGTAGAATCTTCAATTTTAATTTTAATTTCATTTTTTCAGATTTTTTTGGATAGGTTGATCAGTGGTTGGAGGAGTATGCATTGGTTTTAGAGTGATTTTTGTTGTTAAATTTTCTGTGTATTTTTCTGAAAAATATTTTTTTTCTTAAGGGGTAGTAGAATTGAGGAAGAAGATAAGATTGCATAGCTGAAAATGGCTTCAAGAGTAGACACAGATGAAGATGGTGAGAACAAAGGTAGTATGTGGGATTTGGATCAGACGCTCGACCAACCTATGGACGAAGAAGCGGGGAGACTCAGAAATATGTACAGAGAAAAAGTATGATGCACTATTGCCTCTCTTTTTTTCATATTGATTTTATTTTTATTCGTAGAGAAAATGGTATATTCATTACTTTAAGTAACTTTCTCAATTTGTACTGTAATCAATGTTTGCAATTGTGGTTTACAAATCCATCGTTAGAAAGTTAAGAGCTTGAATGAGATGGTTTGAGTCTTTTCTAGCTTAACCGGAGGTTATAAGTTCAAATTAAGTCATGTGAATGCAACAACGTTAAAACTCTCGAGGGAGAGCTTTGCAGCCCACTGTGGTTCTATTCGGCTCAAGCGATTAGTCTCTGCAGTTTCACGCAGAGGATATCTGATATACACTAAAAATTTGTCATTTATTATTCAAAAGGATGGCAATTTTTAAGATACATGAGCCGAAAATGGTGTATCGGTACTCAACCACCCCATTGTTGCCACTGCCGACCTATTCCATATGCCGCCTCGCTGCACCATCCCCCCTCTGCTATTCCACCCCTTCCTCTAAACCTTTCAACATTTAATATATGTTTTAGGTGCTAACCATAGTCACATAATTCACTCAAAAGGCAGAGAACCGCGAACCAATTCGTCCGTACCATTTGAACACCATTTGAATGTAAAAAGAGTGCTTTCCTTAATAGAGGCCCTCTTCTCTCAAATGCAGAGATTTAAAGCTATTTGAGCACATATATGAATGTTTATTTGATTAAGAAGTCGAGAATTTTATGTGTTTTACAGATGCACTAATAAGCTAATATGTAAGCTGCTATGATTTGGTATATAATTCCTTGTTAACCAAGTTTTTAATTGTTCAGAAATTTTCTGCATTGTTGATTCTGCGGCTTGCATATCAGAGTCTTGGCGTGGTTTATGGAGATTTGGGCACTTCACCCTTGTATGTTTTCTACAATATTTTTCCTAAGGGTGTGAAAGATGAAGAGGAAGTACTTGGAGCTCTTTCTTTGATTATCTACTCTCTTACTTTGGTTCCTCTCCTCAAATATGTCTTTGTTGTGTTAAGAGCAAATGACAACGGACAAGGTATCGATTGTTTTGTAAACTTTTGGTGCTTGAGATATTTGAGATTGTACAAAGGGAATACTTAGTAGTGTATTGCAACTTTACAAAATGACAATCCACTCCTTTTTTTTCTTCATTTGTAATGAAAATTGTATCTCAATAAGATTCCCAGTGTACATTCTGTGTAGTTAATATTTGTTTGTGTCTTATATGGTAATGTTTGAAGTCAGAGTAGTCCATAACATATGCTATAGCGGCATTGCGAAAAGAAGTAGTCGCTACTGGAATTCTGTAGCAGAGTGGTTGCTGTATGGGCTGTTTGTCTGCTTTAGCGGCCAAAATTGCAGCTGCTAAATGCTTCAGAAAAAATTGTTATATTAGGGGTATTTTCAGCATTTCCTTGTTCTAATATAGGGATATAAATATTGAACTTCAATGTTTAGTTTCATTAAGCCTTTCGAGGCTTAATCTTTTTTGGTATTTACTTGTATGTTTTGCAAAAGACCCATGACTATGTAACTGATATACCTATAAGAAATTGTATGAGTGAATGCTATTACAAAATAGCGCATAGTTTTGTATAGAATGGGTGATGTCTGAGTTTGTACCAATTAGTTTCATTGATATCAACTACCGAGATTTTTTTCATACCTGTAAATAAAATATACTAGCTTTGTATATAGATCATTAGCCAGGTATGCAAGTTTCAGGCTACTGAGCTGCAATGAAGTTTTACGAAACTAACATTTGTAGAGCAGGTGGAACATTTGCGCTTTATTCTTTGCTTTGTCGACATGCAAAGATAAAAACCATTCCCAATCAGCATCGCACTGATGAAGAACTGACAACATATAGTCGTTCTACCTTCCATGAAAGGTCATTTGCTGCAAAAACTAAAAGATGGTTGGAGGAAAGAGAATCATGCAAGAGCGCCATTCTTATTCTCGTCCTTGCTGGCACCTGCATGGTTATCGGAGACGGGATTCTTACCCCTGCTATATCAGGTATCTATGCCTTCTCTCTCAAGCTAATCAGTTTTCTTTTTTCTACTTGTCTTGAGTATCATTTTAATGCATCTCCATTTTTTCAAGAGATTCATAACCATATCTTCCATTGTAGTTTTATCAGCTGTTGGTGGCATCAAGGTAAATCAGCCCAAAATGAGCAGTGGTATGATCCTACCCCTGTAGCAAGACAATTTGTTTTCTCTTTATTTTTCTATCACTGCACGAAAGCACTTTTCGTTTTTTCAAATTTAAGTTCCGTGGTGTTGAAAAGCTTCTTTATGTTTGGATACAGGTGTGGTAGTTTTGGTTGCTGTTATAATATTAATTGGATTTTTCAGCATGCAACATTATGGAACGGATAGAGTTAGTTGGCTCTTTGCTCCAATTGTCCTCCTTTGGTTTCTCCTAATAGGAGGTATTGGTATATTTAACATATGGAAGCATGGAATCAAAGTTCTAAAAGCTTTTTCTCCTGTTTATATATATCACTATTTTAGAAGAGGCGGAAAACAAGGATGGACTTCCCTTGGTGGTATCATGCTCAGTATAACAGGTAAAATTCAATCATTGTTTCTTTTGAATTCCTTCCTTCATTTAATTAGCTTCTAGGTATGGCTCGTAAACTCCATGCTTTCAGTGATAATCGAAAGGTACTGCAGCCGCTCTGTAGTGTTTATTTTTGTACTTGACAACTTGTGGATGAATTTTTTCAGGGACGGAGGCTCTTTTCGCCGACCTAGCTCATTTTCCGGTCTCAGCTGTACAGCTTGCATTCACTCTAGTTGTGTTTCCTTGCCTTCTTTTAGCTTATTCTGGACAAGCTGCATACCTTATGAATAACTTGACTCATTCAAAAGATGCTTTTTATCGTTCTATTCCAGGTCCGTTAAACATTTTACTGTATATTGAAATCTTCATTTCTGATTTACCTTTAGAAAATCAGCAATTATATATTATTGGCGCATTCAGAATAGAAACTTACTGGAAGTACTGTCTATTTTTATGTTAGAACAATGCATATTTGTTTCTTCGTGTCTGTTACATGTTATTGATTATCTTTAGTTTTGCAGATAGAATATACTGGCCGGTATTTGTTGTTGCAACAGCGGCAGCTATAGTTGCGAGCCAGGCGACAATAACCGCAACTTTTTCGATTATTAAGCAAGCCCTTGCTCATGGTTGTTTCCCTAGAGTTAAAGTTATATATACATCAACAAAATTCGCTGGCCAGATATATATTCCAGATATCAATTGGATCCTTATGATTCTTTGCATTGCGGTGACGGCTGGGTTCGAAAATCAAAACCAGATTGGAAATGCTTATGGTACGTTTTTCCTTTGTTGAATTTACTGATGAATATTTTTCGCTATTAAACATTCACATGATATGAATTTACAACATGTGTGATAACAGGTACTGCGGTTGTGATTGTCATGCTGGTTACGACATTCCTTATGATTTTAATCATGATATTAGTGTGGCGATGCCACTGGATTCTTGTATTCGCCTTCACCTGCTTATCATTGATCGTTGAATTTTCATACTTCTTCTCCGTAATCTTCAAAGTTAATCAAGGTGGATGGGTTCCACTTGTAATCGCTGGAGCATTTCTTATTATTATGTATGTTTGGCATTATGGTACGGTGAAACGCTATGAGTTTGAAATGCACAGTAAGGTCTCAATGGCATGGATTCTTGGGCTTGGCCCAAGTTTAGGACTCGTTCGTGTACCTGGAATCGGACTAGTCTACACAGAACTCGCTAGCGGAGTACCACCGATCTTTTCTCATTTCATCACCAACCTACCAGCCATCCATTCCGTTGTTTGTTTTGTATGTGTCAAATACCTTCCTGTCTACACCGTCCCGGAAGAAGAAAGATTCCTTGTCAAGAGGATTGGACCTAAGAATTACCACATTTTTCGATGTGTCGCACGGTATGGCTACAGAGACCTTCACAAAAAAGACGACGAGTTCGAGAAGAAACTCTTTGATAACCTTTCGTTGTTTGTTAAGCTTGAATCTATGATGGAAGGTTGTTCAGATTCAGATGAATACAGTATAACCGGACACCAAACAGAATGGTCAAGAGATGGCTTGTTGAATGGCACTGGAAGCACAGTTTCTTCAAATGTGGAGTTAACAATTAATTCAATAGATTCAATAGTACAAGTTAGATCACCGCCACCACATGCAAATATTACGGTTAGGTCCACCGGTAATGTAAGCAGCCAAAATGAGGTCGATGAACTTGAATTTTTGAATAGCTGCAGGGATGCCGGGGTGGTTCATATATTGGGAAACACAGTTGTGATGGCAAGGAGGGATTCAAATTTCTTCAAGAAAGTAGCTGTCGATTATATTTATGCGTTTCTTAGGAAGATATGCAGGGAAAATAGTGTGATCTTCAATGTTCCTCATGAGAGTCTCTTAAATGTTGGTCAGATTTTCTATGTATAGCTTCCCATCCCTTCATCACAATTCATTTTATGATTGCCATCCTATGCAAAGTTGAGGTAAGTGTGGCTTATGAACAACATCACCTTGCTTGTGGTAATCACTGCTACCATTCAAAGGAATTGACTTTAGAAACAATTTTTGGGTAATTATTTGTTCAAAATTACTTTAGAAACAATTTTTTGGTAGTTATTTGTTCAAAATTGGAAGTATAAATCATAAATGGTTAGTCGCATTTTTGGTTGAGATTATTTTCAACGTAAACGACATAATTGCGATTCTTTTAATACATTGTTTGCGCACTTTTTTCCTTCTTATTTTAACCGGCGTCAAGTTCACAAAACTTTTTAGAGATATTGTTCACTTAAGTCTTGTGAAAGCTCTCATGGTTTTGCTATGTGTAAAAGGTGGCTCGGTGGTTAGAGAAGTGTTGTTTATAAACTTCAGTTTAGCCCCAACTCCCGAACAATATGGGGCTATTTTGGTGTATCGGAACAAATAACTTAATCGATCCATAGTTGTATTGTATGATCATATTGATATGTACATCCAATTTGAAACAATATAAATTGATCTCTTGTTCAACCAATCTTGGTAAAAACTAGTTATTTCACACTTTTCCATTTCTTGCTGCCCAAGTTATTTGAATAGGACACATTAAAATTTAGGTAAATTTATTACAATTAATCCATCTTATAAATGGAAGATTAATTTGGTGCAATGTTTTGAGTTGTTGATTTTGCATGTTACTATGGTGAGATCATCAAGTTATACTTTTACACTTACTCCACTTGTATAGTTTGGTGTTTATTTACTTCCCCTATACTTATGATACCTCATGGTCATGGGCAAGGATAACAAACTCTAAATTTTGGGAACTTTTTTTTATTTTTTAGTAGAATTTGCAAATGTTTTCCAAGCATAATAGCATGTGGGATGAAGCTTGTGGTAATAAAATAGGACAAGTTGAGCAAAATGCAACATTTATATAGTATAGTGGAGTTAGGTAAAAATTGACTTTATTATTGTATGTACCATCAGAAGAAGTGAAGTTAATTGCTTCATGTGATGGGGGGTCATGGAGTGTTTTAATTGGTTATTGAAAGGAACAATTCAGCCTATATATAGTACTATGTCATCATAATGATTTTGGGTGACAACCATTGAGTCTATTTTAATTGGGTCATGTTAAACAACATCATCGGACACTTGTTAAACATACTAAAAAAGAAAATACTAATGTAAAAGATAGAATTAATGTTGGGAAGATAATCTTTTACACTTTTAAAATATTGAATGCACAAATTTTATGATATATTTTTTTTAATATGCTTAACAAACTCAATCATACAGAGGCTCAATCCATCGAAACTCTCACAAAGCATAGGATTTGATCTGATTTGTAGCAACTCATAGCCGCAAGTCAGTTCATAATGCTCGTGCCAACAGCTACTCAATTCGACATTAATGAGTGCCGATCATAACAATCCTGCCCATCAATATCCCAATGAAGTGTGCAATTTTTATCCTAAATTTTTTGTTTTTTTATCTGTGCTAACTTGAATGTCAGAGTGTTTATATGTATCTTCGTCATAAATTTTATGCTAACATGCACCATGATGCAGAAAATTTAAAACTTTATAATCATGTTGAGTCATTATCAAAAATATTCTACTCACATGTGACCCCCATTTTACTCTCTCCATATTTCTTTGGATAGAATTTGAATTTGGCATGTCCTACTCATTTGTCCTTCTTCCACAACCTTGTGGCTGTAATTTAATTCTGATGGGTGATCAATATCATCTTTTAGTTCCGGCCCCCAAACACGGTAAAATAATATTTGTGATAATTTGCTTTCATTTCTAAAATAATGTTTATGATATTTTGCTTTCATTTAGGATAATGGTAAAATATTGTTTGATATCTTGACAAAAAAAAAAATAATAATAATGTTTTGATATAAAATATAGTTCATAGTATATTAAAAATTAATATTATGGAATGATATTTATTGACTAATATTTGAAATATATAAAATAGTAAAAAAATATTAAATTAAACTAAAAAGACATCCAATAATATTCGATATTATGTCGGTTTTGATTTTTTTAAATTGGTTTGCGGTTTTAATTTAGATCAATTTGAATTTGAACATCCTACTACAACGAACACGCTTGTTTAAGTGGAAACTCGTTCGTGCAAGGCACAAACTCATCTATTTGTTACTTTACTCTACCTCGACTTCATACTAACTTCAACTTCGAAATGCTAACCTCTTTTGCTAGTACCTTCGCCACCGCTATCCATCACATTGAGAACATATCTTTGCCTTACCAAAATCCTCTATAACCAAATGCTACCACCGGAGTAATCTAGTTATGTCTCGTTCAAAGCATCATCTAATATTAATTCCAGTATGCCGATGAATTCCTCAACTAGATTACTCTAGAACCAAATGCTACCTCTATTATCACCTTTTGTTATGCCGGAGAAATAAGAAGGTTTTGAAGAAGTAGTATGTTTTTTATCCTTCAAGTTTTCACATTTGAAATTTAAAATTTGAACACGTAAAATCTGAATGTGTAAAAATCTTGACAAATGTGTCTTACACGTTTGGATTTTAAAATTTGAATGTGTGAAAAATGCTAAAAAGGTTAGTACGTACCAGTTAAATCGTGTCTAATTTTTAAACTTTCTAGGAGGCAATATGCACCTGAGGGAAACCTAAATTCCTTGAAGGAATCCTTTCTCCAAAGAAAGACCCCAAACCCAACAAAAACGCGCGATGAGATCATTAAACATGCGGAAAGAAACCTATAAAAAATGCACTAAAATATTTTGGATGAAGATGCTTTGAGCCCAACTTGAAGCCCAATTCACATGATAAGAAGAATTTATGGGCTGATTTTGTGGTATAATAATATTGGACTAAATAGAAAAATAATTAAGTCAAATTTTCTTAATTTTATATGTAATTTCGGTTTTTTGTAATGAGAGGATTTTTAGATGATCTTTAGCTTCATTTTAGTCTCTCTAGATGTTTCCTAGTGGTGCACTAAGTCATTATAGTGACTGATGGGAATTTATAAGCATGTTAGTGCTCATTTTCTAAGGCCTGTGATGAATGTATGGTAGTAGACAATAAATTCTACTATGTAAGGATATACTATAAATAAATAGAGCTCTTATGTACTTCACAAATAACAACTTGAATATATATTATCAATTTGAGTTTTCTTGTGAGAACTTTTCCATTGTTCTTGTGATAAGAACTTTATAGTGTTGGTTCTACCGGCAGGTCGCAGTTAGGATCAAGTTCCTCTTTTTCTTGATAACTTTGGTTCTACCGGCAGAAATTTATAAGAAAAGGAGGTAGAAAAGTACCCCTTGAGCCGCATCTAAGTGAAGAAGAAAGAGAAGCTTGGCTAGCCAACCTGTACGTCGATCTCAGAAAACATAGGCTTGGGCTATCTGCCAACTCCGCTGCCTGTGCCGAAAACTTTGTCTGACGCCGAAAGTTCTAGAGATCTTTTTTTCCTCTTCCAATTGTCTATAAATGTAGAAGGGCGAAAGTCCAATCGAACATCAATCACTTCACAGACGCTTTTGATTGAGTAGCCAACCCCAAAACGCAAGAACCAAGGGGAGCGGAAAGAAGCTTCACCGATTTCAACTCTAATCTCAGGCTTCATTGGTAAGGTAAGGAAGCTCCACAACTCCAACATCGAATCGAACAATTCCTCTTCCAGCCCGCCCTTGTGACATCAACAAACAAAGTGAGTTGAGCACGAAGACTTTTTCGTTGATGACTTTTGTCAATATGCAAGTAGCGCCCAATCGAGCGAGAGAAGATAGGTCTCACATCACTCAAAGACCAAGAGAAGAGGATGTGAACTGGCGTGGTTTCGTGATCCCATCTACGGAAATGTTCAGAAAGGAGCTACTCTCTCAAATCAATGTTTCTCTTTATCACACACTTAGTGAGAGGAATCAATGTGCCGATTTCTTCGCTAAACTTGGAGCCTCCTTAGATGCAGACTTATTGACTCACGCTTCTCCCCCAGAACGCGTTCGTGATCTTCTTAGGAACGACGCAATGACAACCTTCTTTCTTCGTAAATAATTTTTTCTTTCTGTTTTGTTTTTTTTTTCTTTCCCTTTTTAACTTCCTTACCATAAAAAAATAGTAAATAAGCAAATTTGTCTGTGAATTTTCACTCATCTATCAAAGCCATCCATGATTTTTTTTAAAATAGCTAAAACGTCTTTGAATGTGTGAAACTTATATCAAATCAGTCCCTCCATCAACTTAGATTGTTAATAGTGCTGACGTGCGATGTTAACTGCTTTCATGTCCTTTCACATCAGCATCCACATTTTTAAGGACCAATTTAATTGATTTTAAAATTTCAGATGTCAAAATTTTTCACCACTAACAACAATTTAAAAACATGAAACAACCAACTGCTTGTCAAAAAAAAAAAAGGGTAAATGGGGTTTTACCCCCTACAAAGTTGACGAATTTTGGTTTACCCCTGCAATATTTTTTTTGGAATTACCCCCCTGCAATGTTCAGATTCCTTCAATTACCCCCCGACTGGCCAACTGGATGAAGAATCTTTCTTTTTGATGATGTGGCGGCTTATGTGGATTTTTAATTCAATTTTGATTATTTTATTTAATGACATATAGATAAATATATTAAATATTTATTTTCTGTTTTTTTTTTTAAAAAAAAGTCAATTTAATTTATTATTTTTTTAAATTCAATAGTCTAAATAAATTGTCAATTTTAATTTTAAAAAAAACCCAATTTTTTTTTCTAAATTCAATTATTTAAAACAAAATATGTCGATTTAATTTTTTTTCTAATTTCAATTTTCTGTTTTTTTTTTAAAAAATGGCAATTTTAAAATGTCAATTTTGTGAGTTTTATTTTTAAAAAAAGTCAATTTTTTTTTTAAATTCAATTATTTAAATAAAAAATTCTTTTTTTTAAACAAATGTCAATTTATAATTGACATTTTTTGTTTTAAATAAAATTGACTTTTTTTAAAATAAAAATCAGAAAATTGACATTTTGTAAAAAAAAACAGAAAATTGAAATCAGAAAACAAAATTAAATTGACATTTTTTGTTTTAAATAATTGAATTTAAAAAAATTAAATTGACTTTTTTAAAAATAAAAATCAGAAAATTGATATTTAAAAAAACTAAAATTGTCATTTTTTAAAAATAATTGAATTAAATATAAATGAATTTTTTGTTTTAAATCGACATTTTTGAATTAAATTGATTTTAGAAAAAAAATTGGTTTTTTTTTAAAATAAAAATCAGAAAATTGATATTTAAAAAAAAATTAAAATTGACATTTTATTTAGACAATAATTTAAAAAAATAATGAATTAAATTGATTTTTTTTTAAAAAAAAAACATAAAATAATCAAAATTGAATTAAAAATCCACATAAGCTGTCACATCATCAAAAAGAAATATTCTTCATCTAGTTGGCCAGTTAGGGGGGTAATTGAAGGAATTTGGACATTGCAGGGGGTAATTCCAAAAAAACTATTGCAAGGATAAACCAAAATTTGTCAACTTGCCGGAGTAAAATCTCATTTACCCAAAAAAAAAAATGAAACAACTATTTCTTCCCCCAACTTAAACCCTAAATTTCACAATTCCTAATTTATATATTCTTCCAAATCTTAAAATTAAGTATTTATTTTATTTTAACAAAAATAAAATAAAATAAGGACGCAGGAACGCGCCTGTCTTCTTCTTGTTTCTCTGTACAACCGTCCTTCCATATTCAACTCCGTACCGACCTCTCCGACCCGTACCGCCGCCGCCACGAAGAACTCCGCCATCATTGTAGACAGAAAGGAGAAAGCAAATGTGAGTATAATAAACATTTTTTTTGTTGACAAATAAACATGACAAAACCATGTTACATTTCATCCATGGCTAGGTTTAGATTACGTCGTACCAGCTTCTGTCATGTTTCTTCCTTCTCCTCTATTTCCTTCAAACCCCATTTGCAAAATGAAAACTTTTCTGATACAAAACAACAACTTACAACACTGTGTTCCAAAGGGCACATAAAACAAGCTTTTGAAAACTTCATATATGAGATATGGACACAACCTCGTTTGTTCTCAATTCTCATCCAATCATGTATTCATACAAACTCTGTTTCTTTAGGAAAACAGCTTCATTCTTTGATTTTCACTTCTGGGTGTTCCTCAGATAAGTTCATTTCTAATCACATTCTTAATCTCTACTCTAAATTTGGTGAGCTTCATGCTGCTGTTAAACTGTTTGATCGAATGCCGAGGAGGAACATTATGTCGTGTAATATTATGATCAAGGCCTATCTTGAAATGGGTAATCCTGAGAATGCTAAGAAGTTGTTTGATGAAATGACTGAGAGGAATGTTGCTACGTGGAATGCGATGGTTACTGGGTTGATTAAGTTTGGAGCGAATGAAGAGTCTTTGTTATTTTTTTCGAGGATGAATGGGTTGGGTTTTGTTCCGGATGAGTATTCGTTTGGTAGTGTGCTTAGGGGGTGTGCACATTTGAGTGCTTTGTTTGCAGGGCAACAAGTTCATGCTTATGTTGTGAAATGTGGGTTTGAGTTTAATTTGGTTGTTGGATGTTCTTTGGCTCATATGTATATGAAAGCTGGAAGCTTGCGTGATGGGGAGAGAATTATCAAATGGATGCCGAATTGTAATTTGGTTGCTTGGAATACACTTATGGCTGGAAAAGCTCAGAATAGGTACTTTGAGGGAGTTCTGGATCATTACTGTATGATGAAAATGACAGGATTTAGACCAGATAAGATTACTTTTGTGACTGTGATCAGTTCATGTTCGGAATTAGCCACCCTTTGTCAAGGGAAACAGATTCACGCGGAAGCAATCAAAGCAGGAGCTAGTTCTATAGTTTGTGTAATTAGTTCATTGGTTAGTATGTACTCTAAATGTGGAAGTTTGCAAGATTCCGTCAAAGCTTTTTCCGAATGTGAAGAGCGAGATGTTGTATTATGGAGCTCAATGATTGCGGCTTATGGGTTTCATGGTCAAGGGGAAAAAGCCATCAATCTATTCCATGATATGGAGCAGAAGAATTTGGCGGGAAATGAAGTTACGTTCTTGAGTTTGCTATATGCTTGTAGTCATTGTGGACTGAAGGATAAAGGGCTTGATTTCTTTGACATGATGATAGAGAAGTATGGACTCAAGGCTAGACTAGAACACTATACTTGTGTGGTTGACCTACTAGGCAGGTCTGGTTGTTTAGACGAGGCAGAGGCTATGATAAGATCCATCCCTGTAAGAGAAGATGCAATTATATGGAAAACATTATTATCTGCATGTAAACTTCACAAGAATGAAGAAATGGCAAAAAGGGTTGCTGAAGAAGTTCTTAGGATTGATCCTCAAGACTCAGCTTCATATGTTCTACTTGCTGGTATTCATGCTTCAGCCAAGAGGTGGCAGAATGTTTCTGAGGTGAGGAGAGCCATGAAAGACAAGATGGTGAAGAAAGAGCCAGGCATAAGCTGGGTAGAAGTGAAGAATCAGGTTCACCAGTTCCGTATGGGTGATGAATCCCACCCAAAGTCTGTGGAGATTAATCGGTATATGGAAGAATTAACTTCAGAAATGAAGATGCGGGGCTATGTGCCTGATATTAGCTCTGTCTTGCATGACATGGACAATGAGGAAAAAGAATACAACTTGACACACCACAGCGAGAAAATAGCTATTGCTTTTGCTTTAATGAACATCCCAAAAGGAGAGCCAATAAGAGTGATGAAAAACTTGCGGGTTTGTGGTGACTGTCATGTTGCAATCAAGTACATATCAGAGATTAAAAACAGAGAAATTATTGTGCGAGATTCAAGTAGGTTTCACCATTTCAAACATGGGGTATGTTCTTGTGGAGATTATTGGTAATTCTATTCCGTAATTTCCATTTTGGAACTCATTCATGATCTTGCAGCGCTTGCAAGTAAGATATACTATGATCAAGTTCTTGCTATGGCTCTTCGGTTAATCAATTTCCTTCTCATTTATTGTTGTTACCAAAATTTGGAAGAACTCAGTCCAGCAAAAATTTAAATGAACACCAAAATTTGGAAGAACCTCGGATGTTTCCAAGACGCCTTGATCACTCTCACGAGCAAGGTGGGGATAGAGTACCTGCAATAACTTCGAGATCAAGTCTTTTATCGATACCCTCACTTTGTGTTCTCATATAACGGTTGAGTGGGAGGTTATTAGATAACTGCATAGGAAACATGTTAGTAGTGAGTGGTTGTGTCCCTGTATTTGTCATCTGAATTGTTACCAAGAATTGGGCATGACCACCCAGAAACATACATGATGTGGATCCCACTCGGCTGTGATAATACACTACTATATATAGTTAGTCTACCTTCCATGAAAGGGCATTTGTTGCAAAAACTAAAAATAGGATGCATGAACTTGAATCATAGAAAAACGACATTCTTATTCTTGTCCTTGTTGGCACCTGCATGTTGATTGGAGACGGAATTCTTAATTCAGCCATATCAGGTATGCCTTCTTTTTTAAGCTAATTTATTGTTCACATTTGTATTCATATGAATGTTGACTTGCCAGTTGTTCACCAAAGTAAGTTTATCTATTGAATTATATGCTTATGAATGTTATGTATGCATATTTGTGTAGATTTACCAAACTGTGAAAGCAAATGGAAAAATCATTTTATATGATGGGAAAACAAGCACGAAGTTGTTTATATAACTGGGGCTGGAAGCCTGGAAGGTTCTTCGATGACATTACATATTAGTTGATACTAAAAGACACGGCAACAATATGGATTTAAAAAAAAACGAAGCTTAAGTAAGAGGGAGCAACAGGCAAGAAACTGATCTCGTATCCTACTTAGTAGACTAGTATTCCCTCTTACATGGTTGATTTGAACAAGCCGCGTACCATATGAATAACTCAAGTCATTCACATTCACTCTATGCTTTTTATCGTTCAGTTCCAGGTTTGCTTAAACTTTTTACTCTATATTGAAATCCTTATTTCTGATATACCTGTGTAGAATTTGAAAATATTTTGGTAATCAACAAATATATGGCCTCATTCATAATAGAAATTGTAATGTTCGCTTCTCTTTTTTATTCCCTAATTCTGTCAACTTTTCTTGTTTGTTCCTTTTTTTCCTTCATTCATCAACTCACATCTTAATTGCATGGCAGGTGCCCAAGTTAAACGACCGCTGTATCTAGTTCATATTGCAAATGTCTGCATCCTGTCTATTTGAATATTTTCCTTTGGACTTGTCACCTTTCTGCTTAATTTTATGGAACATTTTCAGAATGTTAATTTATTGTTCTTTCCCTAATTTTCACATCAAATGTTTAAAGAAATTGGCATTACAGCCTTTCTTTAATCATGTTCTCAGTTGTTTAATGATGGTCCTCATACTAATATTTTTCAGAGGGTAAAACAATCTCGGAGAAATATTAAACTATCACATTTATAATTTGACCTTGTAGACCTAATCAATAATGTGCATCATGATTATCATTAGAGAAGTTATCAAGCTGCACTTAACACTTAGTGGACTGTTTCATGTCACGTGCGCCATGGTATCCTTTATACACTATGTCCATGTGACTAGTGTGTGATATCTGACCTAAAGCAAGTACCATAAGGGCATGGAAATCTAAAAAGTATTGTCCACTTCAATTTATAGTTGTAACTTGTAACTGACTAACTGTCCTTCACTGCTTTCTCACTCAAATTTGCTTTTCCTCCATCTACATCAACTAATATTCATAAGGGCTTCTTTTATTTATTTATTTATTTATTTATTTATTTATTTAAATCTACACTCAACTTATGCATTGCCTTGATGCTAAGAGGTGTTCTTAGGCATTGTTTAAGAAAATTAAAGAGATAACTTTTGCACAGAAAAACGTGTATTTTTTAAAATAAAAAAATTGGTCAAGAAATGTGTATATATTATTTTGATTTGTATTTCTTAAACAATACTCCCTCTAGTCCTTAATATAAGAAGAAATTGACTTTTTAGATACATTGAAAAGTGAATGTATCTGGTCTATAATATAGTCTAGATACATTAATTTCTCAATGTATCTAAAATGTGAATTTCTTCTTATATCAAGAACCGGAGGTAGTACATATTAACAACTTGTTGTTTGTTTGTCTTCCATTCAAGTGTAATTTTCTTACTTAAAATATTGAAACAATTTTACCATTAACAACTAAATTTAAGAGGCATTTGATTTATGTCGGAAGAAAGCTTTATAGAGCCTCCATGCATCAGTCCCTTCCATTTTTCAACTAGTGTTTAAGATAAAATGAAAATATAATATATCCAAACTAAGATATACAGTAATATAATACAATTCAATAATAATGTGTTCAAATAATCATCAACACCATTCAACTTTTTGGCTACACATGTGTGAATGATAAACTGATCATAGAAGAGGCAGCTTTGTCAAAGCGCTTGGCCCTACTATGGAGTAATAAAATATTATTAACTGAATCTAGGACCCAAAAGCTACTGGATCAGTAGGTTTCATGCAAGAAAATATATAAAAGAAGGTTTGAAGGTGATAGTTAAGATGGTAAATAGGACCCATAGGCCATACATAGTACTCTATTAAGTTTTATTATAAGTGCCTCTTCCTTTTTACACAAATACTGTTAAGAAAAGAAAAAAAGTAGCTGATGAATTTAATATGTTATTTGTACATAGATTCTTCTAAAATATCATTTGCAGTATATTGGGATGAATTGAGTATCCTCTATGCATAATTATAGAGATTAATCTCTCGAGTCAGAAAAATAGAACTATTATTTGTGTTAAACTATTGATTGTACACACAGCATTGCAGCACGGCAAAGCACAGGGCATGCGCACCTGCTGTCACGGTTGCAGCACTGTAGCACTGTCAAGGAAGTGCTCTTTGATATCTGCTGTCATGAAGAGAAAGATGTGGCTGAGAAAATTGCTATGTCGATATGGGTTATACTTGTATGGAGTAATAGAAATAATTGGGTATGGAATGGAGAGAAGGAAATAGGACAGCAACTTGGTAACAAAGCCTTGCGGTTACGGGAGGAATGGCTAGCTGCTCAAATTATGCGAAATCGAGCTACACAAACTGTCACGGAACAGCAGCAGACGCCGTGGCAGAAACCGAATTTTGGTTGGTTTAAATGCAATGTTGACGCGGGATTTTACAATGTGGAAGGAAAGACAAACTTGGGGTGATGCGCTCATGATCATGATGGTCGGTTTGTAGTAGCAGGTACCTCATGGATGCATGGAAATTGCTCTATCATTGAAGGACAGGCTATGGCTTTACTTGATGCTATGAGGGAAGTGGAACATATAGGCCTCTCAAATGTCATTTTTGAAACCGAGTCCAAAAGTGTTGTGGATGTGATCCATCGTCGACTCAATGACAATTTTTAATTTAGTTCTTTAATTGTAATGATTAAGAACGTATTGTCTTTGTTTTCAAACTTTTAGGTGAAGTTTATTAAGCGACAAGTGAAGTTAGTTGTACAAATAAACTTCACCTCATCATCTCATCCAAATGTTTTTGGGTTAATTGTAAATTTATACTATATGAATGTCTAAGTTTAACTTTTTATATTCTAAAAAAAAATTAATAGTATTAGTGTGGAGTAAGTTAAAAAAAAAATGTGTCTAATATATTTTATAGAAGCTTATATTTAGAGATAAAAAATTCTTCATAGTAGCTTATACGATAGAGTAATATTTTTTGTATGAACGAGGCAGTGCAGTGTGCATTGACCAGTGACTGATTAGTGCGATGCAATATGCTTTTGTCATACCATTACCATGTGCCACTCTCTATATTCTTTGTACCCTACTGCTTTATTTTATTGCATTGCATTACTGATTATTCTTTTCATATGATGGATAAATAAGGATTGAGATTCACTGCTGTAAGTTTTTCATACTGTTTACTGTAGTAATAATGATAAGGGTTTAAATGAAGAATGAAGATGGTTGCTATTTGAAGAGATTTAGAGATATTTGCATTTTAAATAGTATTACTTTGTTTGAAAACCTTAAATAATGTCTTTATTGCATTTGTTAGGTATACTCAAAAGTGCTTTGATAAGATGACGCGAGCAGCTTAATCAAGGTATTGAGTATGCGTTAAAACTCTGAAGGAGAGGTTGTCGCCCATTTGTATTCTACAAAGTTTGAGAAGGCTGGTACACGTGAATCAGAACTAGCTATTTATTACCGGAAGTTACATCCCTACAGTTACGTGCAGAAGATACCTGATATGTGAAGGAAGTTTTTGTTATCGAGGGCATGCATGCATACAGTAATTTAACAGCTTGTGTTCTGTTGTGTTCCAAATTAGTGGTGCAAGGATTTGAATCACCAAAGAGCCATGCATGCTGTATTGCAGATTATTTGGTCTTCATTTCGAGGATCACATGAGTAAGACCTGAATCATATTCATTCATCAGACACAAAATCATCCCTAATGTCAGTATGTGTAATTGTTGGAGCAAACCAAGCACAAGTTACACAGCAACCATTTACTGTAAATGTAAATGTGCTACCATCTTATCAATGTTCCTCCTAAAAACTAATTCATAAATGATCAAAAATGATATGTGAACAACTCTTTTTGACTTAATTTTTTGCGACGTTGTTTGATTTCTTGTCTTGGTGTAACATTCATTTGATTTCTTGTCTTGTTGCGGTATTTGTTTAGTTCAAATTGACAAATCAACTTTGATCAACTACTGATTCAATCAATACAAAACTGAATGCACATGTATTCCGGCCACTTTGAATTTATCGCCATATTTATAGACCTAAGTGTGCCGTTTTATGATGTTACCTAAAATCCTATGAACAGATCAAATGTTAAGAAATTTAAGTCTCTTAAAATTCAATTGAAAAAACAAAATTCACCTTATTTTCCCAACAAATTTTCATTAAAATATAGTCATCATTAAATGATAAAATCTTTGTACCTCTAACATAATAATTACAAAAAAATTGGTCCCCTCTATCATAAACTCCTCAACCTTACTTTGGGTAGAATCTATTATCATCACCACAATCTAATCTTTAAAATTATACAAGATCACATTCTCTCTTTTGAAAATGAAATACAGAAATAAACCAATAAAGGGAAAAAAACAGAAACAAGACATGACATACCCCTGTTGTGTTCTGTGCTCTGCCGTCACTTGGTAAGGTTGGGGCCATCATTAATATCTTTATAAAATCAAATGTTACCATTTTTACTATAACAAAATCAAATATCACTTGATTTCATCTATGCATATTTAATTCTATGCTAATTATAGTGCTCACATGGCTGATGTAGATTTCAGTCAAGCCAACTTTTTTAAATATGTTCCCAATATTAATTCTTATCTTTGTTGCTTTTATTTGAGATCCATCAAAAGATTTGCATGTGTATATATATATATATATATATATATATATATATATATAGAGTGTATCCAGTGAGAACTGATAACTATTATGAGAAACGAGAACTATTAATAATAACCATTAGATTTAATTGACGCATTAGATTAAATTTGTCTGCTTATTTAAAATCTCATGTGATTCTATTTGTGATGATTGAAAAATCTTTCTATATATAACCTTCCTATATTTTTCCTAATTTATATAATTTTTTTGGATGAAAAATCTTCTTATATATAATTTTTCCTAATTTAATAAAACTCCCTCTACAACATACCAGAATAAAGTTTTACCTCTCTCTTTAATTTTTAGTATCGTTGTTTTCTTTTTATTAACATTTCTGCATTTTGTCTCCAACATTTTCGTCCATCTAACATCTACAATTCATTGGTTCTTGTTCAATTCATTTCAATTATAAGCATCTACTTTATTTTTATATTTTTGGTCAATAATTATAAGCATCTTATTCTTATGCATGTTATTAACCTTTTCTAGTGGTTTTCTATTTGCCACTTCCATTTGTTACTGTTTCTAGAACGAATTCCATTGATAGCCTCATTTTGAGCTCGATTTGGAGGTACTTGAGAGCAAAATAACCCAATTATAAAAATAAAAAAACAATTTTTTTTGTTGGGGTTTGCCCCAAATTTTTCTTAATAAATCATATTCAACATATTAAAAGAATTTTGATTATATTTATTGATTGGGAACAAAATAAAGACTTTTGATCTTGGAACATTGAAGCATGAGATGATTTGCAGAAACAATTATAAAGGAAAAGTAGTAGTTTTTTTTATCTATTAATAAATATTAATAAATAGGAAAGGTTATATATATAGAAAGATTTTTCATTCCTAACAAATAGAATCACATGAGATTTTAAATAAGTGGAAAAATTTAATCTGATGCGTCAATTAAATCTGATGGTTATCATTAATAGTTCTCGTTTCTCATAATAGTTACCAGTTCTCACTGGATACACACCCTATATATATATATATATTCGTATTTTATTTTATGTGAGGGATACAGTGGACTATTTATTTTCTTTTTTATTAACTTGTTGTTCTCAAGAAAATTGAGTCTCTAAATGAAAAATATTTAAATGATCACTAATATTAACATTTGACCACTTTATTTGATCACACTCATATTAAAATAAATATCATTTAATTATTTTAAAAATATATAATATTTAATTATTTTTTCTTTCTAAATTTTATAAAACATGTGTGTGTATAAAGGGATCAGATTCATTGACCACCACCCAAGACTTTTTCCTCAATAATTTTGAATTTAGTCGCGAGATAAGTAAAATCTGATAAAAAATTGTTCTAATATTTCAATATTTATAAGTGGTCAGTTGTAGATTAATATCTAAAATTATAATTTTTTTTAATGAAGATCAACAATCTGTAAATATTCATGATTTATTCCGTCTTTACAACTAAAACAACATGATTGATGTCAGTTTGAAGCGAGTTATATTATTTTATTTTTTTGTTTTAATCAAACTAATATCTATTAAGTTATTATCTCAATCGTAAAAATAAAGATAACCATTAATTTATACTTTAAAATAGTGAAGTATCGTTTAAATTTTAAATATTTTTTTTTAAAAAAAAAAGAAATTTTAAATATTTTTTAAATACTAATATATGATCAACCACTTGTAAATATTAGAATTTACATTATTTTATATGTCCACATTCCTTACATTTTTTTATATATAAATACCAAGTAACCTCACACATAGTCACATGCATACTATTGATTGAATCTACTTACACTACTCAACAAAATATGTGGCCAAAGGGTTGTGAAAAGAAAACTTCTCCCATTTCCACAACAATGAAGATGAAAGAAGAATCTGCCACCACCATGGAAATCAAATCTGTTGAAGCTACAAGATCAACAACAACATGTTGTTGTTTGGTGACAAAACTGATGAGAAAACTGAAGAAATCACGTAGCCGCATTAGACAAGGTTCATTTCAATGTCACTATGACCCTTTAAGCTATTCATTGAATTTTGACACAAGTGATTGTGGAAGCTTATTGGATGAAGATTATTATTATAAGTTTTGTGCTTTTTCTTCAAGGTTTGTGGCAAATCCAACAACTTCATGTCCTGTTCTTCAACTAGCTGCAGGCAAATCTCAATAGTAATTATTAATTAATTAGAATAATTAAGTGGTATTTAGCTAGTTAGTTTGGATTTTATTTTTTTTAAAGTTTAGGCGAGTTGAGTCTTGGAAATTGGTTAATGTGAGAGAAAATCTCGAGGCTTAGAGAAATAGCTTACTTTTCATGCATTGGTATGTAATATGGATCATTCATAAGATGAATTAAAATCATCCGGTTGTTGTTAATTTTACTAAAATATATATTTCAATATTTTCTTTCTATAATAACGTCTATTAGTGAGTTAATTATTTTTTTCCGTCAATTAATTTACCGACTAGAATTTTACCTTTTAAAATAAATAAGTGGATATATAAACCTCAATTTCTGTATAACATATGCAATATACCTTTCATTCAACTGAGCTATATTTATTGGAATTGCTTTCAGGTTCTTTAAAGTAAGCCACTAAATTTAGTCTAGTAGTGAGATAAATTTGGTAGTATGTCGTAAGTTCGATCTTCAGCTTTATTGTAAGAAAAAATTTGTTAAGTAATAATTATATCGATTTTTTTTACTAAAAAAGACACTCATTCATTTTTAAAATATAGAATACATGGTAGAATACAAATTCAAGATACTATCGCTAAAAATTGTGAAGGATGAATATACAAACAAACTTATAACGTTCAAGTAAATACTAGCATACAACAACAAAATACCTATAAATATGCCTACAAATATAATAAAATTAAAGTGTCTGAAATCCTCGTGTTTCCAAATCTGCAACATTGATCATGTCAAAGTCATTTGATTGAATTTGCAACATTGATATCGATTTAAGTTGCTGTTTTTTTAACTCCTTAAACAATATTTTAATGACACTTGCTAATTTTTTTTCCTTTAATTAGATTTGAGCACCGGTTTGTTGCAAGAAGCTCATTTGTATAAGTGTTGAATTACTATAGTAGATTAGTAGTACTTTTACCAATTTGTATTGACATTAATTAATGTCGTCAACACTGAAGATATGGGCATGTTACTTGGTTAATTAATGATTATTCTCTTTTCCATTGTAGAACAATGTTTACTCATGGTCAAAGAGAAAGTAGAACATGATCTAGGACTCATACACTTTTTTTTATGGATCGTACTAATCACTACTCCTAAAATATTAGTTATAGAAATCTAAAAGAAAGTAAATTTTGTATTGAAAAATCATTTTCATATTTTAAAAAGTAAAACTTTTTTATTATATTTAGTTTGATGCCTTTAGAACACTGATTAGTATTTTTTTTAATTTATTTAATTGATTAATATGATCATTTCACATATATTAAAATAAGTGTATAAAAGAAAGTTGAGAATAGTATATTTTTACAATAATAAATTTGATAAGTATCGATGTATTTTCAATTACCATAAATATAAAGTGAAAAATATTGAATTAAGAACGATATAAGTAGTATTAACTTCGTCAAAAAAAAGTAGTATTAACTATATGATAGAAGTGGAAAAAATTTAATATTGTATTGAAAATTTTGAAAGGTCAATTATTTTTAAATGGAGAGTATTCTCAAAAATGGATGCTGTCAATTTTTATTCTCATATTTTTTTAAGATTCCAATCTTAACCATGAACCAACTTTTTTCTCCATTTTACAAATTCTAAAAAGACTAATTAGAGTCATATAAACTAATCTACCAAGATTTTCACATTATATTTTAACATTTCTTTTAACATGAGAGAATCCTAATGCACTACACTCTTAGACCAAAAAGACTAATTATAGAGTCATATAAACTAATCTACCAAAAACAGTATCATATAAAAAAATGAAATTGAAATTCACAAAGCAAAGTGTTAGGTGGAAATTAAATGCAATGTATTAATCATAGTGGAAAGTGATCACGTTCGAGCATAGACATATATATGAATGTAGCATGTTCTACTCTACTTAGGTTGAATCATGTGTGGTGTGGTGAATGAATGGAGAAGTGTAGGAGAGTGTGATAAATAACTAAGCTGCTAGAGATGTTATTTCTTGAAATTTGGGCATGTCATGTGCAGGGTCAGCTACACAAATATATGTTACTACTATGAGACAAAATTCCTCAAATAATGGTCAACAAAATTAGTACCAACACACATGGTTTAGGTTACAAATCATTTGGATTTGCCCCTGCCACAAATTTCATACGAGTAAACTAGTATAAAATTAGTCTCTTAAATTAGATAAGGGTCATACTAAACGGTGCTCCCGAAGTATTTGTCAATTATAAAAGTGCTAAAATTATTAGGTTAGACGTCATGATCAGAGTTCAAATTCCGGCTCCCTCACTTATATAAGTTTATAACGACTTTGTCATTTCGTCCATCTAAAAAAACCTAAAAAATACACTCTAAAAGTCTCAAACTTACACCACTAAACCATATACCAATCTGTTTGCATTTAACATATTTACATGAAATCTAAAAAAGGAATAATTTAATATACAAAAATAAAAAAGGAGTAAATTGCACTTGGCTTTGAAGTTAATATGAACCCACCGGTTGTATAAGGCAGAAATATATGAAAATAATTCAGTAGTCTTAATTAATCCTCGATCTTGTTAATAATAATAATTAACACATTTCCTTAGATATGCCAGCCTATTGACCTTTTTTTAAGTCTTGCCAGGATTTATAATGTTAAAATAAGCAGCATCAATTAATTAATAATTTGTCTTCAATTAAGCACTCAACATTCAAATTATGTTTCATTATTGACTTTCTGTATGAGAGTAAAATCATACCGTACTTCTTTTGTGCTATGATTTAGTGGAAGTGCATGTGTTTATAAACTTATATCATACTCTTCTAGTCTTGAATATAAGCAACAACAAAAAAATGCACACCCTTTAAGGCTCTGTTTGGTAAAAATAGCGGTTAGCTGATAAGTTAGCTTATAGCTTATAGCTTATAAAAGCTATAAGCTACTTGAAAAAGCATTTGAAAATAAGCTATAAGCTAGTAGAATAAGCTATAAGCTCATAGTAAAATGATTGTTACCAAACAGAGCTTTTAGCTTATAAGCTAAAAGCTATAAGCTAGTTTTTTAGCCTTCCCAAACAGAGCCTAAGAAAGTGGAGCAAATGATTAGGAAAAGTATGTCATTTCCACTTTTACCCTTACTTTTTGTGTTAAATTAAATTAATATTTATTATGGGTAAAAGTGAAACTAAGGGTAAAATTGAAATATTGATAATAAATGTAATGATTATAGTAGCTTTTGCTTATATTTTTTTTCTTTTGCTTATAGAGTAGCTTTTTTTTGTTTTGTTGATTAGGAAAAGTATGTCAATTCCATTAGTTTCAATTTTTCATTAGAAAAGTAGCATTTTCATTAAATACATAAACCAAATATATAGCATATTCATTGGTTTTTGATTTAGTAAAAGAAAAAAAATATTAATTAACTTGTATTGACCGTTAACACGATTGTTCTTCACTATGATCTCTCTTTATATTTTAAAAACGCTTTTGAGTTAGTGCTATGCTGAAAACACAGTTGAAAACCGATCTAACTTGATCAATTGATTCTTCAATTAAGCACTATTTTAAGATAATGTGGTTAGTGCTATTTTCTAAATGTAAATTTCACCTTATAGAAGTGAACCATTTTCACTCATTACATGAGTAGTTTGGAATTTATATCTACCTTGGAGAACAAGTTAACAAGAAATTAAAAAAAAATCCAAATTAAGAGTTCAAACATTCTTGTTAGGAAAGTTCAGAGATTCCATTTAATTCTATTAGATGAATAACAAATAACAGATTGTTAGTTTTACATAATACAGATTGCTTTTAAATTCTCAAAAATAACATTTGTAGAATTGAGCTCTTTAAAGGAGATGGCATGATATACCAACCAAAGGCATACTTTACAGTTCATATTAATACAAGGAGTAAGGATTATAATGAAGAATTATTGTTGTCCCATTCCAATTGCCAAAAATGCCATGGAATAATAGACAAAAAGGGCAACAAAGTACAAACAATACACAGCAAGCAACACTATATATTTCATTTCACTTGGAGAAAAAACTTTACATGTTCTCAACAATACTATATTTGCTAGTTCACTCACTGTCATACCTACAAAATTTCTAGCACATTGGTGAAAAGGCTTCAGCAGCAAGAAAGAATATGGTTTCGATATTTTAACAAAAGACAACTACTACAGTTATGTTTCCTGATCCTTCGCAGCATGATCTGAGACAGTTCCCTCAGAAGATACCTCCTCTACATGGGGCTGTTCAACCCGGGAGGGATCTGACTGAGTCTTGCTGGAATCTCCACTATCAGGGACTTGTTCTACTTTATGCTCTTCAGATGAACTCCAATTTTCTGGTGAAATCTTCCTAGGCTTCTTATTTTTGAAGGCACCTTCTGAGTCTTTGAATTTGGCTCTGCCAACTGGCCTTGTTGGCAATGGAAGCTTGCTCTCATGAAAGCTTGAAGAACTGGGAATTGAGGGAAGATGAGGGCCGGGAGCAACACAGGATGCAACCAACTGGAGCACTTCAGGAGAAGGAGATAGTCCTGAGCTTATCTTTTTCGATGAGTGTGATGGGTTTGCCACTTTTAAATTAAGAGGGGACAAGTTGAGATCAGACTCAATCTGCTGATGTCCTGACGGAGGAAGTAGAGGAAATGGTGGTAGGAAAGGAGTTGAACTTGAAGCACCATTATCACCATGGTAGCTGCTGTGAAAGTCTGGAGAATAATCTGGAAGAAACAGCTTGTGTGATTTTCTCTTCCTTTTCTTCTTGAGACTACTCCTGGGGTCCTTCGGTACGGAGGGGGGTGGTCCGGGGATCACAAATGGAGGAATTGTAGGCTTATCATCTCCATAGAGCATGCGAACTGAATGAGCAATGGCTGATACTGTAGGAGGAAGTTCAGGATCAGGAAGTTTGACAGGGGAACTCACAGCTTGTCGTAACCAGTGGGGAAGCTTGTCTTTTGAAGAACTACTTCCAGGTATTTCCTCCCCTTTTGAATTCATGTGATTTGGTTTAATGGGGTTGGATAACAATCCTGAGCTAGTAGATTCACCTTTTCCTACATTGATGCTACTATCATGCATGTCGTTCAGTGATTCATCCAGAAGTACAGGCAACTTTCCACGCTTGGTGTTTACACGCTCATCCTCCTGTCGTTGTATATTAATGTTGCCTGAGCAATTCAAACCTAAAGAACTCAAGCTGCTTGTTCCAAAAGAATTGAGCAGAAATGGTCTTTCTGTCAGCACATTGGAAGAAGTTCCTGGTCTATCAGATGTTTCAGCAGAAGCATCATCAAGAAACTTTGCTCTGTTTATATCATGGCTCCAAGATGGAAGAGGTGCAAAGTGATCATTTTGCAGACTAGGTCGGTCTATTGTTCTAAAATGTGGAAGACCGGATGCAGGACCACCTAATCCTAATTTCATGTCAGTCAGATGGTTTTGAAATTTTGGCGGTAAAAGAAATTTGCTACCTTGCAAGGCCCTTTCCATCATTGCGTCAGATATTGGAAAATGTGAAGATTTGGTAGTCTTGGTTGTCTTGGAAGATGACCTTTGCACAGGAAAAGCTGGCCCCTGAAAGACCTTTACTTGTTCCTCCTCCCACCTCACCGATAATTCCTCACATGTTTTGTACTTTGAAAACTTTAACTTGGTATCTCTGAGCATGGCATCCCAATTACCCCTTCCATGCCTACGAACACCAATCCAGAGGGAATCAAGTTCATCTTCAGACCAACCATCTGATTTTGACTTCTTTTTTAATAAGCTACTTGGTCCAGAGCCAGTTCTCATCATTATGTTTTCAAGAACTTTCCGATGGTTTTCTGGGAAAGATGATAATGTGGTTGGCCTTTGTCCTAAACCCAAGGTGGGCGGCATATCCCTGTCTTGCTGATTATATCTAAATGAATCTTCTGGGGGTATTTTGAAATTAGGTAATGTTGGCAATGTTGGAAGGTCTTGCATAGATCCATTCAGAGCTTCAAGTCTGCCTCCTAAAGATAAATTAGGTAAGAGGTCCGGATGTGAATTTGGAATGTTCTTAGTTACGAGTGGAAATCTCGCCAGCAACCTTTCATCGAAAGGCAGGTTTGACAGGGCCATTTTCTCCTGGAAAGCAGAGAATCTAGCACCTGTACTCTCAAATGCATCAGATTCTTTTCCTTGCATAGAGGGTGGAAACTGCAACAACAACAAAAAGACATCAATCATAGTGACACATGCATAAAGTCAACCATAATTGACAACAAAATCTACAAGCATATTAAGAGAGCATACCGGAAGAAATGGGAGAAAGTTATCAGGCATGCTATTTTTGAAACTTTGTTGTAAATTTTCTGTTGATGCATCCGATGGTTTGGTATTTGCTGCCTTTTCCTTACTTCTCGCCTCAGCATCCATGGATGTCCCAGTGCAAGGAGCAAGGCTGAATGGAAACTCTTGTCTGGCAACGTACCTATTTTGTCTCCAATTTAACTTTGAAGTGTTACCCTCTGATGATTCTATTTGATTAGCATTAGGAGCACAGAGTCCTAGAACGGGCAACAGATTGTTGCTTGGCATAGAGTTTGTCATGTTAATCCTCCCTTTATTGTGGTAATTTGGAGGCAAAAATTCAGATAAAGATCGACCTGGATCGTTGACAGAAACATCAAAGTGATGGCTCGTTTTATGTTTTGAAATCTTCTCGATCCTTGATAAGGAATCAGCATTGCTATTTTGAGCTTCTGAAAGTTGAGTATTTTTGTTGTCCTCTATGTCGATAGAAGTTCCTTCTTGAACTGAATGTATCGGACCAGCTCCTAGATCTCCATCCTTGGCAATGACTGGAGGATGCATGGGTGACTCAGTACCTAGAAGTCCTTCAGCAGGATGTGATTCTTTAACTGCATTCCGCTGAGCAAGTCGTTCCTTCTGCCGAGCACGGAGTTTAGCACTGTTGATCATTGACAAGTGCAATATTTCAGCAATAAGCACTATTTTATCATGAATCTAAAAACCATCGGATATAACAGTGCCAATCAAACTACCAAAAGACATGACATATATTGGTCAATGTGTTTGAAAATCACCAATTAGAGTTAAATGATTTAAACCAAAAATAAAAAATGTTTGAGTACTCAGACTACCACCATCTTTGTCCAACAACAAAAAAACTACCATTTTCAATTTATCATTCGCATGCAGGATTTGCTAAGAGCTCCAGGTAAGTCGATTCCAGAAGTCAAAATTACGCATAAAAGGTTTATATTTACACACGCGTTTTTAGTTTTTTTTTTTTTTTTTTTGTATAAAAGAAACTAATAAATAGAGAAAGGAGGAAATCCTTCTTGAAAAAAACAAACTCCTCAATACAAATAATGCATTCTGAAAGAATTGGTATTACATGTTGAGAACAGGAAAGATTGGGAGTCAACAAAAAAGAATTTCTGAATATTCTTTGTATTCTGAATTATGATGGTTAGTGCTATACTTGGAATTATTTAGTGTATTAAATCGTTCACGGTTGTAACTGACACTAACTAATTCCTAACCACTATAACTAATCAGATCAATGCGCACACATAATACAGCAAGCAAGATTACAGAGGACCATAACCAAGTAACACCTAATACATATACCCCCTCCTGCACATTGTTAAAAGAAACCCAATGAAAGAAGCCTGAGCAGAATACCAGAAAGAAGCCATAAAAAAGCCAACGGTACTGATGACATATTCATCTTTTATTATCATGTCTAATGAGTTTAATGTAATTCAGAAAACTTGAAAAATAAAACATACAATTTTGCCTTCAGGGCCCGTCCTGCCGGTGTATATTCACGCTCAGGTTCTGGTACTTTTTCCTCCTCAACGCCACTCTGGTT
The DNA here is from genome assembly GCA_951799995.1 of Trifolium subterraneum. Taxonomy (NCBI): domain Eukaryota; kingdom Viridiplantae; phylum Streptophyta; class Magnoliopsida; order Fabales; family Fabaceae; genus Trifolium; species Trifolium subterraneum. The sequence goes on from OX637461.1 coordinate 12,473,959, forward strand.
GAACAAGCACATCAATAGAAAACATTAAAAAAGCATAATTTCTACCAGGAAGAATAAAAATAAAAAACCAAAAAGTTGTAAAGCAGATGAACAATATTAAATTACAACATAAGTTTTCATGTCAAATGTAACAACATTCCATAACTATGCATGTTATTGTTTAGAGAGTCATATGATCACACTAAAGAAACCAATTCAGACCTAGCTAGATTCTTGAAGGTGTCGGATATGATGTAAAATGTTGTGATCCTTATCACAGAGCTATTTAAATCAGAAGGCATAAATACGGCAAGATGCTACCGTCAGAAACTAGTATCTGAAGAAACAAGAAGTTGTGGTTTGACAAAATCCAAAAAAGCATTTGAACAATGAGAAAGAAGGAGGCCCTAAACCTAGCTTAACCAATCATAAATTTGATTAACTTGTATAACTGAGAAAAGCATATGGGAAGATGTTTTGAGATTTTATCAGAAACAAACACTTCTCGTCAGTCACCATCTCCCAATTAGAATTAATACAGCTTATTAAGAAATAGATTCTACTTACTAGCAGAAAGAGAGCAAATTACCTCAGTCACTGCTTCAATTGGGTGTGGAGCATAGGCTTCTCTATAAGAAACAGCTTTCCTCTGCCGCTTCCCTCGACCAAGAGCTGCTTCCTCCTCACTCTGATATTTCTCCCACCTACAAACCAGATTAAATGTACAAGAAAATTCAAGCTAAGACATTAGTCGCACCACTTTATGGCTAACTATGCGATCAAAATGCATGCAGCACAAAAATAATCATTTGTCATCTATAAAGAAAAAACCTATTCAGGTTTTACCAAGAATATTTTCGTTTATAATTTCTTGTAAATTAATCAGAGCTCCTTCACCACCATGATCAAAGAGTTCATTGCATGCTACTTCAGTTCTCATAAGTAATTACGTGCAAAAAAACAAGTATTGGTCAGCCTGCATTTTGATTTCATGCGATGGTCATGTTTAAATACAGCTGATTCCTAGGCCTTCTGTCTTCATTTGACCACTAAAGCTTGTATACAAAAAGCAGTTTTACTAAAAGAGAAACTAAGAAAATTAAAGCATCTCTCACGTTTATATTTTTAAGTTCATAATGGACCTTAAAATGACATTTTTCATTATTATTAAATAGGTATTTTCTTATACAGCATAGTCATTTATACAGAACTTGGAAATTGTCAAATAGAAGCTCCATACCTCAAACGCAATAGTCGGTCCCATTCATTTTCTTCACCGCCAATCGCTGCATTATCCTCTTTCTTCTCAGAGTTTTGTGCACACATGTCATCAGTTCCATGAGGAGGGGATTCACCCTCTACATGTTCTTCAGTCGGTTCGTCATTCCACTCAGGAGCCTACATAAGAAAAATTCAACCATGATAAGGGGCAGAGCATTTAATATACTCACCTGTATCTACGAGCATGGTGATACGATCAAACTAAGTGTAAATATAAAAAAATTGTGCAACCATAGATGCAGATTATGCAAGATCTGTCATTCAAAGGAATCCAACTCAGGGCACTGTATGTTCCTAGGTGATTGATAATCTACCAACATGGAGAAATAAAAAGCATGGTTGTTAAGCACAAGGAAGCATTCTTATCCAAACACTTGGGAAACCATCCCTTAAAAACCTAACTTTCAACGGAGATGAACCACGCCACTCAAATACTCCACCGTGCATCTCATACTACTTGAAGTGGGCCTTGGGCACCACATAATACCCAAGTCCCTATCATAGCACCACCCTTGAGAGTCTACGTCTCGGCGGCTGTACTCAACGGCACTTTACTCAACCTTTCTGGTCAAGGAGTTTGTGAGCTATTATGGAGTTGTTTGGCAACAAGTCCACGATAAACATTGAACACAATCCAGTTCAACACAATATACAATGGAGCATATATATATATATATATGTCACTTCGAGACAAAAGTTGACAGGTGAATTAATTAAGGGACTTCCTATACAGTAGTTTCTAAATCTTCCTGGCAAGTCCAGAAAATGATAGATGTTGAAATACCAACTCAAATGGGAGTTTGAAATGTAGGAAGATCTTCCAATATTTCCTCTTCTTTGGACAACTGTTTTTCATATTTTTCATTATTTGGACAGATTCTCGTTCATTAATTTTAGAAAAGCAATTAATAGAATTCTTGTACATGTCCATAAAATGCAAGTTGTGTTTTTGTACAAAATCTAGTTTCCAGAATATTTTATCTCTCTTCTCGTGTAAGATTATAGGTTCTACAAGAAATTCAAAGAGCCAAATAAATACGTTATCTATTAGATCTTAGTCAATTACTTCACCTTCATTGAGCCCAGCATATCATTCTCAGAATCCCCTTCAGCAATATCAGTTGAAGCATCTTGAAGGTTTGAACGATCAAGCAATTTTAAAATGGCATTTTCATCCCACAAAATCTTGCTGCTGCTATCTGTACACTTATCCTCGTATACGTCACCAAGACCACCAGTCCTCTTCCGATGCTTATGTTCTATATCTGCTACTGCCTCATCTTTGTTACTATTATTATTCTCACTTGTATCCTTTCCATTCAGTCCGCAAGAGTTATTGAAGAGTTCTTCAGTTCCCCATTTTAAAATATCTTCTACTTCTTTTTGAGATCCAGATTTACCTTTAAAAAGCTGATCAAGCATCAATTTCTTTTTAGCAAGCTGCAAGATGCGTTCTTCAACGCTGGCACGAACCACAAGCCGGTATACTAAAAGTCTATTTGATTGCCCAATTCTGTGTGCTCGATTCATTGCTTGGATATCTGCATGAGGGTTGAAATCAGAATCATAGATGATGACAGTGTCAGCAGTGGCCAAATTTATCCCAAGTCCACAAGATCGGGTGGATAGTAAGAAAACAAATCGACTTTTGTCTTGGTTGAAGCGTGCAATTGCTGTCTGACGATCTGCTACAGACACAGAACCATCCACTCTCTCATATGTTTTAGGCCCAAATTCAATATTCAAATAGTCCTCCAGGATGTCAAGAAGCTTTGTCATTTGTGAGAAAATAAGAACTCTATGACCTTCCTTATACAAAATCTTTAGCATAGAATGCAGAAGAGTCAACTTAGCTGAAGCCTTTATTCTCATTTCATGAAGGAACTCAACAGATCCAGAGTCAGGCTCAGTTCCTGGTATGAGATATGGATGATTGCAGACCTTCCTCAGTTGCATCACAATGTTCAGCATAGATTGCTGAGGAATACCTTTCCCAATGTTCCGCAATATTTGATAATTCTTTGTAAGCATTGCACGATAATATTCAGCTTGGATGGATGACAACTCAACAGGAACCATTCTTTCTGTCTTGGGAGGAATATTTTGCATGGCATCCTTTTTAAGTCTGCGAAGCATATGAGGAGAAACTAGTTTTTTCAATTCATCAACTTTCTCTGCACTTGTAAGATCATTAAATCTCTCCTCAAATGAAGATAGAGAAGGAAATGATGCTGGCTGTAAGAAATTAAGCAAGTTGTACATCTCACCAAGGTTGTTCTGGAGAGGGGTGCCCGTCAACAGAACACGGTGATGAAAAGAGATTGAATTTAGCAAGCTGAACAGCTTACTTTCTGAATTCTTCAGTCGATGACCCTCGTCAACAACAAGAACTTCCCAAGGAACTACCCGAAAATGTGAATAATCGGCAAGAACCATTTCATATGAAGTCAAAAGCACATTAAATTTATAGGCTTCTGTTTTCTTATTCAATCCACTTGGATCGCTTGCATGCCATTCATACTGCCTAATTATGGCTCTTGCTTTTGCACAGCCATGATATTGAACAACATTCACATCTGGAGCCCAAAGTGCAAATTCAGCAAGCCAATTGCCCATTGTGACAAGAGGTACTAGGACCAAACAAGGACGTGAAACTTTGAATTCAAAATACAAAGATGAAATAAAAGCACAAGCAGATATTGTTTTCCCAAGCCCCATCTCATCAGCAAGTATCACATTCTTGGACTTATACCAGCATTTACGCAACCAGTTCAGAGCCTCAAGCTGATGGGGAAACAAAGAACCACCTTTTAGCTCTTTAGGTTGCTCTACAAGATTAACTATATCATTTTGACGGTCACTGCTTCTTTTAGTTGAATTTTCCTTTGATGCATCCCTTTCCAATGTGAGAGTTTCAAACGTTTTAAAACGTGTAATCAAATGAGAAGAATTTTGAAGCACAGGTTCATCTAAACTTTCCCAAGTGCACTCATCATAAGGTTTTCCAGTCCACTTAACAAATGCTTCAGATGCTCCATGTTTGGAATTGCGAATAGCAAGCAACCTCTCCGGATTCTTCCATTGTTCCTCACAAATATTTATTGTCGCGGTTCCATATTTTGCCTTGTAATTTTCTAGTTTTCTCTTTGCAATAACTTTTAACTGGGATTCAGAAATCCAACTATTATGAATATAAGACTTTCCTACCCATTTAACTAAAAATTCATAGGAAACTTTCTCTCCATTTTGACAAGCAGATTCAACCCCAATAGCATCCTGAACTTTATTATCAACACTGCTACCCATTCCCTTCTCCACGTCCATTTCCTTCTGTTTAGTTTTAAGAGAGTCATGCATTTCACAATTTTTTGGAAGCTTGCTGTCATCTCTTAAAACAACATTAAGATTTTCTTCTGTCTCCAACATGGCATTTGCCTTTTCCAACTTTTCAGCAGATACCTCATAATCATCCTGATCTGTACCATCCCTGGCACAGGAGCCTAAATCATCAGTGGCTTTACTCAATGAATTTATGAGATTTCCATTCTTATTTTCCTTTGTTATTGATCTCCTGTATACCTGAATTTTTTCCACTCTATCGGTGGTTTTCAAATTTCCTTCATCAGAACTTTTGACATTTTGAGGATCATCAAGATTTTCAGCTATTTCAACATCCACATCATTATCACAAGCAGGATTATCTTCAACTAGCATCTGGTTTTCTGACATTACCAGATCAACGGAAGGTGAGTCATCCCCAGCTTTCAAGGATAAGTGCCGTATGGAGTTTGTGTCCTCACCTTGTATTCGACACCCTAAGACCCGATCAACCTGTGAGATGGGGAAAAAAAAGAAAAAAAAAAAAGACATGATAATCATATACAAGATAACAGGGAAGGCAATTTCTCCAACAGATCTGTATAGATGGTTACCTGCAGAGTTTCAAGAATAGCACTGTCTTCATTCACTACAGTTCCGTCCAAGTGGCTTCCTGCTTTATCAAGCTCATTTGATGTGTCTTTCATTACCTGAGAGAACTTCTGCACCCAATAAAAAGCAAACAATGCTTACATTAGCTAAATGCAAATGCAATATCACATCAACAATAATATACTCTACATCTCAGCTAGTATATCAATATATATGAAAGATAAGATATAAGGATTAATAAATTCAGAAAGTAAACTTAATATGCTGTATCAAATTAAAAATGCTTTGAAACCTATAAAACACAGCTACTGATATCCCTAAATCTAACCCAATGAGACAAACCTTTAATACTTAGAGAAATACGTCTACCTTTTATCTTCCCCTATAGTCTGTAACATATCTAAAAAAATTCTCACTAAAGAAATGTCTAGAACTGATATGTTCAAACTTGCTCTTATAAAATATATGGTGAATGTATTTATAGAGATCATCTCATACAATAGTTATCTCCTCTATTCTAGTCATTAGTCAAATGCTAGAGTGTTGTCAATCTGCACTCTCATACTTCATTTTTGCATTCAAGGGTATGTTCCCTCAAACATTTTGGGCAAGATGATCAAATATGCAGTATCACATGAGGTAGAGCAATTCAAAGTTGGAACCTACCTTCGTGATAAGGAAAGTAATATGCTAATTTTTCACTCAATATTTTCCCTCCATTCTCTAAAATGTCTTGACATTACATTTCGTACATATGGTATGGGAAAGTAAAACTTCCAGAAATAGTACACCTACCAGAGTTGGTAGAGTGTCATTTAAAACGTGTTGTAAAAGTGTTTTCTATATCTGGTGATAAACTTGTTAGTCTAAACTATTAGGTTGGACCTGCATGATTGGAAACATTTTAAATTCCAAATATTTGCTCCAAATCTAATTCACTTTTGAGGGTCATCTTGCTTCTAATAATAATCAAATGTTTGAGTGTAATTTGAATTTTATTGAAGAAGCAAGCATCATTCTTTATTATAATCTATCTTTTCTAGAAGTTGTAGATATAATAAAGAATTGGTTCAAAAGTTTTAGTAATGTACACTCATTGATACTTTCTTCGTAGATTTTTTAGGTACTTGAAATTAATGTATATGTCTTATCAGATTAACATTTCTTATTTACCATATCAATGTAAATTAGTGTATGTGTTAATATAATTTATTTGATAAGATATACATTAATTTCAAGTACCTGAAGAATCTGCGAAGAAAGTATCAATATGTGTACATTAAAAATCCTTCTAAGTCAATTCTTTATTTGTCTACAACTTCCAAAAAAGATAGATTGCAATTAAGAATCATGTTTGCTTCTTCAATAAAATTCAAATTATACTCAAACATTTGATGATTATTAAAAGCAAGATGACTCTAAAAAATGAATTCTTTTAGATTTGGAGTAGATATTTGAAATTTAAAAAGTTTCCAATCATGCAGGTCCAACCTAATGGTTAAACTAACAAGTTTATCACAAGATATAGAAAGAATTTTTGCATCTATTATTTAGCTCGCATTCGTCAATGACTAAAGTATTAAGCTTCTTTGATTCTAAGAACGGCTTAGCACCATCATTGTCATCGCTTAAAGTAATTGCAATCCGTTTTAAATGGCATTCTACCAACTCTGGAAGGTGTATTGTTTCTAGAAGTCTTACTTACTCATGTACGAAATATAAGGTCAAGACATTTCGGAGAATGAAGAGAAAATATTGAGTGAAAAATTAACATATTATTTCCCTTATCACGAAGGTAGGTTCCAACCTTTGAAATGTTCTACCTCATGTGATATTGCGTATTTAATCATCTTGCTCAAAATATTTAAGGGAACATACTCTTGGTGCTCTACATCTACTGCAATATTACACAACCTAGGATGTGGGAAATGCATTCAAGATTTACTTTTTCCTAGCCGAAAGCTTACAGCACAGCCTGGGATATGGGAAATGCATAGAATTTAACAAATGAAAATAAATTTGACCATTGAAGGCAGATTATGCGACTTATGCCTTTTAAAAAAAATACAGTTGTTACAAAACGATTCATATTAAAGATCTTTCCTATTGCTGATTTGAGTCATCAGAATTGAAGGAAACAATCTTAACCCTTTCATAATTTGGGCAAAATGATTCATATTAAAGATCTTCTCTTTTGCAGATTTGAGTCATCGGAATTGAAGGCAACAATCATTAACCATTTCATAAGTTGGACATCGCAGATGCATTCTTAATGAAATTCCAATAAATGCATGAAGTGCCACAAAAATAGCATTTCACGTGCATATGGTATGAATATAATAGGGAAGGCAAGTATGGAAGTAAGAACAGTATTTCATTTAATATAGTCCCCCAGAATTGATGTCATGCGGAGTGAAAAGGACAATTCTTGATTATTAAAAAAAGGACAATTCTTAAACTCTAAACAATTAAGATGTTTTATAGGTTCTTAGAAGTAAACATCTTATAAGAAATTAGAGGCAGAATAAGTACCTTATCTTTCCGCTGGGCATCAGATTTCTTTTTCCCAACATCCCCTTTTGATATAGATGTGGAAATTTTGTTCGTTTTGGACTTTTGCTTCTTGTGTACTTTACTATTTCCAGACTTTGACTTTATAGGAGTAATGACAAAAAATTTCCCCTTTTCAGTCCTACGCTTCTTTTGATTAGCATTATCATTAATAACTTTAAGCTTCCTTTTCCTCATTTCCTCTCCACCAGCAGTAATACCAAGAACAAGTGTTTTTCTAAAGGGAATTTTATCACAAGATAAATCAGGCTTCTCCTCCAGCAGGTCATCATTTGCATCTAAATTAGTAATTTTAGAGGGAGATAAAACTTCCTTATCAGGTGAAGCTGGCACCTTATCAGGTGAAGCTGGCATCGTGTCCATAGGCGAGACTGTTGGGGACAAGTTCAAGTTCTTGTCATCAGCATCCACACATGATGAAGTTCCTTCCTTGCAACTCTCAAGAGATGGGTCCATTGGCTTGTCGCTACAAGTTGCATCCACTGCAGAAGACAATGGTTTCACTCCAAAGAATTTGCCTCCCATAGTTGAAACAGATTTTGCTTTTGTTGACCTCTTTTTTGAAACATGTTTATTTCCAAAAATTCCAGAAACCTTTTCCAGGTTGATGGGGTTAACTTCAGCTTTTGATTTTACAGGTACAGTCTTCGTCCTCGCTCGTTTTGAAATTGAATCCAGGTGGTCTAAGGGCTTTAGATGATCATTTTCTTCAAAGCACCTTGGACATTGCCACTTCCCCATAGGGATACGCTTCAGGAGATAACATCACAAATTATCAAAACAAATACACACACAAAACCTGAGAATCATGACTATTTAATTAATTTTGAAAAGCTTAACATAACACCAACTCAAACAACCATACCTTAAGAGGAGGGTCAAGACACTGTAAATGATAAGTGCGGGGACAGCTATCACAGCACAATAAGTTGCCACCAAGATCGCAAATCACGCATTCATAGAAATACTGGATCAAAAAATTTATTATATCACAGTTAGAGCGTTCAAATTAACACTATATGAAAACAAACAAAAAAAGACTTAATTGGAAGCATCCCAAAAAAGTTTTTTCCATAAACAAAATATTATTGATTGAAAAAAGATGAAATTATGAACACATAGGATAATATATGCACTATGAAGCTAGAAAATAAAATAGATGACAAACAAAACAAGAGAAAATTATTCACATGACAATGCATCTAAATCTAATCCCACTGCATATGTCCCGTACGGAAAAAAAATTATTAGAAATAAATGTTTTCACAACATATCCTCTTAAAGGTAAAAATAAAGATTAAACAAATAAACTAATATCAGGAAAACAAGCCCGCTATATCAGACAGAGAACACTAAAAAATCTCGTCAGCTGAGCACCATAAAAGCCAAAACAATTCTTTCCCAAATAAGAGACAGCGGTATGTACTTCTCTTTCAAATATTTTTACATTTCTCTCCCACCCTTAACACCAAATAAATGTATACATAACACATTGCCACCTGCATCATACTGCAGAGCTGCCAAGCTACAACAATTCAAAAAGTGGTAGCCATTTGTATCAGAACAATCAAGAACGTGACGCAATCCTAGAGAATTAAAAAGTATGTTGAATTCGGTGTATCTAGGCTGATCCTCTTTACTTATATAGCTTAATAATTGTAATTTCAATCAAGAAGCAATCAAGCATCTGATTGGGACTATTCAACAAATAATGGACATCAATGACCATAATTATACGTGACCGTATATTTACAATTCATACCTCATTTGGAAATCAAAAAGCCCCTCAACAGTGACAATGACATAGCAAAAGTGATAACAAATCTAGCAGCAATCATCTAGACTCTCAAAGACGCAAATTCATCAACAGTGAAGTAATCCATATATGGAATTATAAAAATAAAATAAAAATTAAAAAATAAAAATGCTTGCAGTGTGTTTCCTGCTTACCCCCTTCTTTATAAAGGTCTAACTCAAGGTAAACTATCCCTAACTAACCAATTGGACACAATAAGGAACTCACCCCATCATGTCCCTTCTTCTTAGCAGCGCCTTCTTCAGTCTTTAGCATACGTTTAGCTGAAGCATTCCTAGAAGATTCAGATGCTACTGAATTATCTTCTTTACCATTGGATTGCTCTTTACCAGCGGACTGATCCAGTCCTACGGGAAGTTTTCTCCGCTTGCGCTTTAAAACCCAGTTCTTGTTAAGCATTTTAGGTGCAGATGATTTGATTTCCTTCTTCATTCACATGTGCCCTGCATAAGAAATCAACACTTTCACCATCAGTAGGTCCACAACAAGCCAATACTGCAAACAATAATAAATGAAAAATAGAATTAAACAATAACTACATATTAACCCTTGTAATCAACAATATTTCTCATAACAAAATTAAGTTCAACTATCACCAGAAAAGGATTAATTAGTGTGCCAAACTAGAGAACCATTCACCAATGCTACTAGAAGTCCTATGCATTTTTCGTTCATTTAAGTTGTGACTTATTTCAACATTAATGAATTAAGAAATTCCTACCAAGGTAAGTCATGAGATAGGTCTTTAGGTAAGATTGAAACCCCGAGGTTGAAGTGAATAACATAGTAGCTGAATAGAAAAGTAATATATAACTTGATCCTTGTTAAGATAATGAATGTTTTCATGGAATGTAGAATAAACTAGCGACATAATGTTGTCAGTCACGGGTCGCGTTGTAAGAGCGGTTTGTTCAAACTTTGCTGCGCTACAATGTTATAGTGCCTATAGTCGCTACTTTACAATATTTTATAATAAAAAATAGTGTATCACGGAACAGTAGCGATTTCTTCAAATTTTGTTATGCTATAGTGCCGCTGTCATGACTATTTGACAACATTGTGTGTCATACCATTGTGAGTTCGGTTGGAAAACATGCGAGTATCAGTTAGCAAAGCTTACGGATGAATGTGGCAATCAAAGTTAAGCAGAAACCACGTGATGTGCACAGCAGCGATGTCAAAATCAAAGCAGACGATATGTTTTTTTTCCAGAATAACAATTTTAGGCCCCCATTTGCAACTATATTCACACATTAAGCAAACAAAAAAACTTGAAACAAATATTGCCTACACCTACAACCAACAATTCTACCCCTCCCCCCAAACAAAAACCTTAGTATATAACATTTTCTCGAGATACTAAGATTTGCAATTTTGCCGCAATCCAAAATCAGCAATAATTCGAACCAAATCAGATTATTCAAATCAAAATAGATACACAACTAAGTAACACTTTCATGTTAAAACTATTAAATGTACTAAATCTAATCTAATAATATCCAATCTAACCAAACATACACAATAAACAGCTACCTAAGTCGCCGAATTTCAACAACAAACAACAAACTTTCTCATGAAAACAATCCAAAATGTTAAAGCATTATCATGCACATTAAATTCAACTTACAAACAACAAAACTAATAAACCCATTTTAAATCACTATTCAACTCAAACACAAACACAAACCAGTTCAAAATCAAAGTCACAATCAAGCTAATTAAAATTAAACGAGTTTTACAACAATTAAACACAAAGTAAGGCTTAAGAATCAAAAACCACAAAACAAAACAATACCTAGCTGAAATTAAACATAAACAAAAACAAAAACCACAAAATACAGCAAAAAAATTAGAAATTAAGAAGCATACCAATGATTTTAGATGGATCAAAGATGAATAAAGAGATGAATTGCATGAAATTGAAGAAAAAGGGGAAAGGAAGTGTTTATTAGGGCATGGATGAGATGGATACAGCACCGAGAGATTCGAGGAGAGAGAGAGAGAGAAAACGAGAAAAGGGCAGACAAATGTATAAATAGAGAGAGAAAGTGTATATAGATAGATAGGTGATGTTTATGTTTATAGAGAGAGAAACTAAATGTGATTGTAAAACTATAGTTTTAGAGAGAGAGAGAAACACACAAATACGGATTCGCCGGGGTCATAGGACAAGCTTAAGATCTGACATGGCAGTAGAAAGAGATAGATAGAGAGAGAAAGTTTTTTTAGAGAGAGAGAGAGTTGTTGCTGTTAGTTTCAACCTTCAAAAAAGCAAGATTCCACTCTAAACATGACACGTGGCATTACAAGTACTGTTTTGCTTTGTTCTTCTTTCTTTCTTTTTTTCTCTATACTAATTCTCTTCGATCACGTTAATCTTGTTTGTGTTTAAATTTGTAGAAGAAGAGAGTACTGTGATAGATTGAGTGTGAGAGTTTATCATTCCAATTTCATCAAGTACATGTTCTTTCTCGTGATGAGTTTCATCATTCATTGCTTCTGTTGCATGTTTCATGTTTTTACAATTCTATATTTTTACAATTTTACAATTGGATAGTCGCATAAACGCCGATACGTAGTTACGCCGATACGTAGTTGTTTGAATTCAAACTTAAAATTTTACACTTGAAATGCATGATAAAAATGTTAAAATTGTTAGGTTGAATGTCATAATTGCAATTTGAACTTTAGTCTCTTTACGTTGTGTGTGAGTTTTCAATGATTTGATATTTCGTTTGGGTACCTAAAAAAATCGCATGAGTTTATCCACTACTTTAATACGTTACTAGACAAAACAATTTTTTGAATTCATCCACAACTATGGTACACCACTAGACAAAAATAATTTCTTTATCGAATAATTAGGGTGAAAAGATGATGTTGCAATTCAAACAGCAAAGATTTTAGGTTTTGAACGGGATTCCCGCAAGTGGACGATGAAATTAGTCTCATCGAATTAATTGGTCCTTGGCTGGATATCGAGTTTTTCAAAGAAAAAAAATTAGGATTTAAAGTATTTTCATATATTTTTGTTAAAGGCAGAAATAAATTATACTAATATAAGTAATTACTTTATTTTCTCTTTAGATTTTCTTTTTATTTTGGTGGTGTATATATATAGGATGTAGGAACTAGGATTATAGGATTGTGTCCTTTATTTATTTTCCATAAGTGAAAGTGAACGTGTACTTTTTGTCCCTGAAGGATATAATTTGTGCGTGCTCATTTTGAATCAGTTTGAAAAGTGGTTTATTTACTACAATTAGTCTATTATTACAATTACTACTTGTTACTAATATTAAACAGTGACCAATATTATCAAAAATGGGGTTTTATTGTTATATATTGTCTTTTTTTTGTGATTATTGTTACATGTTGTCGTATAGTTACGAATTGGGTAAATAGTGTATCCAAGTCAAAATCTATATAAGATTCTATTTATTATTAAGCCTGTGATCGCATTTATAAGCTATACAGTATAGCTTCGCATATTATTAAAGCAAAAAATATATAACTAGATTGTAATAATAATAATGATAAAAAAAATGTAAAACTAGATCCTCAATAACTTCGTCGCTTTAGATGAGAAAATATGATTGTTTTTATTTTTAACTAAATAAATAATGTATTTTTTTTAAACCAAAAATGTTTGGTTTGTTCCCATGAGTTTAGCTCGGTAAGTATAAATATCGCATTTTATATGCATGGTCGGGGTTCAAATCCCGGACACCCGATTTTATTTTATTTTGACACACCCCGGAAACCCAATTTATCTACCTTAAAAGTTGATTTCTTAACACTTAGGTTAAAAAAAATATTTGTTTTACCGATCAACTTTTTTAGGAACAATTTTTTATTAGACTTTATTTATTTTGCTTTGTCGAACTTTGAATTATTGGCTCATATTAGAGGGTTAATACAAAAAAAAATTTGTTTTTAATATATCTTTCAATTTGATTTTCTTGCATTAGGTTTTAGGTTCGATCTTCTTTTTCATTGTAAACCAAAAAAATAAATAAGTGTTATTTTCATATATTTGTGTTTCTTTTCAATTTTCACATCTTGGTGCGGTATATATTATTTTCCCGTCTTGATACGTTATTCATCTGTTTGATGTTGAATAATTGGGTTACGATCTAGAGCAAATTCAATTAATGTCAACTTTAGTGTCTTCAACCCTACATATTTATCTCGTGAGCTTACCTCAATTGGTAGGGACATTGCATTGTAAGGGTGTACATGGGTTGGACAAATCCGGTCAACCCGGTCAAATCCACCCAATCCAACCCAAAAAAGTGGGTTGGATCGGGTCATTGGGTGGATATGGATTTCAAAATGAAAAATCCATAAAAAAATTGGGTTTCGGACAAAACCGGACCCAATCCAAAAAACCCACTGACCCACTTAATTTGTAGTGCTATGATTTTTAAAAATAATTTTTATATAAATAACAAAGATTTTTCTTTTGCAATTTGAGCATTAAAAGGGAAAAGTCACAAGTTCAATACTCTACTTTCCAAAATAAGTTGTATGTGTGTTTATTCCAAACGCATTCCTTACATCACGATTTTAACGCATTTTTTTATCATCTCCTTCGAGTCTTCACTCTTCGACTTATTTTTGTCATTTAAATGTAGCGGTGCTAAAAAACATCATTCTTTGAAAATAGGGAGAGTAGGTTGTTTTTATGAAGAAAAAAAATATGATGACGATATTATCATATTATGACGCTAAAAATATACTGAAAATACACTACACTTTTTTTTAAGAAATAAAAAAGGTTGTGTTATTTTTATGAAAAAATATGATGATTTGTCATTTAATATTAAAAAAATAATTGGGTAACCCACAACCCACCCAACCCAACCCGAAAATAAGTGGGTTTACCCAACCCGACCCAATATTAAAGTGGGTGGTTATTTTCCTCGACCCAATCCGGAGTACTCCATGTGATCCGGGTTTTGGTTTTGGTCAAACCCAACCCAATCCGGCCCATGTACACCCTAATGCATTGTATATGCAAGGGATGGGGGTTCGAACCCCGGTCATCCCACTTATCCACTCAAGGGTGGAACTTTTAGTCACTAGGCTACTTGACAAAAAAAAAAACTACAAATATATTTGGTGTGGTGTACTTTGTTTTCTTGTCTTAGTGCGGTTTTCATTTTTTTCAGGTTGAAGGATTTGTTTTCGTTCAATCTAGTGAATATCCAACCAATGTCCCTTTTTGTGTCATTAGCGCAACAAATTTGGAGGCATAGATATTATATACACTTAAATACAATCGTATTTACACGCCTATGCAATTTGTCATTTTATGCTATTAAAATTAATGTTGTGGCTTTGTTCGTATATTCCTGCTTTCGTATTGCATTGATGTACTTTATCAATATCGATTTGAATGAATAAGTATCGTTTAATTTCAGTAATAAAAAAACTAAAAGTGACGATGATAATCAGATGATTCAACTCCAGTGGTTAATGAGTTCCCCTACGACAAATAGTTCGAAAGATCTCAAGTTCGATTTGTAGTGGAAATAATTTT
Source organism: Trifolium subterraneum (assembly GCA_951799995.1). Classification (NCBI taxonomy): domain Eukaryota; kingdom Viridiplantae; phylum Streptophyta; class Magnoliopsida; order Fabales; family Fabaceae; genus Trifolium; species Trifolium subterraneum. The sequence goes on from OX637461.1 coordinate 12,489,081, forward strand.
TTGACATACTTTCCATACCTCGCGGTCGAACTTTGAATTACCGAAACTCCTTCTCCTGAAAATTAGAGGGTTAATATAAAAAAATAATGATGATATTTATTCGTTCTAATCAATGAATTAAATATACATGTCTTTGGATCTGCAACGTTGATATTCAAATAATTTATTGATGTAAATATTTCAATATGAATCAAACGAACATTTCAACGAGACAAAAAATCAAACAGTGCCGCATCAAGACAGCGAACAACGCGATGTGATGATCAGTTTGGCTAGTGTACCAAAGTTGTTGTCAAGTAATAATATTTAATATAAGTTTGTCTCCACAAGAATTGCGCCAATGCAATAATTAGATAAGTTTGAGAAATTGAGATAAGAAAATGGTTAGGTTGTTTTGAATATCTCCCCTATTCTTATTTGGTAATCTGACATTATATTCTCTTGCAATTCTTTTCATTATCACGACGAATTAACCAAAAATAGTAATACACACTTTCGTGTCTAATACTACCCTATTCAATTAATAACACTCACTACTTTCGTAGATGAGTCGGGAAATTATTAATGCATTAATTCAAGTGAACGTTAATTCTTAAAGTCACAATCCTTAAGTTCATAATTTCTATTACCACTAGTGTTGGATGAATAATTATCTCAGACCGAGTCTTAAAAGATATGGTCAATTAATTATCGTAAACAATTCATAAATATTGTACGTCTATATATGAATATAACATGAAGAATAAAGTTAATTAAATGAATAATAAACTGAATTGTAAAGAATATGATTTTTTTTAAACCTTACGTGGATCAAATAGTTTCAGGGAAGTTCATCTATTCAACTTAACCTAAAGTATTTAACTACCCATAGATGTAATCATCATAACAAAGAGTTAGAAAATAACACATAAAAAGTAACCTTGATTAAGCGCTAGAAAAGTATTCTCAATGGTGGAAAATTATCCACCTTGATCCTTGGAGTGATTCTTGCCTTATGGATATCTCTCAATTTCAGTGTATCAAATTATAGTGACATGAACCTCTATTTATAGTGAAAATTAACTTATTAATTTATATGAAAATTACTTATTTAGATTAAAAATAAGGGTCATGTTAACATGTGTCCTAAGGGCACGTGATAAGCTATCTAAAAGTAGAAATTTTACATTTAATAATACAATATATTTAATGTTCAAGTAGTTAATGAATACACAAGAAGCAATAAATTTTTACCGCATTTGTATTGTTAACGTGTGCACTTAAGAGTACATGTTAACATTCTCCTAAAAATGATTTCAAACAAACAAAAAAAACTAAACTTACCCTTCTTATATGAATTAAAAAAATACCTAAAAAAGAAAATGGAGTTTCTCTCTGAATCAAATTAAAACGGGCTATGGAAAATAGGGTTTAACAAAGCAATCTTTTGATATTTTATATTTGTGGGAGCTAAAAATTAAAGTATCAAATATGCGTTTATATATTTAAAAAGAGTATTTATACACTACATATAAATTTTGAAGTTGCATTAGTATCTTCTTCATTAACATTGGTTAGCAATATCTTTAACGCATTCTTTAAAATAACTCTTTGAATGACAACATATAATTGACCGTGAAAAAAAAATTGATGTTGAAACATAAGTTTTTTGGTATTATAAATCTCATTGGAGGATTCTAAGTTGGATAAACTACTTCATTATTGAAATTATGTCATTTAAATTATTTTGAAACATATTTGGGCAAAAACCAATTTAACTCGTACTCAAAATCGAATATGATAAAAATTATGCAGAGCATACCAACCATTAGTATATTTTATTTTATCTATTTTTATTTTTTTACTAACACTTCACATTTATTTTAATTTGGATCAACCAAAAGAGCGTGACGATAAATTTGCGTACCAAAATCAATAGCAAGTAGTCCTAAGTCCTAACAATCGACCAACTCCCTATATATACAAAGATTAGACAAAAGATTAACTATTTTAAACAAAAAGTAATAAAATACACAAAATAGTAAAATGAACACAAAACAAAAATAGTAACCCAAAACAATAATAATAATAATAATAATAATATAAACCCTAGATAGTTGTCCAACCGTCTATCTAAACCATAATCCACTTGAACCAATGAAAACTTTATTGTATTAAGTGGAGCCATATGCAAGCCCCAAACTCTGCTTCGATAATGGCTTGCCACAAACCCAGAGCCTCCACTTCAAGAACAATTAGCTTAAGTTATGTCCAACAATAAAGTGCGTACATCAGTTTTTCCATTAAAGCACCTAACATGCGCATTCTCATCTCGTGTTAAACCTGCTATCTTATGTTGTATCTTACGCGCGTCCTCACAGTTGAACTTGTTACCATTCCAACCATTTCGTTCGAGCTGATGTATTGATCTACTCCATACTGTGTTTGGCCCACAAGCCGACATGCTGCCATGTCTTAGCATTGACATATATCACATTGGATTTTGTGTGGTTTCTCGGGTTTTTTAGACCGGCTTATGATTTTATTTTGGACTGATTTAGATATGAATATTCATACAATCGTGACATAGGTTGTCGTTGAATCAAGATTGGAAGATTATGATTCTAAGCTCAACACATTATAAAATGAAAATAAAAAACACCATTTTTCTGCACCGATCGATTTAAAGTACTTTTTTTTTTAAAAAGATCGAACATTCCCTCTGTCAGAACATTGGTGGTCACGGAATCAAGATTGAATAGTCCCGATTTTACTCTCGGTAGTTTAGATTTTAAAATAAAATATGCATGTTTAATTTATGTATCATCTGATATTGATCTAACGACCACCAATGTCGTGATTGCACTGGTTTGTGACTATATGAAATTAAAAACCAGAATTATCAATCACGTAATAAAAATGCGACTGAAATAAATTCTACTTAGGAAGAAAACGTGCCAGAAAATATGAATCAAATCTTTGCCTTAGATTTCTCCCTTGCCGATGATTTAGACTCCTTTGAAGTTTGAGAAACGCTCACTGTCAAAGGGGTCAAAATCATCGGCAAGGGAGAAATCTAAGGCAAAGATCTAATTCCTATTTATTTGGTTTGTTTCATCCTAAGTAGAATTTATTCCATAGTCGCATTTTTATTACGTGATTAACAATTATGGATTTTAATTTCATATAGCCACAAATCAGTGCAATCACGACATTGATGGTCATTCAATCAATATCGGATGATGCATAAAACATGCATATTTTATTTTAAGATCTAAAATACCAAAATTAAAAGTAGGACTATTCAATCTTGATTCCATTACTACCAATGTTTTGACAGTATGAATGTTTATACATAAATCGATGCAAAACAAAACTACAAGTCTATCTAAAAAATTGAAATTAAAATCGATTAGTGCAGAAAAATGTCATTTTTATTATAAAATATTGAGCTTAGAATCAGAACCTAACGACCGCTTATGTCATGACAATATGAATGTTCATATCAATATCGGTCCAAAATATATTCCCAAACTATATATTTTAAAAAACAACTTAGATATTTCACATTTATGGTCAAAATCAAACAACATAATATCATATAAAGATAAGATTTACCAATAAGCTATAACACAAAGTGAGAATCATCAGAAAAACCTGAAAAGCTCTTCAAAATTGAGACCACTGGCATTGTAATTGTATATTTGATTACTTGTATGCTCTAGAAGTTTTGACATCTTGACACAAAATTTCAAATCCGTGATTACTTGCTGCTTGGAACTCCTTAACTAAAATTTCCTCGGCCTCTAGTCACTTTATCCTTCAAAAAAAATAATTCAACAACTGAAAATACATAAATACAACTTTTAACCTAAATGTTAAAAAGAAAAACGTCAAATTAAAGAGAAGTAAAAGATCAATGGCCTAGAAATATATATTAATAACAAGAAAATTTGTGTTGATTATATAATTTACTGAAAAAATGGTAACTAAAAATGAATGATTGGAGTGATTGAGTGAGAAATGAACCTATGGAGCTTAGAGAAATTTTTTATTTCAAAATTTTATATGATGAAGAATATGTTGGCCATGGTTCACAATTGATTGATTTCATCAAGTTGTGTATTACAATTTTTTAATATAATACTATAAAACACTGGTTCAATGTATATATTTTTAAATATAGAAATTAATTAATATTTAAGATTTATTTTGACTAAATATTTTAAATTACCAATATACAGAAAAATAATTAATGAATGCCTAAAATGACAAATTTAATATATAAAAGATTTTATATAGAAAATTAATTAATGAATAACAAATTTAACAAAGATATTTTTCTTTATAACGTTAACAATATCAGTTTTTTTGGTAAGTCAAAGATATTTATATATAGATATAGAATATTAATAAATAAATAGACATTGATATTTTATAATTATTTTTTTGGTAATAAGAGGGGTCTAAATCCAAATCCAACTAAAACAAAATTACAAAGCGATTAAATCTGAGAAAAATACACCCCTACAATCATTAGCAAGAATATGAATCAACTTTAGGGGAGGATGCTCATAAACTATATACTATGTATGACAAAAATAGCGGATAGCTGACAAGCTAGCTTATGGCTGATGACTGATAGCCGATAAGATAATTAAAGTGTTTGATAAAATTAGCGGTTCAATCAAAGATAAATGTAAAATGACATAAAAGGGCATTCATAATTATTAAAAGAATTTTTATTTAAGATATTTAGAGTTTAGTAATTTAAATTTATTAATTTAATATGTCTTTTATATATTAATATTAAATGAATTTTTATGCACTAAAATTTTACTTTAAAATTATTCTAATTTCATTCTTTATACTCTATAAAAAAAATTGAACGTAACAATAAAATATATTTAACACATGTATGTGAATTTTGTAATAGCAAACAATTAATTCAAGTGATAATGACTTAGACTCCTTAAACATAACAATATTAGCACATATAAAAATGGCTAAATTAGATAATTGGTCCCTTAACTTATTTATTAGTTTTATATTGGTCTATTAACTAACTAATTAACGTTACAAATTGATCTTTTAACTAATTAACGTTATAAATTGGTCCTTTAACTTTCATTTTGTTTGTCATATTAGTCCTTTCAACTTATTAAAAACTGAGCGTTTTTGTAGAAAATAATTATTGACAAGTTTTTCTTTTCAACAAACCACTCATTTCAATGTGTTGTGTAGTCACATCAGTAGTCACGTAAGTAAAGTTAACGTTTTTTTTAGAAAACTTAACGGAAATTAATGACCAATATAACAAACAAAATTAAAGTTAAGGGACCAATTTATAATCTTTATTAGTTAAGAGACTAATATAAAACCAATAATTAAGTTAAGAGACCAATTGTCCAATTTAATCTATAAAAAATATAATAAACAATAAAAATTGAGCCGTAGACAATAGCATATGTCTTAGTGCATACCGAACAAAAAATAGAACTAAACTTTCCTAATAACGAAAAACAAAAGAAATAACAAAAACACATATGTTATCGTTGGTAAAAATGTGAATTCTTAGGTACACATATTACGTGGATGTGCACCGATACACCTATGATGTGGTTGACAAGTAATATAGTAATTAATGCAGATTTGTCAACAAAAAAAAAAGTAATTAATGAAGATTTTGTTTCTTTATTAAGTTTTTAAAATTAAAGACTACTTTTTAATATGGGTCATGCTAAACAGTGTCCCGGTCACTTGTTAAGCATACTAAAATAGAAAGGATCAATGTTAACATGTGCCCTTAAGGGCACATGTTAAAAACACAAATGTGGTAAAAATTTATTGCAACTTGTGTATTCATGAATTATTTGAACATTAAATATTTTGTATCATTAAATGCAAAATTTATACTTTTAGGTAGCTTAACATGTGTCCTTAGGGCACATGTTAACATGACCCAAATAGAAATTAATGACAAAATTAATGATAGAAAATTAACTTTTTACATTTTTAAGGTTTTGAATGCACAAGTTTCGAGATAATGTTTCCTTTTTAACATACTTAACTAATGTCTCAGGAACATTGTTTAGCATTTTCCTTTTAAATAAAGTAATTGTATCTCATTTTCTTTGTTGTTTATTTAGTTCTTCTATCTTTTGTTGTCTTGTGTACCATGTGTTGAATTATTTGAATAATATAATTTATTGATCAATAGAATTATAGATGTAGCAACAAAATTTCAATCTAACATTAAAATCAACCGTGTAAAAAAAAAAACATTAAAATCAACATGTTTTATCCGTCACCCACACTTCGAACACACTGAAGATATAGACGGTCGGAAGGAATAAATTAAAAAAATATAAAGACTTTCAATTTGGATTTACAATTATTCACTTTTCAGCGCATCAATTTTATGGTTAGACTCATTGAAAAATAAAATAGTACTCCAATTTAGTCATTATATGCACTTGTTTCACAACTAGTGGTGTCATTTTGTTTGCGTTTGATATGCTAAAAATCAGAGGACTGAACTGGACAACTTTTTTTGTACCATGTTTGATTCAGAAACTGTTTATGTGACTGAACAAATAAGTAGTAAGGGACAGGACAAAAACAAGAAATTTTGCCCCCCACTAAACCACAACACAACCTTTTGTCCACAATACAACTATAAAAATTACGAAAATACCTATTTTATTTTCGAATATAAAAGATATTATTTCTCTATCTCTCTCCAATGCAGTTTTGTCATGTCATGTATTATCTTGTTGTACTGTACTATTCTGTCAAGTACCTAATGTTTTGCAAATCAAACTCATGCCAATTTAGTCATTAAAGACCGGTTAAATAGGAATCAACGGTATCCCAAACATAATCTTACCATGCTGAATTTTATATACTACCAAACAACTCCTACCATGCTGAATTCAACGGTCTGAATAGGAATCAACTGTATCCCAAACATAATCTTACCTTAATACTACCAATAATCTTACCTCAATACTACCAATGATGTTCATCTAACAACTTTTAACACTATGCAACATGAATCTACAATTCAATAGTTAATTTTTGTACTCTTTACCACCTACTACTTATTTTGTACCTACAAGTTGGTTGCTTCCAATGTTGCTTGCCTTTTAAGATTGTCATCGTTAACCGTTAGATGCATCTTGTACAAAGAAATGTTTTGTCAAACAACATTTCAAGAAACTAATTGGATATGATCTATGTCCTCCCTTTTTTCTAATTATTTGGTAGACATCTTATTTAAATATCTACCTGTATATCGTTGAGGTGAATAATTTTGATGGATACGTGGATAATCCTTATGAAAATTGTTATGGTAGGTGGATAATCATTATAAGTTGTTTTAATACGTTCTTCGAAACAGTCTCACAAAAATTAGGATTTGGATTCAGTGCAGTCGGACTGCACGCAGTCAATGCATCTGGACCGTCCGATCAAAATCAGACGGTTCAGATTTTATGATTAAATTTTAATTGTTTATTATAGTTTATATTATGGATCATCCGATCTTAATTCGAGGGCGATTGTTGGACCGACTGCACTGCAGTCAGTGTTGCCCGACTGTACACAACCCAAATCCCAAAAATTATCTCAGTAAATAAGTCAATCCAAACAAACCCATAAATTAATTGAATTAACTTATCAAAATAAGCTATAATTTTGTGAGAGAAAAAAACATTACCAAATGTTTTTTTTTGTCATACGAGCATATAAGTCATAAACTATAAGCTCAAAATTTGGCATTGCTAAATAGTGCCTTTGTGATTTTTCTTCAAAAACATGAAAAAATGGCACTTTTGGAATTAAATCAGAAATCCTCAGTCACCTATTAGTATGATTCTATAGGTCAAGTTAAATTTCAAACCACAATTATTAACATTTTTAAAGTGATATAAATATTAGATAGTATAATGAAAAACAAAAAACGAAAAGTATTAAAGTATGGGTCAAGCAAAAAGAGGTATGGTTGATGTTTCAGTATCTTGCATACATTTTGAAGATGAATTTCAGGTTTTACCACCCAACAAGCAAGAGTTTCAAAAGAGCCATCCGAATATATAAACCATATTTGGCCTGCCTAAAGTAAGCAGCTCTTGGATCAGCATCAACATCGACAGTGATCTGCACGAAAACAATAACAAATTTGTAAATCGTGTAAGCTCGGTGCTTATGGTCCTAGAGGGATCCTGCACAAGTCATAGCATTTTGATATAGAATGCTTACTTCGTCGAGTCTTGGAAGAGGGTGCATAACCACAGCATGTCTCTGCATCACCTTGAGAATATTTTGATTCACAATATATTTGCCTCTAGCTTTTTCATAAAGGTCAAGTCTTTCTCCAAATCTTTCTTTTTGAATACGAGTTTGATAAACCACGTCACACTCCGACGCAACTTCCACTAAATCAGAACTTTCTTTCCAATCCACTCCTTTTGATGTCAAATAATCTTTTATATCATCCTATAAATGTAAACATCAAAAGTGACATACCAAGGTTGTGCTTTACAGCGACACAAATGGGAAGGTTCAAAATGACAATATATCTATATTTACATCTGCCGAGATACATTGTGATCTTAATCTCAAATCCATTTTCTAACTACCAATTATTATAAATCTCAAACATACACTAAGAGTGAAAATAAAAATGTTCAACCATTACCTTCATTTTTACCACGTCAGGAGAGACAAAATAAATTTTCACATCCTTGTACTTTGCAAGCAAGTAGGCTAATGAACGAACCGTCCTTCCATTAGCTAGGTCTCCCACAAGCCCAACTTTTATACCATCAAGCTTTCCGATCTCTCTTTCAATGGTATAAACATCCAAAAGTGCCTGAGTAGTGATTGAAATAGTAGCTAAGCTTTGAACTCAAATTATTATAGTTGTATTTCGATTACAGACTATCACAAAACTAGACCTTGAACCTGCCTCAAGAAGTCTTATCCAGCATTTGAAAGATAACAAAGAAAAAGTTTCTTTTTAGAAAAATGAACATATAATCTGTTGAAGCGTGAAGAATAAGTGCTTAATAACACATGCAGATGGGAAGATTATAGAGTTCACAATAGGATCTTCAAATGTTTGTGTTAATCATAATTAATAGTTTATCAAAGTGGATGTTAGTGAAAGGCCAAACATAGCAGAAACAAAAACTCGGTGTTCTGTCTTTTAATATTTGAATTTCATGGAAATCTGTTTTGATCATCATCATGTTTGATGCTTTTAAAACTTTCATCAGATTTTGGGTGGCCTTTATACTTTTCAAAATCCGTAATGCATATACTTTTTCACAATCATTTATGTTAAACCAATAAAACAAAATGTACCCATGATACAACTAGAAGTATTGAAAAAGGGACAAGCAATGAGATGAATAACTAAAATCAATTTCATCTAGCAAAATAATCTACATTCTATCCAATCTATGTGCTAGTTCAAAAACATTTTAAGGAATATCTGCAATAAAGCGATAATTTCCCCAACATAAAATAATCCAAAACACAGGTACTTTGGTTGCAACAAAATACAGCATGGAAACATGAATACCTGGCTCGGATGTTGGCCAGGCCCATCCCCAGCATTGACTATTGGAACGCTAGCTATAGCTGCAGCTCTTCTGGCAGCACCACTTTCAAAGTGTCGGAGCACAATTAAGTCAGAGTAACCCTCAACTGTTCTTATTGTATCTGCAGGTAAAACACCATGATAATCTATAAAGAAAGAAATCCACGTCAAACTTGAAATTAAAGGAAACCAAGGGAATTCAATCAAAACCTTCAAGTGTCTCTCCTTTAGCCGCGGACGAAAATTCTCTAGCATTTTCAGTTGTTAAAACCTCTCCACCTAATCTTCTCATGGCAGACTCGAATGAAAGTCTAGTTCTAGTAGAGGGCTCATAAAATAAGGTAGCCATAAGATAGCCCTTTAAAATCTGGCTATCAGGAGAATTCCTTTCAATATTCTCCATATCTCGCGCAACTTCAAAAATGGCATTGAGAATATCTCTATCGAACTGTTGAGCATCAAGAACATCGTCCAGTTGAAATTTATTCCCCTCTGAAAAACAATGGATTCCATCTCTTTGCCAAGTTTTTTTCATTTTGTCACATTTTGACAAATTGTTTATGCACAAAAATGTTGAAATAGGATAGCATGTTGATTTTAAATTACTAGGTTCCATATAGGAGATTTTGCTATGATAGCATACAAAAGTTTTAGGGCATTTTGATGTCTTTGGAGAAAGCACATTCATGTGCACTGAGCAGAAGAAAAGCGAAGATGAAGCAGTCATTGTAGAAGAAACTGACCCTAAGAAAAGCAAAAAGATTGTTAGTTTGTTAAACAGATATTACTGTCAAACAATTCGTCTCTTAACGGGCACAAAATTGTCTCTGCATCAGAGGTTTCTGTTGTTGAAAATTCTCGCTGCTTTTTCCCGTGATAGCTCATAAGAAACAAAACACGTGTGATCATTTCCCCTAATTCTAAAACAACAAAGATACTCGAGCACTTTAGATTTTCAAACCATTTTGGAAGATCCTGATATGAACAATACATACTTATTCGAATTCCGACCATCAATGTTAGGACAGTCATAACATAATTACAGATACTAGACTATTTCAAACACCCCACATGCTGGATTGTAAAATTCTCCCTTAAACTTGATACTTAATCACAAATAATCACTCATGACAAAATTTAACAATATTAGGGAACCATTAGAAGATCCCAAACCCTTGATCACAAAATTCTCCCAGACGAAACTATGATTCCTAGTGTCAAAATTGGATCTTTAAACAATAAAACCATAATTCAAACACAAAAACAACAAATGGAAATGAGAAACAACAATGAGAACTCAATGCACCTTTGCAACCAAATATTCAGACTTTAACTGCAACCAAAACAGCATTATTTTTAATTAAAAATATAGTGACCAAGCTATGTAGCACCAATACTTTTGATTGAAGGTGTGTCCCAGTATCCAACACGGACATGTGTCAATGCCCAACACCAACAAAATATTGACACATGTGATTACACTGAATTATGTCATTTCCTATCCGGTGTCCATGTTTGTGTTTCATAGTGTGGAAGTGGAAGTGGAAGTATTCTACATGGATGACCCATCATCAATGAACACAAAGAAAAGCCTCCTAGGTAAGTATACCAATGAAACACATAAAAACAAGTCCATAAAAATAATACCCACATGTAAAAATTCAATATTTACACCACTATGGACAAAATAGTAACAAGCTTGTAGGAAAAAGATACTGTACATAGAACTGTATATATACCTGTGTTTCGATGGCAGTGCAGCTGGCTATGGACTACAAAGCTGGTGAAATTGAGAATAGAAGAAGATCTTTTCGGTGAATATCACAATTTTGATCAGAGTTAGAAATATAGCATAAAAAATGGTGGCAAAAGAAGTATAATTCGGATCTTCCTTAGTATACGGCGCAATCAAATTTTACACCTCAAAATCAAATTATAAGAAAGTAAAGTCCTAAAAAAATATTTTCTTTCAATTGAAAAAGCAATCAAACTATAACCCTTTATAAAGGTAAAAAAAAAGGTTATATATACATCATAAAAAAGTTTTATTTTATTTTTTTGGTTAGGTAGAATAAGTTTTTTTTTTTTTGCAAGAAAACTTAAATTCTTTCATTCATTCATAATAATAGTAGCAATACAACTGGGAATATAATCAAATGTAATGCGAGAAGTGAGTTAAAGCTGCTCGTGCAAGAGCATGAACGCTACCGTTTGCTTGGCGCATAGTAAAAACAACTAAATAGTTTATATGATTTAAGAGTAGTGATTTACATTCATTAATTAGTAAACCATACTCCGAGTGGTTAACTTACGTGTTGTATATCATCCACTGTTGTCTTGCAGTCTAGTTCAAAGCACACCTTATGATATCCAAGCATGGACATCCAATTGATGCCTTGTTGAAGTGTCCATGCCTCTCCTTCGGTTGGTGTCATTACACCATTTATATATGTGGACATGGCTGTAATGAATCTTCCTGCTGCGTCACACACACATGCACCTAATAATGGTGTAAGAGATTACGAATGACCGAGCTGAAGAAGCAAATGGTTTATGGAGTAGTCACACAGTTGACCTGACTTTAGGTCTTACTCAACTTGTGGAAGGTCAAATGACAATCACAAGTTATCATGGATTGTTATGTAATACTCATTTGTATTTCATTTGTTCGTACTTTATCAACCATTGTCAATTAAGGGTATAATATTCTTTGAGACTCGCACCTCATATGAATTTGGGTCTATCAATGATTCGAGGGTCCATAATCATGTTAAGCCCTAAAGAAAACACCGTATAATGGAGACTCAACTTCTAGGGTAATGAGCGGTTTTTTCACTACACACTTAAATGTGATATAGAAGTTGAACTCCACATCTTTATAATGACTCTTAGCTTGTCGAGATTATTAATTCTTATCCCTCAGACCCTCTCCGAGTGATCATAAAACCTAAGAATTTTTGTTTCCTTGAGAATCAAAATCGATAGTGTAGAAGAAAAACATAAAGATCGATAAAAAAAGATTGAAGATATAAAGTGGATAAAAAAACAAGTGTAGCAAAATGAGTAGTATCTTATTATCTCTTATATTATAAACTTGTTCCGTTTTACTATTCTGAACCCTAATTTTTTTCCTGCTAATTTTCTCTCTCATTTTACCCTAACATTGATTCAAATAAAATGTTAAAAAATACATCACCAAGGATCAACCCACAACCTTTAACTCACCATGTTAAATATTTATTATTATTAGCTTCTTCTTATTATTATTATTATTATTATTATTAATTCAAATAAAATGTTAAAAAATAGCTGAATCGAACCCACAACCTTTAACTCATCATGATAAATATTTATTATTATTAGCCTCATACTATTATTATTATTATTATATCTCTTATTTTAAACTTGTTCCGAAATGCTAACCCTAAACCTATTTTTTTCACTCTCTTTTTCATGTGGTCCATTATATTAAAAAAAAATACAAATTTGTCTAGCATGCGAATCAAACTCACATCCCTTTAATTTTTTTATTTTGCGATTGTAGTGGGCGGAATGCCCAGGGCCTATTCGCCCAAGCCCAATAAGCATAGGGGCGGCCCAAATTGTCTTTAATTCCCATTAGACCCATCACATATTCCAACTCAGTCGATCACCCACATTCATAATCAAGCATCATGGAGAATTGATACCTCCATCTCCCCTAAAAATAGGACCTCAACTCCACTCACCAGAACATGATCTCTTACCCGTCTAAAATAGAGAACCAACTATAAATAGACCCCCATTTTACTCTTGGGGAGAGGAAAAAAATCTAACTTACTACCATACAAACTTAAGCCTAGAATCATCATCTAGCTAAGTACACAGCCGTTAGATTCCTTGCAGGAACAATTGGCGCCCACCGTGGGGCTGCGGTAAAACTTTTCCCCAGCCACACTTCTACTCAGATAACCACCGTGGTGCTACCTAGCAGTCACCACCGAACCCCAAATATTTTGGCAAAACAACAAACAGTGTGCCATCACGCTACTTTGACGGTTTTGGTGTTGTTACAGAAGAGTATGCTCAATTTTGAGGAACAATTTCCAAAGCAGGTAAATTGATTCCCTGGCCGCACCTTCTGTTCTCAAATAACCACCCACCTCGCTGTCACCGATCTTCCTGTTCGAAGCTGTCATCAACTTTCCCCTTCGAATCAAAATGATATTGCCGTATTTGCTGTGAAACTAAATTCTTCAACTCGCCGAACTGTCGTCGGTAACTAAATTCTCCAACTCGCCCAATTGTCGTCGCCACCTACCATCCAACATTGTCGTCTCTCCGTTGATCGTTGTTGTTGTTAGGCGACTTCCGATCAGGTGTTAACATTCTCTTCCTTTGATAAACATGTTATTCATGCATGTATATATGTTGTCGGTTTTAACATGATTGTTTTTCTCCTTTTTAATTACTAAAAAGCACCACCGTTGTTCGTTGTCGCTGTCAAAACAAGTTTTGAATCATTAAAATAGAAATTGTTTTACATCTGTTTGATTCGTTCACTTTTGAAGGAAGTTTGTACTATGAACTTATGATTAAGATTTAATAGAGTTGGTGGTGCACATAATAATGAATTGGAAGTAAAATAGTATTGCTTTGTAATTGGTGTGTCATATTTTGAAATTATCATTATACTAATTTTGGGATATTTGTGATAAATATTTTAATTAGTCTTAAAAATATGAACTCAGCAAGTGAGAGTGGATATGTTGGATCTATTAGTCAATTTTTAGTATTGATTCTTAATGTCCTATTTAGTAGGAGTTAGTTTCCTTTCATTTTGCAACACAGGAACGCCCACATCTTTGAAATTGTGTTGCTATTTTATTATTATTCGATAATTCTGTTACTGCAAAGTTGGCAAAAATCCACCTCTTGACACGTAATTTGATTCTGTTCGAATCATGACTTTGCAACCTTTATTACACACCTAGGATTTACGTTTGAGAGATATGCTTCATAAACCATATGATATAGAAACAATGAATTACTGTCAAACTTCTTATTGTTAATATTATAAAACATACAGTATGCTAAGTATGTTAAAAGAAGTGAAAATATTTTACTGCTCTATGTTATCAACTTTATCTCATGTATGTTGTCTAACATACATTATGGTTTTGTATATTGGCGATGACTCAATGTTCCCCGAGAGTAACAAGAGCTTCCACACAATCCTAGCCACAGGAGGCAAAATCGCCTGTTATTCAATCCAAATAATCGCTTTACGTCAGTGCACAAAAGAAAAAGAAAAAAGAAACGAGCAAATCGTCATTCCATATTAACTTCAATTATCACAAAAGAGGAAGGTTGATTCCGTCATCAGAGTAGCGCAAAAGAGGTGTCTAAATTTGCAGTTGGGACGCTAGTTGTTGGGATCGACGAAGCAGGCGAGCATGTAAAAGAAAACAAGTTCATCAACTCAAACCTGTCATAAACATGTGTCCGACTCAAAGACAAGATAAGTTTCTTCCTACATTTACAATTATTCTGTATCTATATTTGAGCAAGACACCTTGACTAACTTGTTTTAGGATTCATTCAGATATATTGATACTCCTCTGGGCATAACCAACAAATTTTGATTGTAATTCTGAAATTGTTAATTTTTATTCAGTTACTTTGATGAAAATACAAACTAAAATTGACTCAATTACACTCTTTGAAGTAGTACAAAGAAAAAGCTTTTCCATATTTTAAAATATTGTGACCACATATCAGTAGAGTTTGTCTACTTCATATCAGTAACAATTTGTTGATTAATGCATAGGGTTTATTTTGTTGCCACAAGAACCAAGAGAGTGATTAGAATAATCTTTAGTGTTCTAGTAATTTGTCTACATCAATCCGCATGTATTCTATGCTTCAATAACTAAAAATAATCATACATGCTATGCTTCAATAACTAATGAGTTATGTGCCGACCTGTGTTTAGTGCGTATACTCACTAATCTTAGAAGAATATATATAGAAGATTATTGTTGAAAGTTATGGGCCCAAACGCCATTTGAATATAATAGCCATTTGATTATATTTTATGTTACTTCTATAGCTTCATTGCTTCGTAAAGAAATCGTCGTCGCCACCGTCAGTTGTGGAGAAATCGTCATCTCCGCCGTCAGATTTGTGAAGTAACCACCCACCGCCGTTGAACTCGACGAACCATGTTGTTGGCAGAAGCTGCCTGTCATGTTTCTTCGAAAAGTTGTTGCAGCGCGTCCTCTAAAATCATAAAGGATCTTCTGCTCTTCTGTTAGTTATGAGCCAGGTTTCAATATCCCTTGATTTCCGGTTTTTCTTTGTTTGTATAACCTGATACTACTTTTTATAACAACCCTAATAACTATGTATGCATATGAATTTGTCACCTTGTTTCTTATCTACTCTCGGTTTGATTCTGATTCTTATTGCTATATGTGTTGGATAAGCTTCGTAGGAATTAAGTTATTATATTTGATTGGTTTGTTTCTAAGAAAAAATGAAGAAATCCGTGCTATGTAATATTCCCCAAATTGTTCCGTAGGAACGTAGTTGTTTTCGTTTGCTTTTGAAGAAGATTATGTGCTTCAGGTTCTTAATTTTCAATATTAATTTTTGTATTTGGATTGTGCTCCGAAAAGGTTTATCATATATCTGTTTTTCATAATGTTGATTGTATTTTACTTGCATGTGCAAAATGCTTCGAGTGCAACACCAAACACACAATAACTTCACGGTCAAGAAGAAATGAAGGCAGCTAAAATATTGGAATCCTCTTCCCGAAAACAAATTTGGTTCGCATAAAGCTCTCCGGTCAAGGAGAATCTATGATTGAATTGAGAAAGGGATCTAATGAAGTGGGGGAACAATAAATTGGTGATGACAAATAGTGGCAGTGGAATGAAACCAAAGTACAACTCGTGTTTCAGCGGCGGTGGCACTGGCTGATTTGACTAGGACGTGAACTGGCGAGTAGAAGGCTTCTACAGTGGAATTGAAGAGAGACGTTACACCAGATGGACTGGAGGCGTCAAAACAGACGTTTATGGTTCGTGGATCAGTTGGGTTAGCGTCGATGTTAGCGGCGATTAATGTGACTCTGTCTTGGAGCAGATGTGAAGTAGCTAGGGCGGTGTCACAAGAGGCGGTGTGAACCGATTACATCCAGGTGCCTTCAATCCTTTTTTTTTTCTTTGCACAGTTCACTTCTTTTAATCTCATTTATCAAATCCCTCTGTTTGTGATAACACGATGAAGCTTATGAATTGGAATAACAATTTACAATTCAGACATAAATAAACAAGGAACCAAGAATGAAATAAAGCATCATGATGCACTACAAAGCTCCATTTGATTAAAAGCGCCGGAAAACGATATCAGATCATCTTTTAGCTTGAATGATCATAACTCAGGTTCATTATATGAATGGTTCTATTTGCTTTGACCAATTTTTTCTTAATTTAGTCATGTTTCCACGATTTTAGAAACTGCTACTTTGTATACTCAGTTTGATAGAAGATATCTTTAATTCTACTATAAATTATTTTAGCACATGATAAATTATTTTGCCTGATTGAAGAGGATGATTCAATCGAGATAGTTAGTAGGAACAATAATTTCCCTTACAGTTGAAAGTATTTTTAAAAAAATTATTTGGCAAATTAGTTTGAAGTTTCTCGGATATGCTAAAATATAGCGCTGATTATCACACGTTGCCATGAGTTGATAAACTATTACCTTCAATTACTCAGTTTGGTACCTATTAAATTGGAGAACACCACAAATTCAGTTATGGTTTGTAGCACATTAACATTACTTATCTTATGTACATCATTATTTTATCATGTTATTTCTGAAAATTAAAAATAATAATAACCAACAAATAGTAGGTGGAATTGGTGACAACTTAAATTGGCTTCTCAATTTTTGACCAAAAGAACAATAGCTTATTACTTTTTTTTTCGGTTGAAGAACAATGGCTTATTACTTAAGAGTGGAAGAACAATGACTTTACATTTTAGAGTTGTTTATATTCATGCAACACTAATTATGCAGTGTTAATATAGCAAGAGACCAACATTAATAATTGAGAATTAGACATTTTTGTCTCTTTTGGTTATTTTTTATGACTACACAACTTTTTATTTGTCATAGAGAGCTAATGCAGGAGAGAATTATCATCAAGAAAATAAACACAAGAACTACAAGCGGATAGGGTAAGTTGGAGAGGTTCACACCTTTGAAAAAGGCTTACAGTCGTGTTCATATGACACAAGTTCATGGACGGCAATCAACACTCCATTTGATATAAAGCTCCATGAGATAAAACTTCGTTTGATAAAGCGTCACTTGAGATAAAGCATCACTTGAAAGACAACCACAAAGGTCCCATTAGGCGTCTACCAAGACTTGCCATGAAAAATAAGGCGTCTACCAAGACTTGCCATGAAAAATAAGGCGTCTACCAAGACTTGCCATTAGGCGTCTACCAAGACTTGCCATGAAAAATTAGGCGTCTACCAAGACCTGCCATGAAAAAATAAGGCGTCTACCAAGACTTGCCATGAAAAAGAAGGCGTCTATCAAGACTTGCCATGAAAAATAAGGTGTCTACCAAGACTTGCCATTAGGCGTCTACCAAGACGTGCCATGAAAAATAAGGCGTTTACCAAGATTTGCCATGATAAAGTGACCACAAAGGTCTTGCTACGAGGCGACTGAAAAAGTCTTGCCATGAGGCGACTAAAAAAGTCTTGTCAAAGCTCCATTTGATTGAAGGCGCCATTATGCACTACGAAGCTCCATGTGATCGAAAGCGCCATAATGTGCTATAAATCTCTATGTGATATTAAGCGCCAAACGCCATTTGATATAAAGCTCCATAAAAGACAAATCTACATGTGAATGGACGCAAAGTTCCATTTGGTTTCGGCGACTCAAAGAGGGTCTTGCCGTGATCTTTGAATATTCAGTGACTCGAAGAGGACCTCACCACAGTTACGACAGAAAAACTTACTACTGTGTTTATTAAAGAACTTTGCTACCATCGACCGATTAAATTAATTCATTAAACAAATACATTATCTCGCCTATGAAGATTGAACAAATATAAATGTGTTAATCAGAATTGTTATCTTAAGCACCGCGCCTCCTCAGAGCCTTGTGCTTGGGGGGCTGTGTAGTGGGCGGAATGCCCAGGGCCTATTCGCCCAAGCCCAATAAGCATAGGGGCGGCCCAAATTGTCTTTAATTCCCATTAGACCCATCACATATTCCAACTCAGTCGATCACCCACATTCATAATCAAGCATCATGGAGAATTGATACCTCCATCTCCCCTAAAAATAGGACCTCAACTCCACTCACCAGAACATGATCTCTTACCCGTCTAAAATAGAGAACCAACTATAAATAGACCCCCATTTTACTCTTGGGGAGAGGAAAAAAATCTAACTTACTACCATACAAACTTAAGCCTAGAATCATCATCTAGCTAAGTACACAGCCGTTAGATTCCTTGCAGGAACAACGATAACTATACTAATAAGAGTCAGGGACAATCTCTTAAATATGTTGAGATATATCTTTTGTCGACACTGTTTTTACATGGTCAGTTGTATGATGCAACTTCAAGAGTTATTTAAAGAGAATGATTAAAAATATTGATTATCAACGAAGACGGTGAAAATACGAATAAAACATAATTTATGTTGTATGAACATTTATCTACATTTATTGTAGAATTAATATTTAATGGTAGTCGACCTTTTTATATACGTTTTAGTGTTAAAAAATTTATATCTTATTTTTTATATTACGGCTAATTAGACCCATACACCGCATAGGTCGAAGTTCTAGTACACTAAAACCTTGAAAATTACCGTTTGCTTTCGTGTTATTATATGTTTTCAATGGAGAGAGTATTATTATTTTATCTTATTATGTGGTTGGTAGTACAGTTAATTTTTCAATAATAAAAAGGTTATTCATAATTTTATGCCAAAAAAAAATTAGGATCTTTTGCGTTTAATTTCTCTGATGTTTCTCAAGGGTGCACATTTTTATCTTTATATATTTAAAAAAAAGAAGTTAATTTCTCTCTTTTATAGTGGAATGTGCGAATTTAAATGAACTCTCACGTGACACGAATGAGTCAATCAACGATCCATTGGTCTATATAATGATCCGATAAATATAGAACAAATTTTCATTATAAAAAATAGACCAAAATTTTAATTATGCGGGTTAATCAACGCTCTATTGGTCCAGATTAATGATCCGGTAAGTCAATGCCTTGATCGAATTGATCACCAGTGTGGATTTTAAAAGGCTTAATTAGTCTATTGGTCCCTTAAAGACATTTTAGGTTTCACAATGGTCCCTTAAAAAAAAAAAGGTCCGGATCGGTCCCTTAAAAACATATCCGTTTGCCACATTGGTCCTCTCCATTAGATTTTAACATCAAATGTATTAGGTGGACCAACATTGCATGTGGTCCACCATAGATCTCAATAAATCTTTTAATTTAAGCCGTTCGATCTTATTGAAAAAAAATAGCCATTGAATTTTGAATGTCCACCATACCTAACCGTACACCATTATCAACTAACTTTTTTTCTATTTCTTCATCTTCTTCATTACTTTGTTTAACAGCTTCATCATCATATTCATAAATTCATCAAATAAATCCAGAAAAATCAAACACTATAATAAAGTTATGGTACACTATATACACTAAATGATTTCCTTTGCCACTCACCATTAAAGCAAAAAATCCATGACAAATTAACGTTGATGGTCACAAACACTATAAAATCAAAGATAAAATCTCAACTAATAGGAAGAAGGCCAAATAAAGTTCCAGACATTAGATTTGTTTAATTGATTATTGAAACAACTCCTTGAGGAAAAGAATGGTACACAAACCAACACATCAGATCCAGATCTATGAAGTTCATATGCTAATGTCACTGATTTCAAAACTTCGATCTCACAGAATTGCAATTTAACCGATTTCCGATTTCCCCTTCTTAGCTATTTTTTGAATCAAACTCACTTAGTTCTTTATGTGTTGGTGTTGGTAGTTGTTGTGATTTTTGAAAATGGGTACAGTATGTAGGTTCATGAAGATTTATGAAAATGGTGTTGGTAGTTGGTTGTTTATGAAAATGGTGTTGGAAAATAGTGTTGGTAGTTGTTGTGATTTTGGAAAATGGATTTTGAAATTTTGTTGTTGGAATTTATGAAAATGTTGATGAAGATGAAGAACAAATGAAGGGAGAATACGAAGGAAGGAAAACAAAATTGTATGTTGGTGGTACACCATTTGTAATGGTGGACTAGTGTAAAACTAACATTTTTTTGGAAAAATTGACGGAAAGGACCACTATGGGTAACGGTGATATCAATAAGGGACCAATATGGACATTTTTTTTCTTTAAGGGACATTTCTAAAACCTAAAATGTCTTTAAGGGATCTATAGACTAATTAAGCCATTTTAAAATTATGGCTATCTTAGGGTCAACAGCTCGCGAATTATATTTTTTTTAAATGGTTAAATAAGTAAATGGTCCATATAGTTTCTTAGAATATTGTTTTTAGTCCCTAAAGATATTTGTTGCACTTTTTGGTTACCGAAAAGAAAATTCTATCACAACTTTTGACTTTTTCTTTTAATCAAATTCTTGTATATTTTTAAATGATTTTTTATATTCATGTTTATAATATTATAAGCACAACTGCCATAAAAATATAATTTTTCAAATATAAAATGAATTATTTAGGTGAAAAAAACAAAAAAAATCATATTAATTCATCTTTTGATAAAAAAATTTAAACTTTTGCAAGAGAGATTCATATAATGTACTAAACATGATCGCAGAAAAAAAAATTAAAATTTCGAATGATATACACGAGTTAAATGAAAAGTAAGGACAATTAAAAACAAAAATATGGAAAACGATAGGGACTATTTACTTATTTAACCCGTTTTAAAATTATCGGGATCGTAGTTACATTTATACCCCTGCTAGAAACTCAATTTTACAAAAATACCATCTTCATCTCTCGTATATCTCTTTCGTGCAAAACCCTTTCCTTTGGTTCTCTCTGCCGACTCACCGCCATTCGCCCATCCACCGGCCACCGCCGTTCGACCAACAACCGTTTACCTCTGTCGCATTGTTCATCACTCTTTCTCTCTCGCAGGTCTCTCTCTCTGATTTTCTCATTTCTGGTTCTGTTGTTGAAACTTGAATGCATTGCTGTTAACTTAAATGGATTGAGAAATTGAATGCTCACACAACATATACTTTTTACCTCAATTCACAAATATATACCTGCTATACTTTTTTAGTAGGATAGATTTGATGAATTGCCAAGATGGAGTCTTCATGTTTATCCACTTTGGTTATTGGAATATGAATTAATTTGTTTATTTTTCACCATTTATATTCCACTTGATAGTGAAAGTAAGATATATGACTCGTTTATTTTTCACCTATGTCATGATCTGAATGTGGAAAACAAACTGATATTGTTGCAGATATGTCTCATTAGATGGTAAAACTGATAGTGAAAGTAACACTTAGAAGAACAAATAGATAGTAAACCTGAGTATTAGTTGGATGTGGTGAACATATTTGTCAGTAACAATTCTTTAGCATCTTAGTTGCAGGTGGTGAACAATTCTTTATATTTGTTCTTTTGTTATGGAGGATATTTTACTACCACTTCTATTTTTGTAGAAAACACTAGGACTGTAGCAAAAATTCACCCTATTTTTCATGCAATGTAACTAGAGAAAAAAATAAATAATGGGGAGATAGGAAAATCGTTAAGGACTAGAAGGAAGCACCAGCAGCACCTTTGTTTGAACCAGAGGAGTTGAAGTCATGGTCTTTTTATAGAGATGGAATTGCTGAGTTTGTTGCTACTTTCTTGTTTCTTTACATCACTATTTTAATTGTGATAGAGGTTTGAATAGGTCACCCGCCAAGTGTGCTTTTGTTGGTATGATATTTGCCCCTGTCTACTGCACTGCTTGAATTTCATGTCGCTTAATACCTTTACTTTATTTCATTACTTACTCCATCGTTTAATGAATCACCGAGAGAGACACTGGATACGACTCTTACATTGACATATCAACATCAATAATAATTTGTAAATGTAAATGTCAGACATCAGGCAAGCATTTAATCAGAAATGTTGGTTTGTTATCTAGATTCATCATTAAATAGTATGATATTTTGATGATCAAGTGTGTGCTTATTGCAACATAAATTTTTTGGTACAATATGATTTGCATATTTGATTTATAAATTACAATCTTTTTACGGCCCACCCAGATATTTTGGATGGAGACATGTAATGTAAGAGACATTTTTCATTCTGATCATACAAAATGTAACTTTTTTGGTTTGAGTAAAATCCCAATTTTGTCAATAAATTCGTTATGCCCCTAAATTGAATTTTGTTGTTGAGAATGTGTTGTTGAATGATTACCAATTCAATCTCATTGATGTTGCTGATAGAACTTGAATGTGTTGTTCTGTTTGTTGATTTGTTATTGAATGTTGTTGGAGTTGATTTATCGTTATTGTTTGTTGATTTATTTATTTGCATCAGAAAGTTGAAGATGAAGTTAAAAAAAAAATTCACGCTTTTTTCATTACTCTTCTTGCTTCTACAGCCACAACTGAGAGATCTTTTTCAACAATGAAAATTATCAAGAGTAAGTTGAGAAACAAGATGAAAGCCGGTTTCTAGCAGTAAGTTTATATTGAAAGGGAAATTGCTGCAAGTATGAGTTCAGAGACTATAATTAATGATTTCAAGTCGTGCTCAATGCTTAATGCATCATTTTAAGGTATTTTAAGGCATTTAGTTTAATTTTTTTATGATCAAATATGTGCTTATTACAACTTAAATTTTTGGTATACAATATGCTTTACATATTTAATTTATAAATTATAATTTGTTTTGGCGGCCCACCTCAAAATTCATGTTTAGTTCCGCCACTGCTTCCGAATATGTATTTTAGAAACAAACAAAAAAATTGGTTAAAAAAATATATTACCAAATATGTTTGACTAAAAGTTTTTGTATCATTTACATTAATTATCTTTTTCTTTTGTCAAATAGTTTAGTGCGGGTATTATGTTTTTTAAACTCTTTCTAACATATTTTTTGCCAACGAGTGCAGCTCATAATCATCATGCCACTGCCGATGCGAATTCGATTGCCCCTCCTACATTACTCCACAACAACAGCCCTTCGCTTTTCATCCTCTTCACTTGCCCTCCATCATCTATATGGCGTGCGGACCTTCGCTCTGCCATTTTTGCATCAACGAAGAAGTTTCACTTATGTCTCCAGTGATGATTCCGACCTCGAATCCGACTCTTCTCATTCTCAACCACAATTCGTCAGCAACACACCTTTGGCAAATGCGAACAATAACGTATTACTTTACATCAAACCTTCCCTTTCTTTTATATAAGATGTCATTGCATAACATACAAATTCTTTAGTCAAAAAAAAAAAAAAAATACAAATTCTTATTGTTAATCAGTGTCAATTTTTCTTTTGCAGTGCTTAACAAGGGCCCCAACGTTGGATGAATCGCTTATTCTCTTCTACAAACTTGACCCATCTTCCAAAAGTGCACGAGTTTGCAACCCACTGTTGAAGAGTTTGCTCAAATTGGGTCGTACTGATGATGCCCACCACCTGCTCGACCAAATGCTTCAACCGGATTCCAAGTTTCCTCCTGATGATTTCACAGGTGAAATTGTTTTTGGTGACTTGGTGAAGAGGGACCGCCCCGGAAAAGGCATTGCTGATGAGGAAATTGTTGGGCTGGTTACTAAGCTTGGTGAACATGGAGTTTTTCCTGATACGTTTAAGCTTACTCAGTTGATATCCAAACTGTGTGGGAACCGTAAGAACGGTCTAGCGTGGGAACTTTTGCATACTGTGATGAAATTGGGTGGTACAGTTGAAGCTGCGTCTTGCAATGCCTTGTTAACAGGGCTGGGAAGGGAAAGAGAATTTAAGAAGATGAATAAACTGTTTGCAGAGATGGAAGAAATGAAGATACATCCCAGTGTCATAACTTTTGGGATTCTTATTAATAATTTATGCAAGGCTAGGAGGATCAATGAGGCGCTGGGGGTGTTTGATAAACTGAGAGGCAAGGGAGAAAAGAGTTGGATTGGTGTTGAACCTGATGTGGTCTTGTATAACACTTTGATTAATGGACTTTGTAAAGTTGGAAGGGAAGAAGATGGTTTGAGTTTGTTGCAAGAGATGAAAACTGATACAAAAAATAAGCCAAACACTGTTACATATAATTGCTTGATTGATGGGTTCTGCAAAATTGGCAACATTGATAAAGCACGTGAGCTATTCAGTCTGATGAATGAGGAACAAGTACAGCCAAATGTGGTCACCCTCAATACATTGGTTGGTGGTATGTGCAAAACTGGAAAGGTCCATAGTGCAGTTGAGTTTTTCAACGAGATGAAAGGCAAGGGCCTGAAAGGAAATGCTGTTACTTACACTGCACTGATATCTGCTTTCTGTGGTGTGAACAATATTGACAAGGCCATGCAATATTTTGATGAGATGTTGAGTTCTGGATGCTCACCTGATGCAATTGTTTATTATAGTTTGATATCTGGTTTATCCATTGCTGGAAGGATGGATGATGCCAGTGTTGTTGTGTCGCGATTGAAACGGGCTGGATTTGGTCTTGATAGAGAATGCTACAATGTTCTCATCAGTGGATTCTGCAAGAAGAAGAAGCGGGAGCGAGTTTATGAAATGCTCAACGAAATGGAAAAAACTGGAGTTAAGCCCGACATTGTCACCTATAACACTTTAGTTTCTTATCTTGGCAAAGCTGGAGATTTTGCAACTGCTACTAAGGTGATGAAAAAGATGATTAAAGAGGGTCTCAAGCCCACTGTTGTCACATATGGGGCAGTTATACATGCAAATTGTTTAAATAGGAATGTTGATGGGGCCATGGAGATTTTCGAGGAAATGTGCTCTACATCTATGGTTCCTCCCAACACTGTGATATACAACATTTTAATAGACGCTCTATGCAAAAATAACAGTGTTGAAAGGGCTGTTTCTTTGATG
Organism: Trifolium subterraneum; assembly: GCA_951799995.1. NCBI lineage: Eukaryota > Viridiplantae > Streptophyta > Magnoliopsida > Fabales > Fabaceae > Trifolium > Trifolium subterraneum. The sequence continues at coordinate 12,514,838 of OX637461.1, forward strand.
GATGACATGAAAGTAAAGGGGGTTCGGCCTAATACAACCACATATAATGCTGTTCTGAAGGGGGTTCGGGATAAGAGAATGCTGGACAAAGGATTTGAACTTATGGACAGGATGGTGGAAGATGCTTGCAATCCCGACTATGTAACCATGGAGATTCTTACTGAATGGCTTTCTGCTATTGGTGAAATAGAAAAACTGAAACTTTTTGTGGAAGGATACCGGGTTTCCTCTAATCCATCATCACTTCAAACTTAAATACAGTATGTTAGTAGTAGGTTTGAACTAAGTCAAAATGATTAGCTTTTAATTGTCAAAGCTCCAAATTTTTGTATTGTTTTTAGCTCATTTTGAAACCATTATAGTTGAGTCAAAACTTGAATTGTACATGTAAATTTATAGTTTATGCCTGTTTAAGTTATCGTCGTCATGTTTTTGTTACATTTTCAAGTAGGTTTTATTGGAGGAGTACTCCTAAAATAAATTCATGGTTGGCAGCCTGAGATTATTAATGGTTATTTATGGCTATTTATTGGTCATTGTGTAGTGTGTACTGCTGCTATACACAGGTAGGTAGATATTGGTTGAAGATAATTTGCATAAGGCGTCAACTGATTCTTGAGGGTATGTTAGCACTGGATTTTATTCTGCATCATGGTCAGAGTCTATCTTAGATATGCTACTTGAGTTCTTTTTTTTTTGTTGGTGTGCGCCTGTATAAATAATGATAATGGGAAATCTGAAATTCTTTTGGATTTAATAAGCTTATCTGTGGTTAAAGTAGAAGTATGTTGTGTGTGGTTAAATACAGTGTATGGGAAGGTATGCAACACATGATACCTTCCGGCTAAACCACTGAAGGTGGAAAGGTAAGCTCTGAATGTCAATTACTTAACAGTGATGACGATGGAAAAATGTTTTTACCGTCTGTGGAGGCATTTGGCTTGATTTTCATTTGCGTTAATGTTCTTGCACATGATAGCATTGTGTGTTATTGAGCATGGTTTTCGGTATCTTATGATACACTAAGTCGTATCTCAATTCGATACAAAATTGAACCCAATCAATACAAATTCATTTGTATCTATTTCAGACATGGATCTCAACATGAATCCCATTTCATTCCAATGATTCCGAACATGAATTTTTGTCAACTTTGTATAGCAATTTTTTTACAGATATGTCTTGGTTGTTGATGCTTCCCGGGAAGGAAATTCATCATTCAAGTGGCCTATGTTCTCTCATAAAGGATTGCAGTGAGTGATTTTGTTGTGTGGCAATGTAGCTCTGATGCTTTAGGCAGTTTGGGAGGATCTTTTTTGAATTACAGGTGCTTGGCAAGTTTTTGTTATGTCATCCAATGTGAGGTGTTTTTTTGGCTATTATAAATTGTTGTTTTGGTATATGAGCTTAGGTCCTTTTAATTGCATTTCCTGAGCTAAGAATTCTTGGTTTGTTTCTCAGCAACATTATAATTGTTATTCTTTGCACGTCTTCTTGTGCTTGGTTTAGAGGTTTTTAATTCATATTTACCTTTTAAAAGTAACTTTTTTTCCATTTACTTTTTGTCTTAAATCATAAAAATTTGGAGATTGATTTGATATATGTTTTAAAAAATATATTATTTTATAAATCCAATTCCGATATTTTGACACCACAACAAGGGAAGGACAATTTATTATATTATTATTATTATTACTAGCGGGCCAGACAGGCGCGTTCCGCGCCTGCCTGTGTCTAACTTATGTCAAAAAAATAAATAAAGACATGTCTCTATGATGAGTTCTTTAATAAAAGACTTTTTTAAAAAAAAAAAAATTCAAGGGTATTATTGGTATTATGAAAAGTCCACACCAAAATCTTTTTGTATCCTTTTTATATATAGTATAGATTATTATATTTTTTAGTGAAAATCTAAATACCCCTTGAAATTTTAAAATTTGTCAAATACCCTCCTGAAATTTGAAAATAGGCAAATACCCCGTTGAAATTGTAAAATGTCAATCAAATTGCCCCCTGCTCCGTTTACTCCGTCTATTTTGAGCCTTTAAAAGCACATTATTTAAGCTTTCGACCTCCTTGCAACCAGGTGAATAACAATGAACCAAAATAGCAAAATTATCATCATTACAATCATCCTCATCATCATTATAATTGCTTTAAAAATTAGAACCAAGAGGTTCTAATCACCCAATAGATCAATCTAAGTCATCAGATTCACGACCAGACAAAAAACACTCATCACCAACATTATACTCTTTATCAATTCTTGTCTCATCCATCTTTTCATTTCTTTTTCCATTAAAATAGACGGAGTAAACCGAACAGGGGTAATTTGATTGACATTTTACAATTTTAGAGGTATTTGCCTATTTCCAAATTTCAAGGGGTATTTGACGAATTTTGAAATTTTAGGGGTATTTAACATTTTACTCTATATTTTTTATTTTTGATATTTGTAAGACAATTAAACTCTTTCTTTTTTCCTTAAAATATAAATAAATTAAACTCTTTATTTTATTTTATGGCACAAGTGAAGGAAATTAAAAAAAAAAGATAAATGAAGGTTTGAGTTTGGAGTTAGGGATGCAAAAGCTGCTGCGTGGTTACTGCACGCACCTCACCTCACCATGCCACCGACGATGATGCGAATTCGAATGCGGATGCCCACCGTATTACCACCATACTCCGCCGGCATCTTCTTAAGAATCGCCACTCATCGTCATTTCCTCACTTCCACATCACCAACAACAACCACAACTCGTCGCTTTTCATCATCCTTTCCCGCCGCCTTCTACCACAGATACGGTGGTGCTCCTCTCAGACACAGGAACTTCGCTCTTCCGCTTTTTTACCAACAAACTTCCACTTACGGTCGTTTTGCTTTTCATGACGTTTCCAGTGATGATGATTCCGAAATTCAATTCGCTGCTTCCTCTCACTCTCAACCTCGCTCTCAACAACAATTGGTATATTTGCACTCACTCTTCTTCATCTCGTTCTTATTTTCTGTTCCTTTTTACATTCCTATCACTATTATCAACTACATAACTGTGTTACTTAGGTTCCTAGTTAATTATACTTTCACACTGTTCGTTTGTATAAACAACTTATTTTGCATCATCTTGTAGCATAAGCACGTTTGAATAAGTTATTTACCGCTTGTTAGATTGGCTTATTTGAACTTATATAGTGACATAAGTTTTGTGAGACTGTTTGGGAGAATTTATGAAAACAGTTTATGACAACTTTCATAATCATAAGTTTGTCAAGCTTAATCAAAGCAAAACTAGGACTCAAAACGGAGGGAAGTTGATTTCAATAAGTGAAAGAACTAAGAGAAAGTCTCATATTTGCTAGTATATCTGCACACGCACGAAAAATGGGAGTCGCCTAGAAATTCATGGACCTTCATGTGACAGTTAGACCAACGATTTTTTAAGGACCAAGGAATCATAAAAGGGGTTTTGAAGGCTAGAACTACCAAGGAAGAATCAATCTCAATCCATAAGTTTGTCCAATTCATCTGATCAACAATCTCTATTGCTCTAAGCACACCGCAATATAGGTTATGAAAACAGTTTATGACATTTTTCATAAGTTTTTTTCAGCTCATTTTCTTAAGTTTTCAAAGATAGCTTAGAAAAACGGCTTACAGCATATACAACAACAATTATATAAGGAGAAAAAAAACTAACATAACAATTAACATAAACTTCAATAAAAAAAAAGCGCTTGTGCTATAAGCTACAAAAAGCTGTTTATCCAAACAGGACCTAGTTCTCCAAGATAGTGTTACAAGTGTGGCTTATGCTAGTAAATAAACTCAGAAAAGCCAATCCGAACAGGCCCTTAAGAGTAGATTGAATTGAATAATACTTGGTCAGACGCAGCACGCTTGCTCAATTTTTGAATGAATTCTGTTAATACTTATTATCCTGAGTGATTTTGCTTATTAGGGCGATTCGACTCTCGAAAACATTGATTCTTGGAGATGGAAACTCACCATGCTTCTTCGCAATAAAGGTGAGCAAGAAGTTGTGTCCAATGAGAAAAAGGACCGTCGTGATTTTCTACAACTTGAAACTTTAGCTACCAGGATGGGTTTATATAGGTATGTATGTTCACTTCTGCATCAATTCATTCACATTTTCTCTTGCATTTTATTATTTTTTAGTCTTGTGAATATATATTTTTTACTTTGGCAGTCGACAGTATGCAAGAGTTGTTGTCTTTAGCAAGGTGCCCTTGCCAAATTACCGCCCTGATCTCGATGATAAGCGTCCGCTCAGAGAGGTATTACTTTGCATCAAAGGTTTCTTTTCTGTTATTTTAATTCTTGTGTATAAAGGAAAAGAATCAGCTTCCTTTTCTTTGAACCTTGGCAAAGAATTTTAATGCTTGAACCGGGTTAACTAAATGAATTTGATGGACCTGTAAAGTTTGGGTGAAGGAAAACACTTTTAGGGGATACCTTTTCTGAATTACAATTGTAGTTGCATTCCTAGAACTGTAATTAGTTCAGTTCAACTCTAATTTTATTGTTTGATGTCATCAATGACACATGTGAAGGAGACTTTGTTATAGTTACTGGTGGTAGTGATGGTGTTGATGATAGTAGTGGTGGTGATCAAGGGGAGGATTGGAGTAAGTGGCAGTGGAAATCAGTGAAGTATGCTTGCTGATATGGACAATGGCCAAAATAGAGGACAGCAGGAAACTACTTAATTGGTGTATGTGTGAGAGAGAGATAGTCAGTAAACAACTCTGGAGCTAACTAAGCTCCCAATCAACCATAAGAATTTATATCTCTGTTATTGACTAACTCAGTCAGTCAGCGAGGACTGCACAGTTTCAGTTCAGTTATCATAGATCACTATAAATGGCCACAAAGCTTCTATTTTAAAGCTAACAACTTAGAGAAAATTTCTACTGATGGGAAATTATGTGTTGACGCTGATATGATGGTGTAAATTTTTTAATAAGGGAATTTATAAAAGTTGTAATCTTTAAAGGGAGTTATCACATATTTTATGCTACCATTCCAGGATGAAAAAGGTTGGAGACAAAAGTGTAGGGTGATGAGAGAGGTTTAGGTGAATAATTGGTGAGGTATGGAGAAGAAGAAATGCATGAAATATTTTCAATGATGGCACCTCATCATTTTAGTGATGTGGAAAAATATGTAATTTGGTGTCAGTCACTTGTTTTGTGATTGTTTATGATTATAATAGATTCCCAGCAGCAAACAGTGCAAATAATTATAAACAGAAAACAGCTGTCTTGATATTTTCGGTTTTAACACTGCAACATTGCGCTGTTTGGAAAATTCTCTATCCTCTCTTGCATGTATCCTGAATCCTGATTGACTGCTTTTCTATGCTCTGCAGGTAACCTTACCATTTGGTGTTCATAGAGAAGTAGACACTCATCTCCTTGCTCATCTTTCACATAAGGCTATACAAAGAGTAGGCTCTTTTGATGATTCCGTGCATAAATCGAGGGATGCTGGAAGCATTCCTGCTGATGAAGGGATTTATGGGCATCCGGAGCCCTTGAGCCATAATAGTGTTGCCAAAATGAAAATCCTTCAACGAAGAAGTTTGCAACTGCGTCAGCAACAAGAAGACTGGAAGGTTTCTTATTTTTCTGTCTAAATTTGAAGTGCATCTCATTTTCCAATACAGTCTCAGTTGTTTCAGTAATTTCAGCTTATTTCATATTCCTATTGTGTGTGAATTTATTGAGATATATAACGTAAATTTTTTATAGCCAGCAATGTTTTTAGGTTCAGCGTTGATTTTTTTCATAATAGTTATATCTTGTAGTCCGGCAATACAAGCGTTGATTTTTTTCATAATAGTTATATCTTGTAGTCCGGCCATATATCTTATACATATCTTTATCTTAAGAAGAGGTATATCTTTTAGTTATAATTAAAATGAAGGTCTTTGAACTATTTGAGGATATTTAAAACATGTTCTTGAACTAAAATGTTTGTATTCCAGTCCCTTAATTTGGAATTAATCCCCTCAACATTTTATTTAATCAGGTCCCTGGAATTTGTAATCAGGGCCATCCTGAACTTTTAAAAAATTTGTAATTGAGGGTCTCAATTACAAATTATTTAACAGTTTAAGGCCTTCATTTGTTTTCAATTTAAGGGCCTAATTACAAATTGTTGATAAGTTTTAGGGCTCAATTGTGAATTTTCTTAGTTCAATGACTTATTAAAAAATCCTCAAATTGTTCAGGAAATTACAATGTAAATAAACCTATCTTTTAGTCTGTGGCCATTTGAAAACATATATCTTTCACATATCTTGCATGTAAAACTCTTTATACTACACATATATTGGGATGACTGCTATACTGAAGACTACAATATAAGTTATATCATTTATACTACACATATATAAATACTCAAAAAGCAAAGATGTCTAAAATTAGAGGCATGTTCATAATTAATTAATACTAAATAATACTTTTAAGCTAAGTGTACAAGTTAATAACAACAAAAGTTGTAGAATAAATAAGTTTATAACTATGATTGAAAGATACAGTGGCAACAGAAATGTATTATTCAAGAAAAAAAGTAATGCAAAAAGGCTCTGCTATGTAATATCCATAATGACTGCCAGCCGCAAGTGACTCAATTTTGCTATAAGGTTGCTATTGCACACTATCGATAGCTATCAATTTAACAATACATTTTTAGTAGAGAGCAAAGTACATTAAAGCAATTATGGAAATTTGGTTATTTAATTGCAAACTTTCCAACTTGTTCAATAATCAGTTTTGATTGAATATTCTAGATCTATATTTGATAGCTACAATTCGTGTTATATGAATTCTTTTCTTGATACATCACATGATGTCAGCTGTTTATATATTTTCTCTAAGTGAAATTATCTACACTTGAATGTTTGTTGTCATTTATTTTTAGCCTTTAAATGTTATAACATATGCTGGTTTATCCATAGGAATCTCCCGAAGGGAAAAAGATGCTTGAATTTCGCCGAAGTCTTCCTGCATTCAAAGAGAAAGATGCATTTTTGAAAGTCGTTTCAGAGAATCAGGTGAAAAAGGAATAAACAGTGCCCTCTGTGATTTGTAATTTATGAGTCCTTCTATCCCACAATAACTGTCGCATTTGACCATTTCACACATAATAAGAAAATATGATAAATGGAAGAAAGGGAATGGTGATTTTACTAATTTTTCCTTATTAACTGTTAGTGTATTCCCATTATCATAAAGGTAAAGTGGAGAATAATAACTTGGGAAGGATGTACATAATATTTATTATTGGGTACAATTGAAAAATATATTTAAAATTACATTGAAAAACTAAAAGTGACGTTGTGCAAACATGACAGTTATTGTGACACAGAGAGAGTGTTACTTTCCTTATAATTTTTTACTTCTACAAATGAAAAGCCAAGTGAAAAAAGGTGCAAGGATATGATGTCCATGTATGGTCCTTTATATAAGGTGCCATTGTATAACTTATAAATTCTTATTGTGAATTAGTGTCAATATTTCTTACTTATACAAGATGCTGTTTGTCTTTGATAAATCAGGATATTATTATTATTATTATCTAAAACAGATTTCTTTTTTATGCTCATCCAACATCATTCATATCTGATCTGCAAACTTTTACTCTCTATTTTTCATAGTGTGCAGCACATAATTCTTGCATTACATTACATATCGATATACGTGGAGCTTATGCATGGATGCAAACTAGATTGCATATTGAATCAAGCTGACATGTGAAATATTAGGATGGAGGAGTGAAGGACGAAAAAAAGGACAAGCATGGATGGATATAGACTATTATCAAACAAATATAAGAAATTTGAGCTTGGATTATAACTTAGACATTAAATTAGATAAGAATTATTACAATATACTTTAGTAAGATATGAACTACATGGTCGCTTTGTATGTTATGGTAGTCAGAAGCGAACAGTCAAACTGATCCACTTATAGTTTCTGAGCAAATGATAATTTAGAATGGGTAAAATAAGTGGTAATAGTTTCTCTGCAGGTCTATTTGTTGTTGAGAATATTAATACTGATATGCTTGTGCTGCTGAATGATAATTTATATTAATTGGTATCATTAATGAAATTTGCAGGTCATTGTTGTCTCGGGTGAAACTGGTTGTGGCAAGACCACACAACTTCCTCAATACATATTAGAATCTGAGATTGAAGCTGCAAGTGGAGCTCTATGTAACATAATTTGTACTCAGCCTAGAAGAATATCTGCTATATCTGTTTCTGAAAGGGTTGCAGCAGAACGTGGGGAAAAATTGGGAGACTCTGTTAGTTTCTGGATCTTTTTAGCCTGTCAATGCTTGAACTACTTAAACTTTATGCTATCTGTTTGACTTCAATTCTTTGCATGTTTTCCATTCTGAAAGGTTGGTTATAAAGTTCGGTTGGAGGGTATGAGAGGGAGGGATACTCGCCTTCTTTTTTGCACCACGGGTGTGTTATTGCGGAGACTACTTGTGGATAGAAGTTTAAAAGGTGTAACTCATGTTATTGTTGATGAAATTCATGAACGTGGAATGAATGAAGGTAGCGTCATAATTGTTTCATTCCAATATTGTTTTGTTAAGTTTAATATGTGAGTATGATGCTTACCTTTGGCTTTCACTTTCATCAGATTTTCTTCTCATTGTTCTGAAGGATCTTCTCCCTCGTCGTCCTGATTTGAGATTAATTTTGATGAGTGCAACCTTAAATGCTGAACTTTTTTCTTCGTATTTTGATGGTGCCCCAACTATGCATATCCCTGTAAGCTCAGGATACTCATTTCTGTATTTTAACTAAGTTCAATCGATGCCATCAGAATATATCTTACTGTGTTGTTCTATTCAGCAGCCATATAATTTGTTCTGATGTGATTCATTCATTAACTTTTCGATGATCAGCGATGTTCTGTTTTTATGGACATGATGAATTTTCTCTCTTGATAATGATTGTATATGCTTTTAAAAAGTAAAACTGCGTACTTTAGTAATTCAACAACATGGCTGTTGAAAGAAATGCTTCTGTTGGAGTTATTTGGAATAGTAAGATAGTAAACTGACAGACAGCTTACTTTACGGCTAATATTTCCACAAACTAGTATATTAAGATTCCCAAGTTTTCTGCTTTGGCTACGAGTAACATTGGCTTATAGATGTTGTTAAAGGATACAATAAACTTATTTTCCTTTTATGTTTTTGGGACATGTACAATATCTAGGGATTTACGTTTCCAGTTCGAGCACAATTTCTTGAGGATATTCTGGAAAGGACTGGATATCGGTTGACTCCTTATAATCAAATTGATGACTATGGTCAAGAAAAATCATGGAAAATGCAGAAACAAGCTCAATCTTTCAAAAAAAGAAAGAGCCAGCTTGCTTCTGCTGTTGAGGTACACAAGTTGATCTGGAAATATTTTCTTCGCTGTCTCTTTTTTTGTGGAGGTTATTTTTTTGACTAGTTCTGTTAATTTCTCTATGTTGTTGCATAGGATGCGTTAGAGGTTGCAGACTATAAGGGGTATAGCCTACGCACTAAGGAGTCAATGTCCTGCTGGAACCCTGACTCAATTGGTTTCAACCTTATTGAACATGTGCTTTGCCACATTGTTAAGAATGAAAGGCCAGGTGCTGTTTTGGTTTTTATGACTGGTTGGGATGATATAAACTCTTTGAAGGATCAACTCCATGCTCATCCTTTGTTGGGTGACCAGAGCCGAGTATTACTTCTTGCATGCCATGGCTCTATGTCCAGCACAGAGCAGGTGACCTTGCTAGTAATAGACTGAAATGCTACCACAGTAAATATTATTTGTTGGAGTTGTCGCTACCTATTTTACAATTTAATATATTTCCAATGTGTGCTTTTTATTAAAATGTTGGGAATAATGAGTCTCTCTCTCTCTCTCTCTCTCTCTCTCTCTCTCTATATATATATATATATATATATATATATATATATATATATATATATATATATATATTAATTTAATATATTGTATAGTGAATTTTGTTTGCTTTCCTTTTTTGCCTTGCAGAAATTAATATTTGAAAATCCTAAAGGAGGGGTAAGGAAAATTGTTCTGGCTACTAATATGGCCGAGACTAGTATTACCATCAATGACGTTGTCTTTGTGGTTGATTGTGGAAAAGCAAAAGAGACATCATATGATGCATTAAATAACACTCCTTGTTTGCTTCCATCTTGGATCTCAAAAGCTGCTGCCCGTCAGGTATTTGATTGTTCAAATTAGTTTTGTGAATTTGGATTATTCGAGAATTTATTTGTCTGTTTCCTTTCAAAAGGAAATAGTCAGATTAAGAGTCTGTTTGTTGTAGATTGTTCAAGTAAAAAAACACTTTTAACTAATAAGAATTTTTAAAAAATAATCATATTTTTTTAGGTTAAAATCAGAAGCTACTTTCATTAGCTTTGAAAAAAATCAGTAACAATAGATGAAAGAGAAAGTCTAATTGAAAACACAGAAGGTACATTTGCTTTACAGTCTTTCTAATATGACAGGTTAACAATGTTCTTTGGTAAAAAAAAACTTAATAATGTTCACATTATCATATAAAATATATTCAAGAAATATCATTTGAGAATTATCATTACAACTGATCGTATTCAAATTTATATAAAAAGTGACTTTAAACAAAGATGTTTTTCTCAAATGATTTTTATGTCCTTTATTGTGATTTTGTAAAAAAAAAGTCACTTCTAGATAACTGTATCCAAACCAAAGTAATTAAACCGGACCGGTCGAATTGAAAATCAGACATATATCTGGTTTAATAGGGCCTGTGAACTGTGCTGTCGAAGAACCATTCAAAAACAGCCAAACTGGTTAAAAACCACTAAAAAGCAGTTTCCTGGTTGTACGCGATTCAGAAGAACTTTTTTAAAACAAAATTTAAATCACACACAAAAATTGCCTTTTTGCATTTCGGGTGAAATGGAAGTCGCAATCACATGCCTCAACTAACCCAAATCATGACAAGGTGATTTAAGTTGCTAATTGCTACGCAGTACGCTCTTCAATTTTATATCTCACATTCCGCACTGTGTTCTAAACTTTTCGATGTGGGATTCGTTCATGAAAAGGAAGCATAATGTTTATTTAGTTATGTCACATTCTATGGCAAAGCCTCTTCGCATGAGTACAAAAAGTCAAACACGCTTTCTAATAGCAGTTCGACCCTTGAACTTTTGTGCCTACACTGGTTCAGTGTCCTGTCTGGTTTTGATTATCTTGATCCAAACAAGTTAAAAATTGTTTTTCTTGAAAAAATTATTTTTGTAGTTTCAACTTGCAAACAAACCTAAATTAACTTCTGATTTTTAAAAATATCTAAAAAACAATCATTGAATATTTTTCGTCAAAATCACTTTACCAAACAGGCTCTAAAGGGGCTCTAAGAAGATCTGAGAAAACTTGCAAACTGTTTCTGTAAATTTTGTTTTTATAGTGTCAAATGGATTATTAGGCTTGGTAGCTGCTCACTATTTCAATTTTAATATTTTTTTTATTAAGCTTTTAGTTTTTTGCTCCATATCTAGAACCTGAACTTATGCTATTGAACTAATAATATTGAGTTAACAAAAAATGTGAAAGTTAACATATGGTATGGTATGATACACAAGTTATTTTAACATATATGCGACACAGAGGTCAGAAGATGATCAAAGTGATAAGCAATATGCATATATTACTTATTCAGATTTTTTTGAGATATTTGGTCTTCCAAATATTTAAAAAGATGTGCTTATTGCTTTAGGTGGATTACTGTAGTCGGACCATGAACAATTGTTAAGATGTGATTGTTGCTATCAATTTGCGCTGCATCTTTCACGTAGTTAAGCTGCCAAATATGACTCAGCTTCATAATGTATTCTTTACCATTAATTTTTGGTAATCTGGTTGCTTAGAAAGTCTACTTTTTTTTTTTCTTTAGAGAAAAGGCAGGGCTGGTCGTGTTCAATCTGGCGAATGCTACCATCTTTATCCCAAATGTGTTTATGATGCTTTTGCTGATTATCAGTTACCAGAGCTCTTAAGAACACCTTTACAGTCCTTATGTCTACAAATAAAAAGTCTACAACTTGGAAGCATCTCTGAGTTTTTATCTAGTGCTCTCCAGCCACCAGAGCCTCTATCGGTAAAAATTCATTGCACTTGTTTTTGGAACTTGAACTGAAATATGCTGGTTGTTTAAATTTATTTGCTATGAAATCTATGTGTTGATTTAAGACATTCTTCATCTTGCATCAGACTTGTTTTATTCAATTTATTATGTTGTCTATTAATTTCACTGTGCAGGTTCAAAATGCTGTTGACTATTTGAAGATTATCGGTGCCTTAGATGAGAATGAAAATTTGACAGTTCTAGGTAAAAGACTTGTACTTTTCTGCATCTTCGTGTCAGCTTCTCCTGCCATTTTTTTATCAACTGATGCCACATTGCCATTGTTTTCCCTAGTCATTTTTAGGCATTAGTTTGATTTATTTCAAGTCACTGCTGATATTGAGTTGTCAATTTTTAGGGCGCAAGTTGTCAATGCTCCCCGTAGAGCCTAAGCTTGGCAAGATGCTCATCTTGGGAGCTATTTTCAACTGTTTGGATCCCATATTGACTGTTGTTGCTGGGCTTAGTGTGAGAGATCCATTTGTTGTGCCAGCTGACAAGAAGGATGTAAGTTATGAGTACTACTAATATCTATCCCGCTCCTCCCCATGCCATGTTCCTATTGATAGAAATAGTGGTAAAGTATATTAGTTTTGATGTATTCACGAGTCCAGTTTTTTTTTTTTTGGGGGGGGAGGGCATAAAGTGTAGTAAGTTCTTATGTTTGTGCTGCTTTGTTGTTGATCCCATTGAATAAACATGGATTCATGTTTTTTTGCAGGAACTTTGCCTATATTGGTTTATTTTTTATATTAAAATATCATTGTCTCATCATAAAAAAAAAATCACTGTCTCATTCATTATTTGCTTGGGATCAAATCAATTTTGCTATGTGTACGCTTGGTAGAGAAGACCTAGCTTTGAAGAATGGGGGAAACAGGGATGAAAATCTAGACCACATGATCATATTATAGACCAACAATCTCATAATAAGCTTAATTTGTTAAGTGAAGTACCTGTATTGTGTTACCTAAGGTTATTTAACTGTTTACTTTGTAACTTTTATGCAGCTTGCAGAGTCTTCCAAGGCCAACTTTGCTGCTCGTGCATACAGTGATCATCTTGCACTTGTCCGGGCTTATGATGGTTGGAAGGATGCTGAAGCACAGCAAGCTGGTTACGAGTACTGTTGGCGTAATTTTCTTTCTTCTCAGACACTTAGGGCTATTGACTCACTTCGAAAGCAATTCTTTAACTTGCTCAAAGATATTGGTCTGGTTGGCAACAATTCTGAAACCAACAATAAATGGAGTAACGATGAGCACCTGCTCCGAGCAGTTATCTGTGCGGGTTTGTTTCCCGGAATATCCTCTGTTGTGGTAATCCACTTATGAGTCCTTTTCATTTTTGTGATAATTCAATTTTAATTTTCACTTTTTCAAATTTGTTCTGGCTTTGATGCATGTGGTGTTGTTGTCTGCAGAATTCATTTTCTTCATTTATGGCATTTTCAAGAAAGTAACATACCTGCGTATAACACACATTCATGCTTTCCATAACTTTATCAAAGTTCAATTTTGTTTCTTATTTCAATTTCAACTATATTATTCTTAGTTTAATAGTGACTCTTAAGTTCCCTTAATGTTCATTGTTGATATTAATTGCACTTTTTAATCAATGTCATACTATATCCTCATCAACAAACTGGAAAAAAAGTAACTTTTGCAATTGATTACATCGATGTGAAAATGATGGAGCCATGGAGGTGACGGTAACATTGCAACTAGGGGGACATAAATTGTCTTTTTTAAAATTAGGACTACTGAAATTGTAATTTAAGCAAATGTTTATACATATATTGTAACATCCATAAGTGTTTGTGTCTTTGGGTATTGTATATGTTTATCTCGAATATGGAGGGAATGCCGCCTGTTGTGTTTTATATGTAAATTAGTTGAATTTTCCCATGTAATTCTTTTTTGATGTGAGTTTGTGCAAATTGTTATGCAGAACAAGGAAAAGTCAATAGCACTGAAAACAATGGAGGATGGTCCGGTTCTTCTGTATGCTGTAAGTTTATCCTTCCAATATCCGATGTTTTCATCAATCCTTGTATGTTTATGACTAAAATTCTAAAATTTTGGCGCTGCATCGTGTAGAACTCTGTAAATGGAAGTGTACCCAAAATTCCATACCCATGGTTAGTGTTTAATGAAAAGATTAAAGTGAATACAGTATTCCTTAGGGATTCAACTGGCATATCTGACTCCATGCTGCTCTTATTTGGTGGGAACATATCCAAGGGTGGACTAGTAAGTTCCTACTCTGTTTTTTCTTCATGTTTTCCCTTGATCAGTTGTTCTTTATTGTTTATACCTGTTGGTTCCTTTTGACTAATCACTGTGATTTGACATATGGTGAACATACGATTCTTTTAACAGGATGGTCACCTAAAAATGTTGGGAGGGTATCTGGAATTTTTCATGAAACCAGAATTAGCCAAGACTTACTCAACTTTAAAGAGGGAACTGGAGGAATTGATACAGAAAAAAGTAAGTTCAATTTTATTGGCCATAACTTAAAACTTTGATACTTATCAAGGGAATAATTAAGTTGTGTGTAGCCATATTTCCCTCCCAATTTCCATTCTCTCTTTAAGTCCTTGCCATAATTACTTTATGCTCTGCATGTTATGCCAGCTTCTGGATCCTACGTTCGATACACAATCACATACTCAGCTTCTTTCAGCTGTAAGATTGTTGGTATCAGAGGACCACTGCGATGGCAGATTTGTCTATAATCACCAGGTCCTACCACAGTTGAAGAAAGCAACGAAATCCAGCAGTGGTGATGGAGGCGGGGGTGATAATTCTAAAAATCAGCTTCAAACATTCCTTACCAGGGCTGGACATCAGGCACCAACTTACAAAACACAGCAGTTGAGAAACAACCAATTCCGTTCTACTGTTATATTCAACGGCTTGGATTTTGTTGGCCAGCCATGCGGCAGCAAGAAACTAGCAGAAAAATCTGCTGCTGCTGAGGCTATTCTATGGTTAAAAGGGGATAATACCCATTCATCTGGTGATATTGATCATGCATCTGTGCTTTTGAAGAAAAGCAAGAAAAGTAGAAAAAAATCGCTTAGTGATGCTAAATGGAGTTGAAGCACATTTACAAGACCTATTTTGGATAGATTTGTTCGATAGGGTCCTATACCAAGGCTTGTCTATGGTCTCTCCTTGGTGCAATGGGTTCAGGGATAATTTTACCTGCAAAATTGTACAGAGCTATTAGGGATCTTGATTCTGAAAGGTACAGATCTGAGCCCTTGATTTTGTAACGGGGTGACTATCCAGAGTCCACCTAAATTTGGGGCACATTTCAAGATGTGTATTTCTACAATTGGTTTTAACTAAATCTGGCCCAGAGCATAGCATGGCTAGCTAAGCAGCTACTGTACTTGCAACAAATTCATGAAAAATGGAGGGAGTAAGCAACTAAAATTCGTATCCACGTGCTAATGATGCATTCTGTTCTGCATTGCTCTTGTGGGCAGAGAAGAGATACTTTACAAGGTAATTCACTCGCAATATATAAATGTGTTTCTAGGAGTTGTAGTTTCTTAGTTTATCAAGCTGATCATCCTGTTAAATTATAGAATATGTATTTACAATTATTTTTTCTCTCGAGGATTATGATGCATGTTAGACCCCTCCTGAGATGGATTCTTTCCAAGCTGATATTGTAAGCTATAAGAGATAACTTGAATGAATTGGGGGATCAATTTTGATTTGCTAAATTTCAATATCTGATTAGAAAAACATGTGAATTGATTTAAGTTGCATAATGATTTTTAGATTTATAATCTTCTATAGCGACAATGCAATCTCAGTTTGACACAGTGCCTCAAATTTCTATGGCCTTTGAACAAATTCTTTCTTATTTTATCCCTGCACAGATGTTCCAACAACTCTCGTCCTGTTGTCCACATTTCACTATAAAATGAGTTGCAAATATACATTGATGTTACTATCCATAAAAATACCGATACTACTTGACACTCATATACTTAAACTAATTTTGGTTACCGTAGAATCAAACACAACAGTGACATAAACTGGTTGTTATTACACGGTTCCCTAAACCATGCCTAAAACGGCACTAATACAAATACTCTATATGCCACTTAAGGAAAATATACAAATACTCTATATGCCACTTAAGGAAAAAAACAACGGAAAAGAATCCCAAGAATCCAACTAACTACATCCGAAACCATACCTTATTGACGCAATAACTCAAGGGCTTTCTGTAATGTTGGTCTAAACCTATTAACATCAAGCTTTACATTTTGTTTGCAAAATACACCGACTTAAAGGTTTCCCATCCTTGTTTTACAATTGATGAGGGATCCTTTATAATCATATGGTCTAATGGATATTGTTGTTTAAGAGTGCTTTCTTCCAACGTTATTTTATATTCCAAGTACTTTATGTTCATATCCTCCGAGGGCTGTGCAAAATCATTTGTGGCTAGCCATTCCACTTGCATCCCACCACAAGGCACAACTTGGATAAAAATTGCATTTTCAGGAAGGAAAAGTATGTTTGTAAGACCAGCACCATGAACTCCCATTAATACATCACAAGAATTCACAACAGCTGCAATATTGCTCATGTTCCGCCCTGCTTCCATAACAATTACTTTAAAACCCAACCCTTTAGCCATTTTTGCTATTTGATTTGTATTAGTGAAGGATCTTGAACTTTTTCTTGAGAGAATCAGGAGCCTAGGCTTCTTACTTTGATTATCATTATCTCTGATTTTGATTGCATTAACTCTCTTCAGTGAATAAGAACTACTCAAAAAATCTCTGAAGTCTTTGATAGAATAGGAATACTTTTGAGGGTCAATGCTTAGCTCTTTATGATACCTTTTAAGGCCTACAATCACCTTAGGGAAGCAATGCACTTCATCATCTCTATCAATATCCATAATCTCATAGTTGGACAGCTTTTTAAGAAATGCTTGGTGTTTGACAATCCACCAAGGCTTCTTATCAGTTATGATAAGTTGTACTTGTCCATTAAATTGTGCACAAGTCAAAAATAGTGGAATGATAATGTCACTGAATTCATGGAAATGGTTTCCAGTATATCCTGTAGTTGAGAATATTACGGCTGGAATGCTGTGATTTTTGGTGCATTGTGAGACTTGTTGGCTGGCTTTTACAGTTCGTACCGACCATTTTCTTACACTACTCATTGCATTTGCATCAGTCTTCCTAGCATAAGGCCTTATACTCCACAAGACGTTAACGTCTTGTGTGACACGGTGTAAACACAAGAGGATTTTCCATGCACTCGGATATCTCCCTGGGTTTGGCAATATTCCGTCATTGCTTCTGAAACACACAGTGGTTGTTCTTGCTCTACATTTCTTGTTTCTAATTTTTCAACTGAAAAATGAAGAATGATTAAGCCTTGCATTTTCTAATTTCTATTGAGGGAGTACAGAGGGATCAATGTTGGTATATATGGCAAATCTACAAATGGAGCTTATTTGAACTAAGCTTTCAGGTCTCAACCTAACCGAGACAAACAAATGATCTTACCTTCAGCTTTTGTTGGAGAGATGTTGGTTTCATTGATGAGAGTCTTTGTTGCATTATCTTCAACTGTAAAATAAAGAAGTTTCTGTCAAATACATTAGCCTCCACAGTCCATATGGTTACCATATTCCAAGTGTACTCTTGCCTAATTTTTTTTTAACTTTTTTTTATTTTATTGAAATTAAGGAAGTTAAGGTGTTCATATTATTAAACCACGAGTAGAGCTTATCTGAACCTGCCCTTCTAATGTGAATCTGTTATCACCTTTAGCCATTTGTGGAGATTCTTGTGGCATTAACAGGGTTATTTGGTTCAATTCTTTCGTCTGACAAATGAGATATTCAGAGGCTTAAATGTTTACCTTAATTCCTTTTAATCATATCGAGATTCAAAAATCTTACCTTCAATCATAAGCACTTGTGAGATTATTTGAAAGAACTTATGAAAATAACTTGCAACATTTTCATAAATCGTTTTCAGCTTATTTCTATACGGTCTCTAAAATAGCTTATGAAAATATTACACAGTATATATGGAAACAATTTTATTTGATTTTCTCTTCTTATATAAACAAATTATACATAAACATTTATATGATAATTGTTTATGCACGCTTAATTAAGTTGTTTGTCAAAGCATGAGTTATATGTACTACCTTTGGCTATTTTACGAGATCCACTAGTGTCATTGACCATCAACATTTTGGTGTCAACATCAATAGATAGTTTCAAGTTCACCGTGAAAAGAAGTAACGTGAAAAGAAGTAAAGATAATGGGCATGTCTGTTTCAGATTTAAAAAAATAGATTTTTTCTTTATATTTTTGAAAATAGATTTTATAAAATCGTTTTTTAAAATATTATAAGTTTTTTTATATTTATTTTTTCTAAATTCAAACACTAATTTTGACATCATATAACATATAGTACATTATTGAAGAACAAGACATAGTTAAAATCTCAATTTTTATAAAAAGTTGTATTTCAAAAATAATTTTTATGAAAATCTATTTGAAATAGCTTCAAAAAAAGTGATTTTTTTGAAATTTTGATATCCAATTTTTTTTTTCAATAAAATGATGAAATACCTAAAATAACATTTTAAGAATAACTATTCATACAAAATTTTCATTTCAAGCTTTAATAAAAAAAATTCTTTGTAAATTTTTTTTTACAAAATTTTATAACACTACAAAATCTATTTTTAAAAAAATCCAAAACAAACGGGCCAAATATATACAAAGGTTACTTATGTAAACTCATTTCACAAAAGAAAATGATTGGATTTATATGCATTTCATGCCAAAGTATTATATAAATGAAAAACAACATGCATGCTTATTTTACTACTTTGAGTTAGACATGCATTATATATGGAAACAAGTGGCTAATGCAAGTGGTTAATTACATTACAAAGGAAGAAGTAAAGTACTCACAATCATATATAGGAATCAAGTAAGGCTTAAACACTGTGCACAGACTCAAAATTATCAGCAAGATGCCAACAAATGCTCTATATCCCAACTTTTTCTGCTCATAACGACTAAATCTTTTGGCAAATATTGTATTGTAAGTCATTTTATTTTATCAATAAAAGAACCCAGTAGTATGTCAGAATGCCATCTCACAAATAAAAACCATTCTGATTATATAATGTTGTTAGTTCTTGAATTAGAAGGATTCTCCAAAACTAATAAAGTAAGGAATGAAACAAATGGAAACTTTTTCAATGATTAATTGATACATATATAGTTTTTTCATATATGAAGCAAGAACTACCAGCAGCTTTGAAAAGTATTAACCAACTAAAGCTTGTTTAAAATGTGGTGACGCATATAGCTCAAGTGAAAAATCTTACTAGCTTGCAGCATCAACCTTGCATGAAAAATAAGTAGCAACTCTTTTTATATTAAATAAATTATATTGATTAATTTAAATTAGATTACAGGGATGCAATGCAATACAAATTAAAAATCATTAAAAACAAAAAAGATGAATCTGGGAACCAACTTATAATATTCATGTTAATGCATAAAACTACATATTTGATTATATTGAAAATGTCTAAAATATTCATGCTTCTGAATTTGTAGTGTTGATGAATCAAGTTGATCTTTTAACCTGAAATAAATGAACACCACAATAAGACGGAAAAACAAAATGCACGCACTAAGACAGAAAAACAAAATACATTGTATCACACTACAACTGGAAATCAAAACAAACGTTGCACTAAAACGAAGACTAAAAAAAAGGAAAGAGTAAAAAATAAAATTAATACAAAAATAACGAAATCGTCAGTAGGATGCTAACCTAGTCTTTGGCTAACAAAGAGTAAGACATTTTAACAATCAAAATATTTTAATTTCTAATTTTTAGTGGGGTGCATGATGAGTATATGAAGTTGGAATAATTATATGTATATTCAAAGGCTTGGTGTCATATGTGTGATTTCTTTTGTGGTATACGTGTGCACTTTATATTGTCATAAACACAAAGGTACTAATGCATGCACGTACAAATTCAAATTAATTATTTAGTAGTAACACTAATTAACTATAGTATGAGAATAATCTAAACACTGATTTACCCAACAAATCCTTGACCTTATTATAGTTTTGTGCATTACCATAATCAATACATAGAAGTAATTAAAACTCAATATTAGGTAGCAAATTGTGGTGCTGTGATATATAATGTTGCACTATTAACTAATGAAAAATTCTATGATATCTGAGTTTTGTCAATACTAGTAGAGGTATTGTGTCCTCATCTAGTGGTGTTTTATAATTGTGGTTGTTTTTGTTATAGTTGTGGACATAGGTGATGCTCTAGTGTGTAGTTGTGGTTTGTCTTTCTTAACGTTTATTTTATGTGGCTTAGCCTTTGTTTAATAAAAATGTGAATATGGACTTTAAATTTTTTATCATCACAGTTTGGGAGAGAATTTTAACAATGAAGTTAAGGTTTTTTTTTGTATTGAGGAGAAAACCACGAAATCAAGACTTTTTTAAATCATATTTTTGGCTCTTATTGAGTTATGACTTTTGGACTTTTTTTGTAATTTGACAAGCCGTGATTTTGATATATTTTGATTTCGTTATTACAATTTTAATCTCTTGAATATTTGCTATTATCATTTTATGATGTTAAAAGAAAAATAGTGAAAATAGGTTACATTGTTTTTAAAGAAAATAAATAGGTTGGGTTAGTTTTATGAAAAAAAATGAATATACGATGATTCATCATTAGTCTTTTAATATTAAAAATATTGAAAATTAATTGATTTACACAATCTATTCCACAATACTGTTTTTTACTGAATCAGACTAGAATACCATATGTACTTCATGGTTTAGTTTTGGTCAAATTCAACTTTTTTTTTATAGGAAACTTACTTTCATTAGAAAAAAGCTGGAACACAGCCAAACATAATACAATTAGTATCAGAATTTTCTGCATAGTTTGACATAACAGAAGCATTGGGAGCTGCCCCTACCCAAGTTATATTTCCCACTAATCTAGCCAAAGAAGCTAAGTTATGAGCATCAATATTTTGATCTCTTCTAACAAACAAGACACTAACATTAGGCAAACTAGACAACAAT
The DNA here is from genome assembly GCA_951799995.1 of Trifolium subterraneum. Lineage (NCBI taxonomy): Eukaryota > Viridiplantae > Streptophyta > Magnoliopsida > Fabales > Fabaceae > Trifolium > Trifolium subterraneum. The sequence goes on from OX637461.1 coordinate 12,536,229, forward strand.
TCTCTACAATCTTGAGCTACCATCTCAATGACATCAAACTTCACCTTGTTACATATGCAGTCAACCACATTTGCTGCATCAAAAAAAATACACACAGATTGCAAACCTTGCTCTCGGACAAACTGTATTGCCCAACAAACACCCAACGCTTCAGCCATAATTAGATCCACTGCGATGTCATCACACTTGCAGGCACTGAAAGTGATTGGTGGATTTCACCTCATGATGACACAGAGGACACTGCAGATCAAGAGAGATACCTTTTTTGTGCAAATTCGCTTGCGTGGGCAAGATATTTTTGGTGAGCCTCCGCATGAAGTTTTTGATCTTTTTAAGAACCGGGGCTTTCCATATTTCCTTCCAAACCTTGTTCTTTCTAGAAACTGAAGGTCCAGGAAGGGACCTCTCCTTCTCATCACAAATAACATGGTAAGTTGATCGCACATAATAAGCACCATCTTTTTCCCAATTCCAAACTAAAGTATCAGACTGTAAGCGCAGAGAAAGAGGAATGCTAATAATCTGCTTTGCACTAAAGGGTCAAACCAAGAATAAATCACATCCCGCTTCCATTGTTTGGTTTCCACATCAATCAAATATTCCATTACAAGAGCATCATCAGATAAAGGACAATTGTTGTTCCTAGAAGATATAATTTTCATGTCTGGCACCCAAATGTCCTTCCAAATTCTCACCTTCCGCCCATCACCAATTCTCCAAAGACCACCCTTCTCAACAAGGGTTCGGGCGCTTAGAATGCTTGGTCAAATTCAACTTAATCTAGCCCACATACACCTTTATTCGTAACTACTCCAATGAACATTCAATACTGGAAAATTTGCACTATCAACCTAAGAAATGCATGTAAAATCAAGTAAAGTAAGGAGATAAAATGCGTAAATAATTTGTTTGATTGATTGTGTGTTCAATACTAAGTTCAAAATTTATATGCAAATGTTATCCATATTGGCCACAAACGTAGCAGCCCATAGATCTTTCGCATTGCTTTAATATTTGCGCAAGCAGTGTATGAATTTATCTTCGTGTATGATTGTGGCTCCCCACGTTCAGCTCAATATTCTCCATTTCATGGCATGATCTATCAACTCTATCCATTGTGTGCAGCTTCCTTGCAACGTGACTTCCACAATCCTCACCATGTACGCTATTAACATGGAACATGATCATAATGCCTAATTGTCTAGTCCTACTATTTATTTTTTTACCAAGTCTAAAGTCTTAACGACCATATTTACATCGGTAGACATAATAAAGATTCAACTCTATCATGTGCGGTTGTGATTATACTCATCTAACATCTGATGAAAATTCCTATACCCATTATAATAGGCTATTATAATGTTAATAGCCTATCTTGTCTATTTCAACTTACATATAATTTATTTTTAGGTGTATACAGTAGCATTGTATGTATGGAACAGAATATTATTCATAACTTTCAGCATAATTGACAATGATGATATTGTTAGGTTGAACACCTTCACTCAAGTTCTACAATTGTGTGTATAAATTTCAATGATACTTGTCACTTTGTCTATGGATTATATATTTTCTTTCGTTTAACATTTTGCTTATATGTTTCTTAATATTTGTATATAAAAGGCGTTTGAATTGATTTTTAGCTCAAAGATTTTGAGGCTAGTAGTGATAATCCCAGAGATCCTTTATATGTAGGACTCGGTCATTCTTTATATACTATCACAGTCTAACACAAGTGATTGGTGTGCAATTTGTATGATTGTTGTAAAAACCAGTGTCTCGAGTTTGATTCATGAAAAAAGTTTAATAAATAAAAACAAGGAAAACCGACAACTATGCATTTAAGATTCGTCAAACAAGAGAAACTATGCATTTAAGAAGCAAGAACAGAATATTGCCAAACACAGGGAAAATCCTTTTGTTCACATTATGTCACACAAAACAACCATCTTGCCACCAAGTCCCTCACTGCACCAAAAATGACTAGTAGACAATTTAATGGACAAGTTAACCAATGAAAGTGCATTGCTTCTGTAAGGTGATTGTTGGCTTTAAAAGGTATCATAAAGATCTAAGCATTGACCCTCAAAAGTATTCCCATTCTATCAAAGACTTCAGAGATTTTTTGAGAAGTTCTTATTCCCTGAAGAGAGTTAATGCAATCAAAATCAGATCAAAGTAAGAAGCCTAGGCTGCTGATTCTCTCATGAAAAAAGTTCAAGATCCTTCACTAATACAAATCAAATAGCAAAAATGGCTAAAGGGTTGGGTTTCAAAGCAATTGTTGTTGAAGTATAACGTTGCATGTGGAGTAGTATTGCAAATGTTGTGAATTATTATGATGTATTAATGGAGTTAATGGTGCTGGTCTTACATAGTTTTCCTTCCTGAAAATGCAATTTTCATTCAAGTTGTGCCCTTTGGTGGGGTGGAATGGCTTGCAAAGCCCTCCAAGTAATTAATTTACAAAGCATCACGCAAAACAAAAATTGGGTGAAAATGACTATTTTGTAAATTGTAACTAATCCTTGTATAGCTTGCACAAACAATACTTAAAAAAATTGTCAAAATATAGATTGAACTTCAATTATTAACAAGTGAAAAGAAAAAAACTATTAAAGTCATATATTTTGTGTTGCAATTTAGGGAAAAAACCATCTATTCTATTGAAGGGGTGATAATATATGAACACAACAATGATATCATAATGCATTAATGAAAGAAAAATTACTAATCTGATCAACTACTACTGCTAAACTTTATTAATTAAAAAGCAAAAAAGTAAATAAAAAACACTAAACAGGAAAGTATTGAAAATTCAACCAACATACAATCTATCATTAGTCTTTCCTTCGGAACTGTTTTACACAATTTCATCATTACATGATAAGAAAGAAAGAAAATAAACTTACAAACTTACAGATCAAACCCACTTGAGTTAATTGTCCTCTCACAAGAATCATATATCCATATTTTCCATTTGAATGCTACTCTTAAGAGGCACATATTCTCCAAGATAGCCACCAAGATGATCATGCAAAGCACTCTTATCAATCCCTTGATGATGATAACTCTTGCATACATAGTAAAACACACTCTGCGCCAATAACCCAACCAAATTCACAATAACAAGAACACCAACCAAAAATCCACCAATAACAATCCTATAAAACACACCATAACTATCACCACCATGTACCACAACCACACTAAACATCCCTCCAATAACCCCACAAATAACCAAATACCCACAAACCAAAACAGCAGCATATCTAACCCTACCCTTCAACAACTCATAACTTTTCTTCATAGCAGCAAAACCATAAACAGGTTCAAGAACAGAAACAACACTAGCCAAATGCCATAAAGCAGTAATATAAACATGAGCAACAAGAAACAACAAGAGAATAACAACAACAGATAAAAACAACAAAAATGAATTATCACTATCAAGAGCTATCACCATAATAACCAAACTAAGAACAAACACAAAATTGTAAACAATCATAAGAAGAGTGACCCATAAGAAAGTAATAAACAAACGCTTAAAAACTTTTGGTATAGCAGATATAGTAGATGAAAAAGACACCGGCTTTGAGGTGTAAATTGAAGCGACGGTGAAAACAACGGCGGCGGTGGAAAGAAGAGAGAAAGCAAAGAGAAAAATTAGGTAAAAGAATTGAATGATGAGAAGAAGAGTCCAATCGTGTTCAGATTGAGAAGGATCAGTGAAAGGATTTTGAAGCTGAGAAATTAATGGATGTGTGAAGAGAGAATGAGCTAAAATTGCGAAAGAAAGGGGAAAAATTAGGGTTAGGGTAATTAGGTAAAAGGTTTTAGGGGAAGTTTTTGGGATTGAAATTGATTCTCTTAAGATGTTAGGGATGTTAAGGAATTGAAGTTCTTCAGGAGCTAGATCCATGATTGAGGGAATTTGGATTTGAGATTGGGAATTAGGGATTTGGAAATTGGAATGAAAATTGAGAGTTGAAGAAGAAAGAAAAGATGTGGAAGAAGATGGATTTAGAATAGAAATAGAAACTTTTACTTTTGATTTTGTTTTAGGTGGACACGTTTATTGTACTGCAAGGTATTCAGATTCCAGATGTTGAAAATTGACTATTCTAAACCAGTGGTCATATTATATTGGACTAATTTCTTTTACGACAGATTATTAGTAACTTATTATAATGATTAATCAAAATTAATTACTCTTTTAACGCATCTTGTCTTGTCTTGTTATAATGTTCCATTTTTATACACTAGTATACGAGTCCAATAGACACCATCGTCAAAGTCTAACATGTGTACTAAAAATTAAAGAGATGGGGTAACATTTTTCTTCTAACTTAATTAATCAAAATTTTGGGTTTGATAATTGGTGGTCAACTTGATTGGGAGAATTATAGTTCGATTTCTACAACTGTGATTGAAAAGGGTTGTAACTTGTAACAATTGATGTTAGAATTGACCCAAGTTAAAACTCTTGACTTTCTTTGAATATTTTAAAACGAGCGGAATAAGCGGAGTGGAATGTAACTGAATGGAACGAAATATAGTTTTCATAAAATTGTTTGGATATTTTATGACGGAATAGAATAATGTTTTCATTTCAATGTTTGAATAGTGGACGGAGTAGAATGAGTTATAACTTTTTTATTTCATTTTTATCCTTATTCAAAACAACATTATTATGTTAAATTAAAATATTATTTTTTATTAAAATGATATGGATTATTAATAATATTTTATTAAAATATTGATTGATGAAATGAAAAGCGGCACATATGTTTAAACCTACAGATTTTGCCACAAATATATAGCATTAACTGTTACGAATTTATCAGTTTTGATGGAATGAGTTTGTGTTTTGATCTTGATTCATAATAATAATAATAATAATAATAATAATAATGGCTTGTTCAAAAAAAATAATAGTAATAATGATGTTTAATTGTACATTGGTCCGTTGTGCTTATTTTAGATTTTAATTTGGTTTCTTATATTTAAAAAGTTTCAAGTAGGCCTCATACATTATTGATGTCAATATAAATTCATTATTTTTGTTAAATTTTGAGTTAATTTCGTCTAAGTTTTCGTTAAATTTTTCTAAAAATTTAAAGTGTCACCCTCATAATTTGTCTGCGTATGCAATTCTGTTAATCACGTAGATGATTTAAACAAAAAAATTACTAAAAAGACTAACATGTAATTTTTTTAAATGCAAGGGACCAAATTGAATCACAAAATAAACGTAAGGGACAAAATATGCAATTAAACATAATAATAATAATAAGGCAAAATTACACTGCAAGTTATTTATCTTATTTATTTGTAACACTTTAATTCTTTATTTATTTTTTTCCTTTTAGGTCATTTATCTCTTATAAAACACACATCTAAATCATTTTTCTCATTTTATGAAAAAAAATATTGTGGCAAGCCACATCAAGATAAATTTATTTTTTAAAATATATTTTGTTGAAAATAAAAAAATCTGGAAAAACGATGAATATCTTCATCATCTTCCTTGAATCTTCATTTTCTTCATAGCAATCTTCATAATCTACCTTAAATAAAAAAATGTCTATTCAAATATCATAAATATATATATACTAATATTACCTCAATCTTCTTCTAAACACAAAAATCAAGACCCCAAAATTTTTAATAAACCCTAAAAACCATGACTGTCAGTCATGAATCTGTCGTACTTGAACATATATTGCATAAACTCATATACTCCCTCTAGTCTTATGTATAAGAAAACATTTACTTTTTAGATTCAATGTAAAATGGATGTATCTATATCATAGTATAGTCTAAATACATTCATTTTACAATGAGTCTAAAAAGTAAATTTTTTTCTTATATATAGGACCAGAGAGAGTATTCATCATCATCGTCATAATTTGAACCATGATTAGATAATATTATATTAAATTAGATGATAAAAATATTTTTAATTAATATTTTCAAATTAGAAATAAATTTTTTTTTTATTACAAATTTTAAAAATATGAATATTAATTTAAATTTCATTTTTTAACAAATTAAATATAATTTTCTTATAAGGGATAATATTGTCATTTATATATAATATATATCATATTTTATTTAACCATGATTTCAGAGAAAAAAAAATGAAATTGTTTATTTAGTAATGTCATTAGATTTTTTAATTTTTTTTTATATAATCAGCTATTTGGCGATGAGGGATTTGTGTAGTATGCATGAGGTCTTAGGTTTGATCCTCATTTGGCATAAACAAGTACCCTTGAAAGTATCGGTCTTGACTTGGAGGATGCTTAAGAATAGGCTGCCAACTAAAGATAACTTGGTGGAGCGCAACATAATCCCTCTCGACGCTCGTTTTTGTGTGAATGGTTTGGTGAACCAGAAAGTGCTAACCATCTGTTTATTTCCTGCCCTGTTTTTGCACTCCTGTGGACTCAGCCTCGTTCTTGGATAGGTATTGTCACAACTGATGCAGAGTTGTTATAGGATCACTTTGCCCAGTTCATTGCTTGCTTAGGTGGGTCACGAACATGTCGTTCATTTTTACAGTTTGTTTGGTTGTGTTGTATTTCGGTTTTATGGCACGAGCAGAATAATAGAGTCTTTAAGGCTACATGAATTACAATCCAACCAATGGTAGATAAAGTTAAATTATGTACTTACAGGTGGTGGATGAAAGCTCACAATGTCCATCTATGTATAAACACCCATCGGTGGTGGTCGAACCCGTTGGTTTGTTTGGATATCGATTAGTTTTTCGTTACAGTGTGTACTTGAAGGTTGTAAAACTCCGTGACTTTGTCTGGCACACCTTGTGCTAAGTAGGGTCATCTTTGGTGTTAATATATTCCATTTTTTATTGTTCAAAGAAATATAGTAAACAAAAAAAAATCCATCTTGTCACTATTTGTATTTTTTTTCTTACCTACACTAAAAACTTATTTTTTAAACGCTATTTCAAGTATCTTATTATTTTTTCTTCCAATTTTACCCATACAACTTTATTTAAAAAATTTAAATATTAATTAAACATATCTTTTTTATGTTATTTCATACTTAAAACTATATAAGTTAGTTAAACCGCTAATTTTACCAAACACTATGAATTCAATCCAATGTATCAATTATTCGCTATTTTTTACCAAACATAACACTTGTATTGTACTATGATATGAATGATTGAATTTTCAATCCTAATACTCTCACTTATTCACCCTAAAGTAAAATGTGAAATTCTACATATTTAACCCGTTAAAAAAAAAAAATGAATAAAAAAAGAAAAAAAGCAGTGAGAGAGTGAGAGAAGAAAAGTGTTAGAATGTTGTAGTAGCGAGTGAGGGTGAGGGGGTTAGTACTATATCAACAACACAATAGAAACGGTTATTAGGGTTTTATTTCTGTGAATGGGGAAAGAAGACGAAGAAATGAGAGGTGAAATTGAAGAACGTTTAATCAACGAAGAATACAAAATCTGGAAAAAAAACAGTCCCTTTCTCTACGATCTCGTCATCACTCACGCTCTCGAATGGCCATCTCTCACCGTCGAATGGCTACCGGATCGTCAAGAACCACCGGGAAAAGATTACTCTCTTCAAAAACTCATTCTCGGTACTCACACTTCCGAAAACGAACCTAATTATCTCATGTTAGCTCAAGTTCAACTTCCTCTCGATGATTCCGAAAACGATGCTCGTCATTATGAAGATGATCGTCCTGAAGTTGGTGGTTTTGGTTGTGCTAATGGTAAAGTTCAGATTATTCAACAAATTAATCATGATGGTGAAGTTAATAGAGCACGTTATATGCCTCAGAATCCTTTTGTTATTGCTACTAAAACTATTAGTGCTGAGGTTTATGTTTTTGATTATAGTAAACATCCTTCTAAACCTCCTCTTGATGGTTCTTGTAACCCTGATTTGAGATTAAGAGGTCATAATACTGAAGGTTATGGTTTATCTTGGAGTACTTTTAAACAAGGTCATTTACTTAGTGGTTCTGATGATGCTCAGATTTGTTTGTGGGATATTAATGGTACTCCTAAGAATCGATCTCTCGATGCGATGCAGATTTTTAAGGTAGTTATTTAGTTAGTTAGTTGTTGTAGTGAATTTGTTGTTTTTGTTTGTTTGTTTGTTTGTTTGTTGATGTTTTTGTTTTTTTGTTTTAGGTACATGAAGGTGTTGTTGAAGATGTTGCTTGGCATTTGAGGCATGAGTATTTGTTTGGTTCTGTTGGTGATGATCAGTATTTGCTTATATGGGATCTTCGTACACCGTCTGTTACTAAGCCTGTTCAGTCTTGTATTGCTCATTCAAGCGAGGTGTGTTGTTTTGTCTAATCTATATCTAAAATAAATCTAGGGATTTGTTTTGATTATAGTTTAGGGATTGGTTTTGTTATAACATGTGTTTGATGCGAGTTTTTCTCTGATTGTGACAACTGTTTGCATCTTGAAAGTAGCAAGCTATTTTGTGGAAATTAGTGTGAGAAATTAGAAAATTTGTCAAATTGAGTATGACCTAGGGATAACATGCTAGGTGCAAAGATATAGGGAAGTTGAATTGCTTGATATGGTTTATGGTGTGTCCCTATGAGAAGGTGTTTGAAACACCAATTTATATTTGGTAATCTCTTCTGAAATTTATAACTTCATGAGAATGTTTTGACCCATAGCCCATCAAAACCTAGTCATATTAGATGTAAAGGGAGTTGGTGGTTCAACACTGTGTTGAAAGACTTATTTAGGGTTGGGTGGTGATAGAAAATTCAATGTGGAAAAGGCACAAATTTCTAATCAAGGTCAATATATAAGAACTGGCCATGACTCCACTCCTCTGCTAATGTATAGTGGCTCTATTTCAAACATCAGGCTTTTCATATTTTCCTCGCTGGTTGAAACTTGAAATTATGAGTATACTCGGATTTTCAATCTGTTAGCTCCTTATACTGTCTTCTCTATTGTGCTTTAGTTCCCCTTTCTCCTCTGGAAGTGTTTCAAAGATCTCACAATGTGGATGCCTAATAGTTTAGGGATTGGTTTTGTGAGAACATGTGTTTGATGTGAGTTTTTTCTCTGATTGTCATAACTGTTTGGCTCTTGAAAATAGCAAGCTATTTTGTGGTAATTAGTGTGAGAAATTGGAAAATTTGTCAAATTGAGTATGACATGAGTATAATATGCTAGGTGTAAAGTTATGGGGAAGTTGAATTGCTTGATATGGCTTATGGTGTGCCCTTGGGAGAAGGAATTTGAAACACCAATTTATAAATTCATGAGAATGTTTGACCTAGCCTACCAAAACCTAGTCATATTAGATGTAAAGGGAGTTGGTGGTTCAATATTGTGTTGAAAGACTTAATTAAGGGTGGGTGATGATAGAAAATTCAATGTTTCAGAACTGGCCATGACTTGACTCTGCAAGTGTATAGTGGCTCTATTTCACATAGCTAGCTTTTCATATATTCCATGCTGATTAAATTTCTTTGTATGCTCAGATTTTCAAAATGTTAGCTTCTTATACTGGCTTCTCTGTTGTGCTTTAGTTCCCCTTTATCTTCTGCCAGTGTTCTAGATCTCACAATGTGGATGTTCCTTCTCAATGTCATTTCTAATATTATTTTTCTTACACACACACACATTGAATCTTGTTAGGTTAACTGTTTGGTGTTCAATGAATGGGTGGTTGCTAATGGTTTGGATTACAAGGTCTCTTACATTTGGTTTTCTAAGAAATCTAATAGTTTTGGGATTGATTTTGTTGTGAAAACACGTGTTTGATGTGAGTATTAGTGTGAGAAATTAGTGTGAGCAATCAGAAATTTTGTCAAATTGAGTATGGCCTAGGGATAACATGCTAGGTGCAAAGATATGGGGAAGTTCGTGGTTCAACACTGCGTTGAAAGACTTATTTAGGGTTGGGTGCAAAGATAAAGGGAGTTAACCTAACATGCTAGGAGGGAGATATGGGGATAACATGGTAGGTGCAAAGATAAAGGGACTTGCTGGTTCAACACTGTGGTTAAAGACTTATTTAGGGTTGGGTGATGATAGAAAATTCAATGTGGAAAATGCACAAATTTCTAATCAAGTCAATATTCAAGACCTGGCCTGATTCCACTATGCTATTGTACAGTGGCTCTATTTCAAATATCTGGCTTTTCATATTTTCCTTGCTAATTGAAAGTATACTTCGATTTTCAATCTGTTAGCTCCTTATACTGTCTTCTCTATTGTGCTTTAGTTCCCCTTTCTCTTCTGGCAGTGTTCCAGAGATCTCACAGTGTGGATACTCCTTCTCAATACCGCTTCTAATTATGTTTTTCTTCTATATATATACACATACGATCTTGTTAGGTTAACTGCTAGCTACGTGTTCAATCCCTTCAATGAATGGGTGGTTGCTATTGGTTTGAATTAGAAGGTCTTTTTCTATTGGTTTTCAAAGAAGTCTAATAGTTTAGGGATTGGTTTTGTTGTCGGAACATGTGTTTGATTTGAGTAATTGTTATGCATGATTTGATTTATGATAAAATTGATTTAATTGAACAACTGTTGGAATTAGAATGCTATTGCTTCTTGAAAATAGCAAGCTATTTTGTGGAAATTAGTGAGGAATCGGAAATTTTGTCAAAATGAGCATGGCCTGGGTATAACTTGTTAGGTGGAAAGATACCGGGAAGTTTAACCGGTACCGCTTCATATGGTTTATGATGTGCCATTGTGAGAGGGAATTTGTAACATCAAATTATATTTGGTGATTGTTCTGAAATTATCACTGTTCAATATTATATCTTTTGAAATTTATAAATTCATGAGAATGTTTGACATACCCCAACAGAATCTAAGTCATATTAGATCTAAAGGGAGTTGGTGGTTCAACATTATGTTGAAAGACTTCACTTGGGGTGGGTGATGATTGACGGATAATGCACAAATTTCTAATCATGGTCAATATTTGAGAACGGGCCACAAATCCAATTCCTATCTGCAGTTGTACAGTGGCTTTCTTTCACTTATATGGCTTTCATATTTTCCTTGCTGATAGAATTTCCAATGCTACTCAGATTTTCAATGTCAGCTCCTTATAACGTCTTCCATGTTGTGCTTTAATTTGCCTTTATCTTTCAGCAGTGTTCTAGAATTTTCACAATGCTGATATTGTTCTCAATATCACTTTTAATAGCACTTTTCTTTATATATTTACATTGGATCTTGTTAGGTTAACTGCTTGGCTTTCAACCCCTTCAATGAATGGATCGTTGCTACTGGTTCCACTGATAAAACAGTGAAATTGTGGGATCTGCGCAAGATCAGCAATCCTCTCCACACCTTTGACTGTCACAAGTAACATTCTCCTCAGATGTTTCTAATTTACACTAGAAGTAATTATATTTAACAGTTATTGATCTGGATTGTCGTTTTCGGCTCAACAGGGAGGAGGTTTTCCAGGTTGGCTGGAATCCAAAGAATGAGACCGTCTTGGCTTCTTGTTGTCTTGGCAGGAGACTCATGGTGTGGGATCTTAGCAGGTATTGCTTGATGAAAGCATCATCATATCTGGACTTTTTAGCGAATTTTTATTTGTTGCACTGAAATGTTTACTGAGTTTTTGTATGTTAGTGGTTCACTAGAGATGTTTATAAATTACAAACCCTAATGCTGGTCCTTCCCCTGGATTAAAATTTCTCTTACATTTCAATTGTTAGTTTTTTTTTAACCTCATGGGTGAATTAAAGCTCCACTCTTTTTAGTGAATTAAGTGGACAGCCAATTTCGTCTTTCCTGAGTTATATTAGGTTCTGTAAATATGATAATGAGACTGATGGAATAATGGACAAATGTTTATCATGTTAACATAGATATTAAATCAGTTGCCGGCACCCTTGTCACCTGGTCCTTGGACTTTGATTTAGCGCCGACTTTTGTTTTGGACAGGAGGGCAATTGCATGCATCTGTTGACTCTTTTGTTGGTACATTATATATGGGCATCAGTGGTGCTTGTAATGTACCTTTAATGTTTCAAGTTAAAATGGCCACTGTGTGTTGGTTTTCTGATGAAAATGAATTATTAAAAAAATATATCAATATTTGATTCATATACTGTATTAATAATCATATATGTCAGAAATATTTGACATAACAACGGTGTTCACTCATTTATGTAGGATTGATGAAGAGCAGTCACCAGAGGATGCTGAAGATGGTCCACCAGAATTGCTCTTTATTCATGGTGGTCATACGAGCAAAATATCCGACTTCTCTTGGAACCCATGTGAAGATTGGGTTGTTGCTAGTGTTGCTGAAGACAACATACTTCAAATATGGCAGATGGCAGAGAACATTTACCATGATGAAGATGATATGCCAGAACAGTCAGCGAAGGCCCCTTAATGTAATTTGACTGAGTTTAGTGTGGAATATAGGTCGGTGTTTGGGACTCAGGTGCTTTTTCATCTGTATTTGTGCCGTGACTCCTTTTTACACAGTTGTAAGTGTATGAGGTATGATTACCTTGTTGTAGCTGAAGAAAATTCTGAAAAATTTGCTTAATGATTTGTTTTTATTTGGTGTTGAGGCATTAGACTTTTTATAGACTTTGGATCACTCTCTAGCTTCAAAAAGTTATAAGTCCCTTTTAACCGAGGTGACTGGCAATGCCAGAGATGTGCAATGCCTTCTATTTGTGCATGAAAGCAAGTGACCTCCTTAAGCATTTCATAGTCTCGGTGGTTTACCCGTTTAAATGATCATTAAACCCCTTTTAAGATGAACTTTGCATATTCCAGATTCAATGAGAATGACCAAACCTTTTTCTTTGAGCTGTCCCCTACTCTAAGGATTGTTAATCAAGTCTAGCACATAGTAGAAGTAGATTTCTGTTATAACACATGAAGAATGGCATGATGTACATCTCACATTTCCTGAAGTAATGTCATTAATGTCTTGTTTCCAAGTTTGAGCACCTTCCTAAAGCCCCCTCATTTAGTTCATCAAACATGTTTTTGTCTCCACTAATATGTTATTAGAGCAACTACTCTCTCATTTTTCCCTACTGCTAAAGTCACCATCTTTACCTGGAACCGAATATCCCTCCATTATTTTTCAAAATCTTAAGGTCATCATTACAGTTAGAGTTTTGTAGCTCATCAATTGAGCATAATCAAGCATTCAATTGAGTCGCAAATGGAGTCTAATTTTAATCTGTTATTAAAGGATTTGAAGATTTTCGCATCTTCACAGGTCGCATGTTCTCCCCTTGTGCTCTCATTTTATTAGCAACAAGCATGACCTTTGGCAAAGTCATAAATAACTTTAATGTCTGGTTCTTCAAACTTCCTCCCTGAATCCTTGAGGATGGAACTATTGACTGTTGCATTGTCGACGTTTTTCATTGAATCCCAAATTTGTTTTGGTGAACCTTTCTCTAGAACCTACTCAAGAATTATCTTGGCAATAGCATGAAATAGGTAGGTTTTGACCTTCAAATCCTTCGACTTTGAAACCGTTTGATTTAGATTTAGATTTTTTATTTTATTTTTTATTTTTGATGAGTTAGGCTATTCTTAGAAATCATTTTTTGAAAAATAATTTTTATGTTGAAAATGAAATAGCTATTTTAATGAGCTTTTGAAGAAAATAATTCTAACAAAAGAGAAAAAAAAAAAAAATTATAGTATCTACTATTTTTTTAGAGTAGTGTATATACTATTTTAACATGCATATTTTTTAAACTTAAATGTTTTTCCAACTACGGTTTATACTATATTTTTAAAAGTCTAATGAATATATCTAAATAGTTTATATAAGAGAATGATTTTTAGAGAATTTACAAATAAATCCTTTAACCCTTGATGCCATCTCATGTGCCTAACTTGAACAGGCTCTAGTACTCTTTGAATCTCAAGAAGCTCACCATTAACATGCCCCAATGGTCATAATGACCATCAAAACGTGGGATTGAAGGTTGAACAAATCTTGCTTCACTTGACATTTTTTTTTCCTCCTAAGTCAATTGAAAAATTGCTCTATCCCAGGCCAATTGAGAGCTCTAGTGTCAATTTGATAGTAATAGAAAAATACGACAAAAAAAATTGAGTTTTTTTCTTTCTTTTCCTTCTTTCTATAAGTTGAAGTTTTATTAAAAGGTTTAAAATTCAAACCTATCATTATAGAGCAAGAGAGAAAATTCTTGTATAGGCACAAATACAAATAAAATTGTTTATGAACACACACAAACAAAATTTAAAAAATATAAAATAAAATAATGTTGATTGATGTGACTATATTATTTTTGTTTTAAATTTTTAGATTTATATATGTGCACCCAAATATATTTTATTTAGGTTTGTTCCTAGGCAAATTCTACGGTACATTTGTTAAAATTGAATGTACCGATACAATAGGATATTTAACCAATAGAAATGAGTCTTTTGTCTACATCATCACTTATATATTATATATATTAGAAGTCAACTAAATTAAATGTACCGGTACATTTTTCTTTACAAATTTAACCCCATAAATAATACAAATTATATTTTAATATTTAATATAATAATTTCAAAAATCAATTCATGTTCATCATTTGTATTAAAAACCAATTATATAGAACTGTCAATATGTATCAATATGGAACTGTTTTCTCAAGGATCTACACTGAGGCTTAAGGTTTTCAAGCGGTGACCACCTTCCAAAGCGACGACGAAGAAGAACGGTGTGACAAACACAAACTTGTTTTTCTTTATAATTGGCAGTTTTCCTCAATTTTCTCCACACTGTCACACACAATGAGAACCACTTTGGTGAATTGGTGTCATACTCAAGAGACAGCTTTCATTGTTTTACCATATCTCAATGCATGAAGATGGAAGAACGTCGTTGAAGAAGCACGTTCATTGTTTTGCTTTTGTGTTCTTATTGAATCAACTATTTAATTATGCCTTTAAACCTCAACCATTTGATCAACTTATACCATGTGTCATTTATTCATGTCGGAGTAATGTTCAAGTAGGAAGTACCATTCACATAGGAAGTACTCTTGGCTCAGATGTGATGTTTATTTATGTAGGAAGCGTCGATCATGATAGCAATAATAACAGACAATTTGTATCACAAACACATGCGGCAGCCTTGTTCCCCTTAATAATGTTGTCGGCATAGGCATTGTTGTTTCTATAGGGGAAGAATGGTCACGATAAAAAAACAAGGTGAGTGCATCTCTTTCAACCGAACTTTTTCCATACATATGAGCAGAAATTAAACTTCTAATAATATGCATAATAGTAATATAATAATAACAACAACCACCGAACCTGGTGCCACAAACACGTACTTGTTTTTATTTACAATGACGATAGTTTTCCTCCCTTCTTCTCCACACATGCACACAACCTCATTATCTTCGTGTTTTTAACATGACTACATCATCTATTTTTTCCTCCTTTCTTTCTTATAGTTTTCCTCCTTCCTTTGCATCAGTTTTTAAGATGACTGCATCATCTGTTTTTTTTTTGTTATTATTATTATTATTAGAAATTGAGTTTAATTTGAAAAGGAATGAAAATTGTAAAAATATAGAGTGTCGAGAAAGATGCGAAGTTACGAAGGAATTCAAAAATCCAGAAGAAAATGACACATCTAGGTGAAGAAAAAGAATTTAAAAGCCAAAAGTAATAATCGTAACCAGCAAACTTACAGGAAGGTTCTCAGCGTCGCCGCCGCCATGTTGGAGGGTTTGAATGTGGAGAGTTTGAAATTAGTTTTGATGAAGAAGAAAATTATCAACAAAATTGGGTGGTGAAAAGTGAAAGATTCATATGTTTTGTGGTGTTAAATCGAAAAATATAAGTCAAACTTAATTGTTACACCTTGTAAATACTATTACGACATGTCAAATTACTATTGGTAGATCCATTTAATTGCACCGGTACATCATAATCTTCCTATTGTACCATAGAAGCCCCCTTGTTCCTATATAGACCTTGCTTAGAGTTAAGGCATTGACCCTATTTTTTTTTTTTTTTATCAAAGGCATTGACCCTATGGCCAAACCTGAGTTACATCTTAAAGATCTTATTTTATTTGTATATCAAAATAAGACCAAACAAAGCCTAGCTGACATAATTTGTGTACACGTTTGTGCAAAGTTAATTGTATGAGAGTTTCTTAAATGACTTGGCACATGACTTGGCCTTTTGTGTAAGAAAAGATTAAATGTGAAAAATATCATCAAAAGAAAATGTAATGTAAATAAATATATCTTTGTCAAACAAACACACACAACACATGGGCTTAAAATGGTCGTTATAACGCGTATTAAGATATTTGACAATAAGAGTAATTTTCTTCACAATTTCAATACTCATCTTTTGTAAGATAATAACACTATTAAGTATTAAACCGCCAATTAAATTAAATAATTAAATGGCAATGTAGGGTTAGTCTTGCTGATTCATAGTGGATATGTCCTTGTGCTACAAGCTACATACATTTCATACTATCTTGCACACACACTGCATTTCAAATTCAAATTTAATTTGTTGAACATTAAAATAAATGTGAGTGAAATAATTAAGAAAAATAATAGAAATTTCTATGATAAGTTCCATGCAATGAATATTGAGTTACATGGCCTTTTTGTTTTTTCATTCCATATTATAAATACACAGCCTCAATGCCATGTTTCATCAAAATTAATTGTTTGTGATACATACACAAAAAAATAACCCTCCAATTTAAAGGTTGTAGCTAGATATCACAATGAGTTCCAAAGATTTAAGCATTCAGAAGATTCTTGTTCATACAACAAGGCCACCTCCTCAAACATCCAAAACTTCAAACACTGGGACTAAACCTCCAGCTATGCATCAAATCTTTGGAATAAGGAAGTGATTACATGCCATATTTGTTAGTTGGCTCAGGTGCATGCTTATTTATAATATTATGGTACCCTTTTACTCCAAATTAATAAAGATACAATTTTTGCTTAGAGTGTGTTTTGATGATATAATTAAAAATTCTAAGAAAATTAGAAATCTAAGCAACTCAAATGGTTAGATTGAATTCTCCTCATTGCATTTTGGATACGGTAAATAAAATCTTTCATTCTTAAACTTCGTTGGGCTATTTAAATAATTTTTTAAAAAATTGAGGGCCAGCTTCAAAATATGAACAATTTGCAAATTTTAAAAAATTATAGCGACCAATTATCAAAATTAGAAAAATATAGATATCAATTTGCAAAATTCGAAAGAATAGTAAAGACCAATTTGATAGAACTTTGTATAGAGTAATGAAGGAATTTCAAATTTAGTTTTTGGGTGGTTTTTCATTTATTTATTTTTTAATTTAGTTTTGACAAAATACTTCATAAAATACATTCATTTTGAAAATTCTCCAAATTTTTGCATCCTAACAATAAAATTTACATTGAATAATTTGGAATTACCCTCTTAAATTACATTACTTCAAAAAAAATAAATCATTCATTCAAACAAACAGATTCTTAAAGTGCGCTTCGAAGAGGTAATTGAAAATTTTAAAAAATTTAGAATTTTAGACAATACAAATAATTCAATTGAAATTTGGTTTAAATATAGTAATAATGTTCTCCATTGTTAAACTTGTTGGGCTGTTTTTATAACTTTTAAAAGTTTTGTGCCAATTTTGAAAATTTAACTTAGCCAATATATTTCATAAATTCTCATTATTTTAAAAGTTCTTCAAATTTATCATAAAAAAAATAAAAAATTACATCGATAAATTTCAATTCACTAAATATTTATTTTACCTACACACTTTTCTTATTTTATTCAACTTCATATATTTTGCAGATTGATGTATAAGTTGGAATATGAAGGTTTGCTGAATACATCAAGGAGAATGAATCAGCTAGCTAGTAGATTATATTGGTTAATTTAAATTTGTGTAACTTATCATTTATTGTATTACTCCCTTAATTTGTTACTCATTGTAAATTTACTCATCCATTAATCACATTATAAATGTATGTTAATTTACTCATCCAATCTTGTGACAAGCCAACTTCGTCCCTTTCTCTCATTTGTAAAAATTAAGAATGACAAAAAAAATTCTACCGTAGATATTTGTGTATCAAATCCGCCCACGGGCACGGGACGGATAGTTTAGCGGATGTATGCGGATAAAATAAATGGATATACAATTATCCGTATTTAATGGATACAAATGCGAGTTTAATACTATATGTGTCTGTGCATATCCATACCCGCTAATAAATTAGTAAAATTACTTAAATGTCTCTATTTAAATATAAACTTTAGTATTTTTATCTTATAAAAAAGAAACAGTCTTCTCATGTTAGAACATCTACAAACAAATCCTTTAACCCTTGATGTCATCGGGATTTTCTTTTGTCACCTTACTATTTTTCTCGCGCGCCTTACGAATTTATAAAAATACCTCTTTCCGTTATTTAAGTAGCGGATGCACACTGTTTAAAAAAAAAAGAGTAGCGGATGCACCAAGAACATCCTATCAGACTATGATGCATGGGTACTCCGTTTTAGATAGAGTACCGGTACCGAGTACGTACCGGGTACCGGTACGCGTATGGTACTCCCCCGGTACGCACAGACGCCGTACCTAGATATTTTTTTTGTTTTTTGTAATGGGTGTGGTACATCTGTGGTACGCGCATGGTACACCAATTCAAAAAACACTATTTTTTTCTTCTTCTTTTTCTTTAATTTGTTTTTTTATATAAATATTTAGGTTTTTTATTTTTGTATAATATAAAAGTAGCACCTACCGCTAAAAAACAATAAAAAAGCAGTCATTGGAATATTCACTCATTCATTAAAAATGAATAGACTAAATTCAAAGAGAATTGAAGATCGAGTTTTTTTATTCATACAAATCTTCGTATTCTCTTGAGAAAGAGAAATAATAATACTTATAATGAAATGAAAGAGCAACAAAAGTGTGGAATATTCGTAGAGATGAATGAGATTTATTTAATATATAATTGATATTTTTGAAATTGCTAGTCTTTCTCACGATAAACCTAAACTAGAGGCCGCTCTTTTTAGTGATGATGGAGGTGGAAACAATTGACTCTTTTTGAGCTAATTGCTTTTTAATTTCATATTTTGATGTTTTTGAACAATTTGAATTACTTTTAAATTGTGGTGTGATATTTTTTATGTTTAATTATTTATTTTAACAATATAATTCTATTATTTGATTTATATAATTATATTTTAAAAAAAAATATAGGGACGTACCCGTACCTTAGTTTTTCTAAAAATGACGTACCCCGTACCAGTACCGGTACCGTACCCGCACCCGGGCAACATAGCTATCAGATTTGTTTTTTATAATGTGCGCTACTTAAGCAGTGAATGACATTTTTTAGAAATTCCTCATTTTTATAACGTCCATTATTTAAATAGTGGAAGAGTAAAAATAAAAATGCATAGGGCATGCGAGAAGCCGGTAGGCAGGCCCGGCCCAGACACATGTGCAACATGTATTGTGGCATCGGGCCTCATAAAAATGAGGGCCTCAATTTTTTTAAGAGTAGTAATATTAGTAAATTAGGGGTGCAAAAGTTAATATGTTACACAACAAACTGCAAAAGTCCAATTGTCAGACCCATCATCTCATTTATGGAGTTGTATTTTTAATAAATTAGGGGTGTAAAATTTAATACATGACTTAATTGACGAATTTCCTTCAAAAATTGTTCCAAAAATAACTCGTTTTTAAGTAGTTAGAAAATATTTTATTGTTATTGATTAAACTATGAATATTTTTACGTTAATTTGAGAGATGATTATTTTTTATGCTATTTGTAATTTAGGTCAAGGATAATTTTTTTTTAAATTACATTTTTATTTATTAGAAAACCACTTTTTATATTTGCATATGAACTCAAAAAACTCAGGGACGGCTCTACCACTAGGGCGACAAAAGAACATCTCTCCTTATAAGCATAGCCTAGAACAGACTCTAGTACACTTTGAATCTCAAGAAGCTCACAATTAACATGCTCCAATGCTCATTGTGACTATCAAAACGTGGCATTGAAGGCTAAACAAAGTTTGCTTCACTTAACTCAAATTTTATCCTAGGGGACAAAGAAAATTAAGTTAAAAAATAACAATAATTATTTAACAAATTGAGTTTCACTCCCAAAATAAAAATAAAAATTGAGTTTCATATTTTTCTTTCATAAGTTGAAATTTTATTAAAAATTTGAAACTCAGAATCACAACGGGAGTTTATGTTTAGGAGCGCTATGCCGAATTTATTGTTGAATAAATTATGTTTATTTTGTGGTTTTAGTTTCTAGTTAGAATGGAGATCAATATTTAGTATGACTTTGTTGATTGGTATAATAATCTCTTAATTTATCTGCGAATTAGTTTGTTTGCGAAACATCCAACAATAATTTGTAAATTATAAGAGTTGAGTACATTTTATTCTCCTTATAATTCAATTTTGTTTATTAATAAAAAACTTCATTCATTCATAAAAAAACAACAGCAGTTTCTTATTAATTATTAAGGACTTGTTAAGGTGGCACATGACTTGGCCTTTTGCGTGGGAAAAGATTAAATGTGAAAAATTAATTAAAATATCATGAAAAGAAATTGCAAATACAGATATATCTTTGTCAAACACACAACAAGGGCATACA
This sequence comes from Trifolium subterraneum, assembly GCA_951799995.1. Classification (NCBI taxonomy): domain Eukaryota; kingdom Viridiplantae; phylum Streptophyta; class Magnoliopsida; order Fabales; family Fabaceae; genus Trifolium; species Trifolium subterraneum. Next base: position 12,556,929 of record OX637461.1, read on the forward strand.
ATGGTCGCTGTGACGCGTATTCAAAATGCTGGACTGAAGTCTGAAACTACCCATGAGTGATTTTTCTTCCCAATTTCAGTACTCATATTTTTTCTAACATAACACAATTTCAGTACTATTAGTATTAAAAAAAACTCATTATAACTCTGCTGGTAAAAATAAGCTATAAATTAATTGATAGCTGAAAAGTTAGCTTATAGTTATAGCTGATAGATGAAGACTTATAGGTGAAAAATTAGTAGAATAAAATTAAAGTGTTTGGCAAATTTAGTTGTTGTAAGTATCAAATGACATAAAAGTACATGGTTAGTGGGTAATTATTATATTTAAAAAAATAAAAATAAATAATAAAATAAAAATAAAAAGGGTAAAAATGGAATAAAATATAAAAAACTATAAGCTATAAGCCCAAACGCTACTTGAAATAACATCTCAAAAAACACTATAAGCTAATTAAAGAAGCATGTTATCAAACAAGCTTATAAGCTAGTCCAATAAGCTATAAGCTAGCTTATTGGACTTACCAAATAGACACTAAGTATTAGTCCTCGTAACTTAACTCAATTGACAGTAACATTACATTATATATGTAAAGGTCGAAGTTCAAACATTAGATACCGTGCTTATTCACAAAGTGAAATTTCTACTAATCATTGAAAAGAAAAAAACGTCACTTAAATTACATAATCAGGTGGCATGTGAGGTGGTGGGGACTAGTATTGCCGACTCGGCATGGATATATCCTTGTGGTACAAGCTTCATACATTTCATACTATCTTGCACACCCACTCTGCATTTCAAATTTCATTTGTTGAACATTAAAATAAATGTGAAAGAATTATGAAAAATAATAGAAATTTCTATGTAAGTTCCATGCAATAAATATTAAGTTACATGGCATTTTTGTTTTCCATTCATATAAATAATACACAAAGCCTCAATGCCATATTTCATCAAAATTAAGTGTTTGTGATCCATATTCAACCAAAAGAAAAAAAAACCTCCAATATAAAGGTTCTTGCTAGACATCACAATGAGTTCCAAAGATTTAAGCATTCAGAAGATTCTTGTTCATACAACAAAGCCACCTCCTCAAACATCCAAACCTTCAAACACTGGGACTAAACTTCCAGCTATGCATCAAATCTTTGGAATAAGGAAGTGATTACATTAACATATTTGTTAGTTGGCTCAGGTGCATGCTTATTTATAATATTCTCTACCCTTTGCTCCAAATTAATAAAAATAACATTTTTGCTTAGTGTTCGTCAAGAAAAAAAAACATTTTTGCATAGTGTGTTTAGATGAGATAATTAAAAATTCTAAAGAAATTTAGACAACTCAAATGTTTCAATTCGTTCCATTTTGGATAGAGTAATAAAATCCTTTATTCATAAATTTTGTTGGGCTATTTCTTTAGTTCTATTTTTTTTTGTTTAGATACAGTAATAATAATGTTTTCCATTGTTAAACTTGTTGGACTATTTTTATAACTTTTAAAAGTCTTGTGTCAATTTTGAAATTTACAAAATATGGATAACTTGCAATTTTTTAGAAACTTTAGCAGCTAATTTGAAAATTTTGGGGACTAATTTACAAATTTAAAAGATTAATAAGAACCAATTTGACATTAACATAGTATAGAATAACGAAGAAATTTTAAATTCCTATTTTGTCTACATTAACTTTGTTGAATACTATGTATTTGTGTTGTTTGAAGTCTCCATTAACTTTGTTGAGTATGTTTGAAGTCTCACATTGCTTAAGTTTCTGGGATGTGAAGTGTATAAATACGTGAGGACAACCTCACCTATGAGCTAGCTTTTAGGAATGAGATCCAAACATATTTAACATGGTATCAGAGCCCGGTTAAGGACTGCAATGTGGGTATTTGACCCAGGACCACGCTAGGCGTGAGGGTGTGTGTTGAATATGTATTTGTGTTGTTGGAGTATGTTTGAAGTCCCACATTGCTTAGGTTCCCGAGATGTGAAGTGTATAAATATGTTAGGGCAACCCCACCCTATGAACTAACTTTTGGAAATGAGATCCAAACATATTTAACAAACTTAAATGAAATATTTCATAAATTCTCATTATTTTAAAAGTTCTCCAAATTTATAAATTCCCTAAAAATTTACTTTACATACACACCTTTTCTTATTTTACTCAACTTCATATATTTTGCAGATTGATGTATAAGTTGGAATATGAAGGGTTGCTGAATAAATCAAGGAGAACGAATCAGCTAGCTAGTAAATTGTATTGGTTAATTTAAATTTGTGTAACATATCATTTCTTGTAGTACTCCCTTAATTTGTTTCTCATTGTAAATTTACTCATCCAATTACGTTATACATGTATGTTAGTTAATTTACTCATCCAATCTTGCGACAAGTTCATCCCTTTCTCTTATTTGAAAAATTTATATTAACCGTTTCCACAAACAATATTCAGTTGCCAGAAACATTGTAAGAATTGAGGCCACATATTCTCTATTTATTCCCTTTAAAGTAAAATATTGGTTACTAATTATTTGACAAAAAAAATAAATATATTAAGCAATAATTCAACCTAATAATAACCACAACAACAATAATAGAAAGGCTAAAATACAGTTTTGGCCTCCGAAGTTTCACGGTTGTGCGAGTTTGGCCCCCAAAGTTTAAATTGTGCGATTTTAACCCCCTAAGTTTCATAATTGTGCGATTTTGATCCCCTATATTTCGATTGCGCAATTTTGGCCCCCCAAATTTCCCCCTTTTGCATATCCTAACCCCCTGTTGCTTATGTGGCATTTTAAAATTAAAACAAATATTTTAAAAATAAATTAAAATTAAAAAGATGTTTTAAAATTAAATGAAAAATTGTTTTTTATTTAAAATAAGTTTTTGTTTCTTATACGTAGTTTATAAAATAATTTTGCTATAAAAAATAGTTTACAAATTTTTTAATGAACTAATTTTTAAAACTTTATAAACTGATTTTTAAAAAAATAATTATTCAATCTTTTATTAAAAAATTAATACATTTTTTAAATTTTAAAACATATTTTAAATTTTAATTTGTTTTAAATTTTTTTTTTAAAAAAATTTATAAATGTTTTTTTTAACAACAATAATGATGAAACCTTTTATAAAAAAATTAATACATTTATTTATTTTTAAAACTATTTTTATTTTTTTAAAAATGCCGCATAAGCAAATTTTAGTCAAAAAAGTCAACGGGAGGTTAGCAAATGCAAAAGGGGGTAAACTTGGGGGCCAAAATCGCACAATTGAAACATGGGGGACCAAAATCGCACAATTGTGAAACTTAGGGGGTTAAAATCGCACAATTGAAATTTGAGGGACCAAAATCGCACAATTGTGAAACTTGGAGGGGCAAAACTGCATTTTAGCCTAATAGAAAACCTTTGTTGTATATAATTACTTTTAAGGCTTTAAATTAGAAAGAAAAAAAAAAAAAAGGCTAGTTAAGAATTAAGGGGCCTTTGTTATAGTGGTTTTTAAAACTAAATTTTATAGGATTTAATACTTTTGTTATAATTCGAAGAGAATGTTTAAAAGAAAATCTTCATATTAGAAATTTGTTCACACAACTTCTCATAAAAATTTATTTTAAATATTTCATCATTTTATTACAACTTTTTATAGATAATAAAAATTAAAAAATCTCTAAAATATACTCCTCTAAGAAGTTGTTTTAAATAGTTTCTCTGCAATATCTTTTTAAAAAGACATGTAATTTTTATTAAGTTAATTTTTTTAACATAAATATCTAAATTACTGAATGTCAAAATTACTTTTTAATTTATAAGAAATGATTACGAAATAACTTATACTATTTTTTTACTAAGTTCTCGTAAATATCATTTTAAAAAGTACAATGTAAAAATGAATTTTTTAATTTATAACAAACGGCACTAACAAATAAGTAATATCTATTTATAGAATCTCTAGATAAAATTTCTTGTATTTTTTTTACACTTTTATTTTATTTAAAATTACATGAATTTCTTTTAGGACAAAACTTATATGCATTTCTTTAGATGCATTTTTTGTTGTTCCTCTCAAAAAATGTAGTTTTTCATTTTGTTTTAATTTAAAAAAATAAAAAAATAGTTTTAAATTAAAATAACTATCACATGTATCTAGTACAATAAGAACTGTACTTATGGAACTATAGGTTTGATCCTTTCTTTTATTATCATATTACCTTCTAATTATTTTAGTTTTTTTGTAACCATAAATACTATTGATAAACTTATTTCAAACAAATACTATTATTATAAATTGGACTTATGCCCTCTTTGTAATAAAAAAAAATACTATTCACAAGTGTTACAAACTTTTTTTATTGGAGTCAAAATTATTCACAAGTGTTGTAAACTTAAAAGAACATGATTGAACAAGTGTGGTAACTTATTTTTTATCAACAAGAAAGTGTTTCCCCTTTTACGTGAATTCTTCCCATACACGCATTTCTTCAAGAACCAAAAATCAAACCACCAATCACCTGTATAAATTCCTAATATTCTTATCACTTGAACCAATTCATCGCCCAACCAACTTGCGGTTCATTGTATAGGGTTTGGACTTGGAATTTTCCAGATATGTTCGATTGCACATTCAAGAAGGTTTGCTGCTATATTTGGTTTTCCTTCGCTCTGGATCATTATAAACTATCCCAAAGCTTCCCATACTAACTTATAAGGATCACACTCACCTGAAATACAAAAATTTCTCATCCAACGATCATATTTTCAATTACACAACTTTCACATCATAATTATGCACAATTAAACACACTCACACTTGAGCAACACAATCACATTTTTACACAAGTCACACAAGAAACAAGGTGTTACAACTTACAAATACAACATAGATTTTCTAAAACACCATCCATTTCAAAACTCACTCCGCATTGAGCCAAAAAACAGAACAATAAATAAACGATTAGATGACTCCTCCAATTCTCAGTTTCGGCATTGGTCGGAAATAAGAATTATGAACTTTCTGTGCAAGGATTTCCTGAAGCATGAATGTGAAGAATACTTCATTGAAACATGTCTTCATTTTCGAATTATAAGATAGTGCGAAAATTAAACTTGTTGGAAGTGAGAATATGCCAAAATATTGTGCCTTAAGTTTGTAAAAATATTAATACTAATGTGGACAAAATCAATATAAAGTTGTATACAGATTGTAATATTACTGCTGCGGAAGCACAAACTGAGGAATATAAAATATCACAACCATTTGAAAAATGTTCAAGTAATAAGGTCGCTCGGATATAAGAATGTGATAAACAATGTCAAGAAAATCTGTAAACATCACTGTACCCAAAATAATATTTTATGTTTCCTTATTGTACAGCGGGGATTTTATGACAACCAAATCATAGGCCACCTAACAGTAATAACTACTATTTCATTGAAGTATTTGACTACCATAATCGGCATTAAACTTGTCGTATTTGTGGGCATGGAGATGAGCAGATGGCCGTGTGTTCCTTAAAGCTGTCTCTACATCTTCAGGCCTGACTGGCCCAACTTTTGGCAACTCTGCAGCCATAATAATGAGAAATTGAGAATAGAGAACATTGTTGGAATTTAATGAGAAATGCTCATATTTGAAAATCAACTATAAAGGAACAGATATCAGTGTTCTTATGCAGGCACCACACATAATGGATAAATATTGAGGCTGGATTTTGTAATCAACATACCTTCTTCAGGCACCACATCTTGTTCCTGTTCGAGTTGTAACATTAAGCGTCTCAATGGCTGCATTGCAGTTTCTTTACAAAGCAGGCGGAGATCCGAGCCTGAATATCCTTCTGTCCGATCCACAAGTAAATCATAGGGGATCGGTTCCTCATCAGTCTGCGGAGGAAGGAGTTCCTCAAACATTGCTCTTCTTGCTTCTGGTTCTGGAAGTGGTACAAGGATCTTTCATTTATCGTCAAGGAATAACCAATTAAAAGAATTAACGCAGCATTCAATAGCAACATCAGAATGTTTATTGAACACCATCTAAATAAGCAGAGAACTATGATATATCCTCTATGTTACAGTAAAAGATGATGAACATCAATTTCTGGTACATCCATAATATTGGAATAAATATATAAATAAAAAGGGTGCAATGTACTTCATGCATACCATGTTTACACGCATCTGTAAGGGTGCCTACTTCAAATGCATATGAAATTTAACCCTAAAACAACAATTACTGATAACTTGAAAACAAAGCAAACTAGAAAGAATACCAGGTTCATTTGTAAAGAATAAAACGTTTTAATTACAGTACTCTAGAAAACATAAGTAATGAGGTGATGGGAAATGCTTAATAATTTACTCAATGCTCCCAAAAATAGGAAATCTAACAGATAATACATGGCACTTCCCTAAAATCAGTTTCAAAGTCCATGAATTAAAATGTCGTTTAGAAGACTAAACAATTTAACCAATTCAATTATCATGAACACTAAGCAAAAAACATAAACTTTGGAAGGATACTCGCTTCTCAAGACGTCTAAGCATGGCTGCATCCAATTCCCACGGAAGATTTGTCGCCGCCAAAACAAAAACAAGTTCTTCTGTCCGCGTTAAACCATCCATCTGCAATCTAGTCTAAATGATTAATTTTGGAGAAAGCATGGCAGAATATATACACAGCTCCATTGTGTATTGATAATTCATATTTACTTTGAGACTGAATTTACAGAAGGAACAAATTGAAGAAAAAAGAAAATCTTTCACAGTTACAAATTCCAATCACCATGGAAACTAAAATAACTAATGGAACACATCAAGGTACTGCAAAAGCAAAATTTTAACAATTTATTTGGATGCTTCTGAGACATAATCTCTCTTTAATCTTTGTATACTGTTCAAAATATGTATGAGAAGGTTAAGGACCTTCCATCATACTGCAAGGAACTAGAAGAAATGTAGGATTATCTGTAAAATAAAATGTGAAGAATATGACGAGTTCTGAAATTCCTACAAGTCCAATGTTTGTCATTACTGCCTATTTAAGATGTGAATGTGATATTACATTTAGACTAAGGTAGTGGATTTTTGCAATTGTAAAGTACTTTTATTGCTTTTTCCCCAAGAGATGATATTGGACAAGTCTCAGTCATAGTTGCTGGTTAATGGGGATAATTTATGTCAAAAACATGTATATTCAATAAAATTTCCACATCATATTCAGTGAGGGCATTTGTCCACATCACATATAACATAATCCGACATAGGGGAGGGTGGCTGCGGGAGGCATTGAAAAAAAGAGAGTCCTATATAGGTGATGACTTTCAAAGTTAGCATGAGGTCATAGTGTTCGAAACTCTCCTCAATTGCTGTGTTGGTGGGTGATAGCAAACAATAGAAGTTAAATATAACAAAACTTTAAATTAATTAACCATACTATAATAATCCAACAAGTAACTCAATGATATGTAAGAATTCAGAATCAAGCATCACCTGAATGAGTAGTTCAGTTTTTAACCGTCTACTTGCTTCGTGTTCACTGCGTGCCTCACCACGTTGACTGATGATTGCATCAATTTCATCCAGAAATATTGTTGCAGGTGCATGATGCCTTGCAAGCTCAAATAACACCTTTATTAACTTTTCTGAATCACCTGCAATCATAAAAAAGCTTTGTAAATGTACATGTTTGTAGTGAGAACATTGCAAACATGGAGGCAGAAAATAAATGGAGGTAGAAAAGTTAGCAACTAAAATGTGGTGGCCAATAAACCATGGCTTTTGCAATGAGTTTTTGTCACTTGATGCGAAACATTGTTTGGGATGAGGGAGAATTTAGACCGTGAAACTTCAACCGTAAATGATCTCAAATATAATTAAATTCCAATTCAGAACTTGAAGTTTAATATTGAATTACCCTATACTATATTTTGTATTGAATTAGGAGTTCTCATCAGCTAAATTATATGCACCAAATTTAATGGATTTGAAGAATAAAAACCCATAATTTATATCATTCCAAAAGATTAATTAGTGAAGGCTATTAAATGTAAAAATAGTGCCATATAAAATAAAGTACATTCTACATTTTTTGTTCCATATCACCAGTTTACAATGAGACGTGATAGAGAAGCAAAACACAACAAACGGTCCAGGAAAACAACATCTAGATGTGTAAGCCTTCACACTGCCAATAACCGGTGTTCTGTTCTGATATGATATATGATGTGTAAGCCTGTTTGTATTTATTTGGTCAAATACATACATAGAGGAAAAGAATATTGAACAAAATATTTTTCCAAACCAATCACTCCCTCTATCCCACAATGAGTGAATAGTTTGCAAAAAAACAACTGTGCCAAAATGAATGGCACTTTCAATTTTCAAATTAATATCTACTTTTTTCCAATTGTACCCTCTAACTAATACTATGTGTACCACTCTCAAGTCAATATCTTCCACTTCACATTTTTGGTAATGGTGAATAAACAAATACTTGATAAGGTGAATTTGTTAACATTACTATTCTATCTTTCATTTATAGTATTTTCTTAGGGGAGCCCCTAATATGGATCTCAATTTAAAGGGATCATTGGTTGACCTCGTTAAATTACTGGCTCTAAGTCAACCGTTTTTTGGGTTAAAGAGGTTCACCAATAGTCCCTTTAAATTGAGGTCCATATTAGGGGTCCCCTTTTCTTAGAATATGATCAATTTGCAAAATTTATGGTAGTTAACATCATAGTATTTGAAGAACAATATTTAGTCGTATCATGATCTAAAAACATATTATTTATCTTCTTTTAACAATAGTATATTATACTACAATTATCTTGTATTCCTATTCTGACGAATAGGCATGAGAATTAAGTCACTTTCTTGAAACACTGAACATTTTCAAGTTTCATACCAAGATTAAGATTTATGAAAACAAAAATACTCAGGAAAGGAGGACGGAAAGGTTGTTAGCCACATACCTCGCCATTTGCTGACAACAGACGATGCTGAAATATTAAAAAATGTAGTGTTGCACTCTGTTGCAACTGCCTTTGCAAGCATGGTCTGCAACATATGAACAAAAAACTCTACAGTTATTCATCTATTTGAAATAAAATTGTCATATTCACAATTATCAAAATATGAAAATAGAAAAGCTATACATTTTTCACAACAGTTTATTTTTTAATATATATTTAAAACTTCAGTATGAAACTGAGAAAGCAACCCTATAAATATTTCTGAGAGACAAATAAGTACAAACCTTTCCTGTCCCTGGGGGGCCAAAAAGGAGAATGCCCTTCCATGGTGATAACAGACCAGTAAAGTACCTAGTCAAATGAGAAAGATTGGTTTCATTCAATATGAGGAGGAGATAAACATTCTATATCTTAAGTAAACCATTTCACGACAATATCTTAAATCTTAACGAAGCCATTTTTAGAAAATGTTTGCAAAAAAGGCACCAATAGCTCTGAGGAATATTAGGCATAATAAGTTTTCATCAGTGATACCTACTTGGGATACTTAATCGGCATCACTACAGCTTCTTTCAGTAGACGTTTGGCATTCTCTAACCCCTTGATGCTTTCCCACTTCACATCTGGACTCCCACGAATTATATCCCTGCCAATGGTATTAAGTTAAATGATAAATACATACATGAATATTATATAATAGAAAGACATGAGAAAAACTTGACAAACATGTAACACCCTTGAAGTCACCAGTTGTCTCAAGGGTTTGTAAAATACTAAAAGATGAGAAATTTTACCTACTTAAGCTCTCTGCTAAAGTACGCATTTCTGCCGATTCAAAAGGTGGAAGCAAAGACTTCTGCCTGTAAATGTTAAGGATAATTATAATTATCAGGACTTCAGAGAATGAAGAAATACTCTATCTTTCATATAGTTCCTTAATATAGTCAAAAAACTCATAAGATAATCCTAAAGATGCACAACTGTACAATATATACGTTTCTTCCTTTTGTTGGAAACAAATTCTCAGTCTTCAATACAGTACCTAAGAGTCAGAGAACTCATGAGATGATGATGATGATACTAGTAAGTGCTACAATTGTGAGTAAAGATCAAAGGATCAGTTTCAGTAGTGGCTGTTAAACTATGCACAACTATATCATATGGTCTTTTTCTTTCCATTAGGTGGGGTAAAAGCCCGAAAGAACCAGACTATGGCCCTGTTTGGATAAACAGCTTAATGCACAAGCGCTTATGTATAAGCTAATTTTTATAGCATCAAATTAAATTAAATTGTTTTTGTATATGCTGTAAGTTTGTTTTCATAAAATATCTTTGAGAACTTATAAAAATAAGCAGAAATAAGCTTATGAAAAATGTCATAGGCTGTTCTAATAAGTAATAAGTTCTGCCAAACAGTCTCACAAAATTTATGTCAGTAGATAGGTTCAAATAAGTCTATCCAAACAGGACTAGTGCCGCAAAGGTTAGCACACGAATAAGCCATATGAGACTCATAGAATATAGCATTCTCCTATGCAAGATTTGTTTTCATTATTAGTACTAAAAATATGCATGATTTTACAGTACACTACAGACTAATACACATGAACAGTACACCACTACCGGTCAATTACCAAATTAATCAACTTGAATGGATATATTTGGTCAATAAAATGATGGTTTTTGATTGTTGGTAGACTAATACTATTCCTTTTCGGATTTTATTCGATGAATCCTAACAGAAGAACATAAACTAAGTACTATGTAATTACAATGCCCAATACAATACTTCAAAGTAACAGATCAAGGAACCATACGGTGTTTCATCAACATTGTTTTGTGCAAAACCATTTGTGTGCGTCGGATTCTGCCCCTGAAACACAGAAAATGCAGCATAACAAAACACAAATATCAGTTAAATTTGAAGGAGTAACTACCAAATCACCACGAAATTAGATATATCAGACATAATACCTGGCTTTGGAACTGCTCATAAATAGCTTTATCCGTTGTTTTTTTACCATGAAAATTGCCATTTGACGCAATGCCGGAAGAATTTCCATTGCTGACTACATTATTAGCAGTCTCACCATTCTTCTCTACCAATCTCTTCCTACCAAGCCTAACATCATAATAAGTTTTGAACTCCTGAAGATCCAAACAAATAATTAAAAACTCTAAATCAACAATTTCAATCCACCAGATCAAGATTCTAAATCACATCTAACCAAATCAACAATCCAAACATTTACATCATATATATAAAAAATAAAAAGCACAAGAAGTAAATTTTCATGTAAATAAATTCAAAAAGCTAGTAAGTAAACAGGCAAAATTGATTCAAGCAACAACTACAACAGCTTCAATTGTCTGTACTAAAGAAAATTTGATTGAAGATAGAGCAATGAACAGTAACAACTTAGTAGAACAATTTAGATGTAATGATAGAATCGACGGTTAAAAATAATCGAGAATCTGAGATTTTAGAGATTTTCTCGGGAAACAGAGGGAAAAGGAAAAAACCTGGAAAGACCAGCGAGTAGGCATTGGTTCATCGTCGGCCATTTTAGAGAGAGAGAGAGTTGAAAAAGTGTTTCTCTCTCTAGAATGGATGAAGATACAGCTAGCAAGTGAACAGCACCACCCTCGGCGCTGTTTTGAGAGTGAGGCCAACGAATAAATGAATAATAATGCAGAGAGAGAGAGAGAGAGAGAGAGAGTTGAAGTGGAAGAACCGAAGAACTGAAAAAATGAAAATTTTAATCACGTGTGGCGCCACGTGCGTTTATCGAGCTAGAACAAATCACCATCACCAGCTACAATTAGGTTTTGTTTGGTAAAAATAGCGGTTAGCTTATATGCTAAAACTAAAAGCTAAAAGCTATAAGCTACTTGAAATAACATTTGAAAATAAGTTATAAGCTAGTAAAATAAGCTATAAACTCATAGTAAAATGACTGTTATCAAACAGAGCTTTTAGCTTATAAGTTATAAGCTAGTTTTTTTGTCTTCCCAAACAGATCCTTAATAGTGCATAGGGGTCATCGCGGTGCGATGCGGTTCGATTTTGAACATTCATTATAACCGCGATATAAAAATACATGTGATTCAGTTTGGTTTAGTTGGTTTTTAAAATGTCATATAAACCAAATCAAACCAAACCAATGCGGTTAGTGTTGATTTGGTTTGTGTAGTTTACCGTGATATAAAAAATATGACGATATTATCAACTTGTTATAAAATAAACATAAGAAATTTTAATTTATTTATTGTTTACGTGATATAATATGCTAAACATAAATTTCATATACATAAGAACTTATTTTTAATACCAATATATAATTTTAGATCGCGTTAAATGATATGTTTTGATAGCCTACTGTTTTATGGACTTAATTTGGGTTGGGCTTGCTAAGTTGGACTAGGTAATAGGTTGATTGCTACTAGTTGATAGAGTTAAGTTATGTATTGCGGTTTGATTCGGTTTGGTTCGGTTTTCTAAAATGAAAACCGCTAACCAAACCATACAGCGCGGTTTAGAAGAAAAATGATTCGCGCGGTTTAAAATAAATACGGTTTTTTGCGATTTCAATTTAGATTGATTCGGTTTACGATTTTACTTTTAGATTGGTTCGGATAATATTACCTCTCACACTGCACTCTTTTGGAACTTTGACATGAATTTGTAGAAGGATAAATCTTTTGACGTGACAATAGGTAATATGAAATTTATAGAAGTAATTTAAATAAGATACTATATCATATCTGTCAAAAAAAAAAAGATACTATATCATAATTAATATTTAGTTCTATGATAGGGAAAATATCATATAATTTTATTTTATTTTTGGTGAAATATAATTATTTTTTATTACAATTAAGAAAAAAAATAAGTATAGGTCATTACCAAAAAAAAAATGATATGACGTATTATTGTAGATATTATTTTAGTTTAATTGTGTTATTTATGCAAAGTATAGACAACTTTATTACTAATTTATTAATGATTAATCTTTGTTGTGAATTCTGATTTGCCATCTCTATTAATCATAATCTCAGAATGAATTCATGACTGAGATTAACTTTTTCACCGTCAAAAAGAAAAAACTGAGATGAACTTTTAATAGAAAAATATATAATCTAGATGAACTTTGTTTCATTTTAATATGAATTTTAGTAATTTTTAATATGTTTTATTTATGACTGTAACAAAAAAACTAAAGGATGTAATGTTCTGAATATTTTGCTTTCTTATATAAGAAAAAGGAATATACACTAACAGTGTAAATAATTTTACACTGTCATTCAATATCAACCATGTTTTTCGTCACATCATCCAATTTCACTCAATTTTCTTGATATGACATGACAAAATGGTAGTTTTTTATTGGATAATCGTGTAAAACTATTTTATACTGTCGGTGTATCTTCATTAAACTCTTCTTGTATCATAGAATATAATAGTCCGTATAGGTTGGACCTATTCATGTATTGGTCCAACTTAGACATATTAATTTTAACAATTGATTAAGTGAGATATACAAATTTTATGATAGTCCACCAACACCTAATCACTCTGCCGGTCTCTCCCTCCACCGTTTGTAATTGCAACTCAAACTAAAATTAAAAACTTGAAGGCATGAAAAAGAAAGTCAAACTAAAATTAAAAACTTGAAGGCATGAAAAAAGAAAGTAGAATCTTGAAGAAGAATCAAAGAAGTGAAATGAAAAAAAAATGGTCTTAATGATTAAATAGAAAAACTTTTGAGGCAATCAATTGATGAGGTTGCATTGTTATTGAATTGCTACTGTTATTTGTGCAAGGGCACTAAATCCACAAATTAGAAACTGACATTATCCTTTTAATCAATGTAGAGGGGTGAGTTATTATAATCTACACTATTGTTTGAGTAGGAATGTTGTTGAGTTATTGACAAAGGAGCAGCCACTATATTGTTGTTGCCAATATTATAACTCTATGGTTGTGGAGTTTGATTAAAGAGTGCGAACAAGAATGGTTACGATTTCAATTTTAGCCACGGTTACGGTTTAACCATGACAACCGTGGCTAAAACATCAAAAAACTCTTGGCTAACTTTTCCATTTTTGTCTTTGGTTCGGGAAAATTTATGAGGTAGTGGAAAAATTGTAAGGGGTGGATGAATTTGATTCTATAATGGGTTAAAATTGTTATTTTGTATAGTTTGCAGGAGTAGGAGGATAATTGTAGGGGTGTGAGGTAAAACTTTCCAAAATTGATGGACTGAATGTATTCGAATTTGGATGATAATGGATGAATAAAAAATCCCATAAATCATGATGGACATATATCTTGTTCGTTCTCATCTTCATGCTCACCATTTTTTCACCAAGAGATATAACTTGTGTGTTTTGACTATAACTTTTAGTGGAAATTACTCTCCCGCCACTTGAGATATCGAGATATAAAGTGTGTTTGTTTTCTCATTGAACCCACGCCAATGCACATCAATAGTGAAGTTGAAATCTGTAACTTCTGAAAAATCACTGTGAATTAACAATTACAAAAGTTTGAAACACAAGTTATATTTGAAACATAAGTTATCATATATCCTCTCTTCATAGTTTGAAACACAAGTTCCCCTCCCTTAATTAGCAATTACAAAATATTACATTTTCATTATTTATTTTTGACTTTATGTTAAATTCTAGATGATTTCCTTCACATTTGAAACTGTGCTTCATCTCTTATGTGAGATCCACACTCTTTAATTTTCTTATAATTTTCAGATATATTGCAACACCATATCTGACATTGAATTGGTTCTGATTCACACTCTGCTTTTTTCCACCCACTTTGAACTGACTCTCTTTCCCTACATAAACACAAGAATTACATGTCTTGTCTACCATGGAAGCCTCACCTTCGGTATATCATCTTCGCCATCATTCACTACGGAGGACAATATCATTTTTTCTTACGCAATAATATACATTTAATCATGTCATTATAAAAAAGGAAAAAAGCTAACATACGCTCACATGTTAATAATCTAAATAAAACAATGTTTTATTGAAATTCGTGTATTTGATTTAACTTTTAAACTTTTCATAAGTTAAATGTACAAACTTTGAGCGAATATTACTATTTTTATATTCTTAACGTGTGCCCTGCGCCACCTTCTCCGCCTCGAGACAACCATCAGAGTGTCTTTATATATACCACTTCATTTTGGAGAATGAGCATACGGTCAAATATGTGAAAATCACATCATCGATGGTGAACTCTGGTGTTCATACAAGAACAAGGACATGAGAGGTAGACAATATTAATAGTCTTCACATAATATTTTTTTTGGTTTTCACCACCAGTTTAATCTGGTTCGGGGGTTAGTTCTGGCATCAAGTGGTTCCAGCCCCCTCCCGATCGCAGTTGCGGGGGATCGAACCGTGGTCCTTCCTACCAAGTTCAGCGCCAATCACCACTGAACCAACTAACGATTGGTAAGTCTTCACATAATATATTGTTGGAAAAAAAAACAGATATATAAATTAAATAAATAAAGGAACACAATCAAAACACAATAATACAGCGTGAAAATTATAAAATTGGAAAAAATCTGCATTATTGTCTGATAACAACGGAAAAATAATAGTACGTAAATTTGTTTACCATACAACAAATACTCTTCTCTCAAACACTAACCCAAACAAATATCCAATTGCACATCACAATTACAAACAACTAGAAACCATATATGCACATATAAATAAAAAATTATAGTATTTTTAGGCAAACAAAATATAAAGTTGAAAATGATCGTTTCCAAATTTTTTCAATTATAAATTGATAGACTAAATTGACATAATATTAATAATTTTATCTTAACAAGTCATCGAATTATTAATATTGAGTATATACGTGGACACTGTATTTTAAATTCAGGTCAACCTTTTTTGTCAAAAAAAATAATTCAGGTCAACATTTATTAGATATGGCAAATTGTTTTGTTAATTTATCTTATAACTCCTAGCTACACGTGACTTAAAGAATTATACAATATAAATGTAAAAATGTGACATTAAGTGGGAACAAATGTCTTTTATATATTCTAAAACATTTAAAAACTTTGGTAATGGAAGAAATGAAAAGAAGTGGAAATGGAGAGAATCCCAACTCATATTGAATGAGATGGAAATTTTATTAAATCCCACGATGAGCGGTCCATTTTGAATATATGCACTATTCGTATATCATACTTAATTTGATAATATTTTTCTACTAATTAATAATAATAAATATTAACATATAAAATTTTGTTAGATTTATCTCGATGAGTATTTTTAAAATATAATTTTTTTATAATTTTTACTATTATACAATTAAAAATATTAATCGTCAAAGTTATACATCGACATACATAAAACAATGAATTGTGTCACTTATGGTGAAACTAAAAAAATATAATTAAGAACGGGTAGGGTAGTGACAGTTCCATTTCAAGCACAGCTAGTGTTGAGGGGAGCAGAGGCATAAAAGAAAGAAGACAATAAAGTACGTAGTATAATTGATCGAGAGATGTCTATATGTTTGATTTTATTTTAAGTGCAGAAATTAATATTAGAGATTGTATACTTGATTTTGATATTTTTAAATGTTTTTATGATAAAAGTATTTTTGTCAAACAAGAATTTGGAGTTTTTGTATATCCAATTTTTTTAATGATGTTTAGCTTTCAATTAATTGTTCAACTCATTTTTTTTTAAACAAAATAAAAATATATTAAATAAAATGGAAAGTATGAAAACTAGGGGAGTAAACCACTTTTTGTGTAGGATTCAACTTTAAATGGTGTTATAAATAGAGTTTTTAAATCCAAGCCCATCCAAATTAAAACTATAGGTGAATCAAAAAAATCGAAAACCTCAAATATTTTTAGATGTGTTTGTCATTTAGTGAAAATCGTTGGATCAGATCGAATTTTGAATTGATTTTTCAATACCGATCCAAAAACTGCTTACATATATTTTAATATTTATTTATCTTTTTACTAGTACGATATATATTGCATTAACCTATTAGTTGTTTGCTTTTAATTTTTTTAAGGACAAAACTTACATACATTTCCATACATGCAATTTTTACATTTTCTCTCACAAAGAGATTGTTTTTTTAATTAAAAAACAGTTTTCTTTTATTTTTTCAAAATGAAAAAACACAAAAAAACCACATCTTTGTGAGTGGAACAGCAAAAAGTGCATGTAATTTTTGTCCTTTTTTTAGTACTACTTCTTATTAGTTTTTTGCTTTAAAATCGATCAAAATCGAATTGCGAACACCCCTAATTAAAAATATACCCAACCGTGTAAAGTCAACACTACTAGTGGTAAAAGACAATATCCATTAAATAAACCTAAAAGTCAAGTAAACGAAAACTCATAACGAGTACAATCTAACATATCAACGTAGAACACGAAACCATATGGTCAAAAAAAGGTGATGTATGAACGTTTGCAAGCAACAAACTAGAGATGAGCACAAATGAACTGAACCCGTCTCTTGCGAACTGGTGAATGAACCCGACCGCCAACACGAAAGCAAATCGATGAAATAAGACAACAGTGAGCGGCCATCAAATGAGCTGAGACAAAACATCCAGAACTCGAGCTAGGTCAATGGTCTTTCGAGCAAAACAACAGTGTCCAGAGCAAACCAGATCAAAGTGATGAAATTATCCACCAACAACGACAAAATTTGCATTTAATTAATCTACTTATAAGAGTTGTGTATTAGATGAGATGAAACATGAACATAAATGTATAAGTAGATGTGGTCTTCACCTTACAAGTCTGTTTTATAAGATTGAGTTGTTTTCAATCCAAAATTTTAAGATGATATCAAAACTCTCCAAGATCAATTGGACCGCCCGTTAAAAATCTCTAATTGGAGGGGATGATATCTCAATATGAAATTTTAAATAGAAGAATTTTATAAAATTAAATTAAATCCGACTCAAAATTCTAAAAACTTTTAACTAGAATCAATTTTACAGAACTGATTTATTTAAAATCAAATTTTGTCGCCACAAAATCAAATAAATATGTCATGATTTTTCTTATTTATATCAAAGCCAAGGGTCAACTCTTTGAACCTATCCTTAGATACATGTCAAAATGGATGAGATTTGTGACCCTCTCTCTAATTCAATTGACCTCATTGAGAAGCAGTTTTTTTCTCAAAGAGACTGAGCCTATTATAAGAAAGCCTTGACTTGTAAGCAGCATTCTTGTATTCCCTCCATGTGAATTCTTTGTACAAACTTTGTTCTTCCTTTGATACCAATATTGATGGCAATGGTACTATCTTTTCATTTAAGGGTGGCCCTCCAAAGTAAATCATTGACAACCTTGACATGTTTGTGTCAGTCATTACCCTATGTTTTACACTCTTTAGTCCCCCATTTGTCATCACCTGAAATTTGATAAACATTTAGAAGCCTCAAACTCAAAATAGTACAAATAAATATCCTTAGTAGAAAATTCCTACATATAATATCGACATGTCTTTCTCTTTACCACATAGTGTTGAGAGAGGTAGGGAAGAAAAATAACAAAATTATTTGCTGGCAGATTATGAGGAACAACATTGACTTTTATTTGATAGAAACATTTTTTTATTCATTCAATAATAATCATAATATGTTAATCAACAATTTGATCCTTAAAACTATTATCACATATCAAACAATTTAGTTTTTTAAATTTGCAAAATGATAATTTAGTTGTTCAAATTATAAAACATCAACCAATTTTATTTTATGCAACAAGAAACTATCTAAGATAATATGTAGGTTATTTATTAATTTTGGTGAAAAATTACATTATTAATATTCTTCTTTAATTTAAGGGACTAAATTGATATTTTTTATAATTTCGAGAGAAAAAATATTGACTTTAC
The DNA here is from genome assembly GCA_951799995.1 of Trifolium subterraneum. Classification (NCBI taxonomy): domain Eukaryota; kingdom Viridiplantae; phylum Streptophyta; class Magnoliopsida; order Fabales; family Fabaceae; genus Trifolium; species Trifolium subterraneum. The sequence goes on from OX637461.1 coordinate 12,575,845, forward strand.
CGTAAAATATTTTACATAAACAAACATAATTCTATGTTGTCTAAAGTCGAATTTACATAAAATATAAATTTTGTAACAGCCTTTTATTTAAAATTTGACAAACATGATGTGATGGATGAAGATATGTTATTAGATATCCAATCAAAATAAATTTACACACAAGTACACATCCATTAATCTTGTTGATTTGTATGTATGTCATGGTGATATTGTATAATAACCACAAATTTTCGACATCCACATATTTGATACATTCTGAGTCGTTACTCGGTATTTTTTTTATTTTAAAATTTAGTCAAACAACTGTAGATGTATTGAATGTCCGAATGCCGTAAATTTGTGAATGGAGGGAATCTAATTTGTGTTTGACTGTTTGTTACCTGTAAGGAGTCACCAACACTGATAAAAAAAGAAGTATGATCTGGTGGAATTGAAACCCAAGAAGACCCATCTCTGAGACAAATTTGCAGTCCTGAAATATTGTTAGACCTTAGGACTGATATTATCTGTGGGTCTGTATGTTCCCCAAATCCAATCAAATTTCCTCCACTCAATGCCTGAAGCTCTCCACATGCCGCGTAGTGATTTACTCTTAAACAAGAATCACTTTTCTCATCTCTTACCATTTTGCTAAACACATTCCTTTGTTTAATTCCTAATCCATCTGCTATTAATTCCAACACTTCACAACATACCTCCTTTACTCCTACTATATAATCTTCAACAGCACACCTTCAAAACAAGTTTAGTAATATCCAAATCAAAACCAAACCACACATAACAAAGTAATATTATTTTTTTGTTGCAATCTATGAAGCACAGACGTGGACACAGACACATATTATATATAAACACTGAACATGACACGATATTCACACATCGACATCAATAATAATTTAATAAAATAACATAATTTAGTGTAATTATAAGTGTCGGTGTCGTATCAATCTGATACTGACGCATGTATGACACTGAAACACACCTAATCTGAAGACTATTTTGCTTCATAGATATAGTTTCATGTATATGCCCTGTTTTTCTTTTATTATGAGCTATTCTTATTCTATGTTAATTGAAGATAACATATAAATACTAATCTATATGTCATCATAAACAAATTTATATAGTTATTCGATATATAATATTTTATTATGTAGATTTTTATTTAGATATTTTAAAAAATTAGTCACATTATAGTGAGATGTAATTGAATTATTGAAATATTGAATTATCGTATACAACAACTATTATACATTTTGTATCCGCATGTATCAACTAGAAGTTTGATATATTTAAATTTAATCACTAAGATAATAATTTAATTAGTATAAAAAAAATCTACAGGTATTGAATCATATCTTAATATTATCATGTAATTTTATGTTTTTTCTCACAGGTTTCCTCCACAAAATGATATGATATTTGAGACATTGTCGGACATAAATATGTGCTATCAATATCATGTAAGATTTATTCGGTATAAATGTCTCTGCGAGTTTAGCTCAGTTGATAGGGACACCGCATTATATATGTAGAAGTTAATATTCGAATTCGGACACTCTACTTATTCAATTTTAAGGTTAAATTTTTAGTCATTAAATTAATTGACAAAAAAATTAGTACAAATAATATTGCAACATGACATATTAGTGAAATATAAGTAGATGTACGTGTAAAAATTACGTCCATCTGGTACTAGATATAAAAAAAACTGAGTTAATAAAAATTGATGTATCTGACCAGTACCAGTAATACAAAAATATTCAAACTTTGTTCTGAGGTTTAATATCTATATGTATGTATGTAAAGCAGAGGTTTTTGAGCAGAGAGGTTCTGTTTACCTGAATTTTTTTGTGTTTTGCTGTAAAAGTTGAAGAGATTTAAGAGAAACAACATCAGGATTAGTATTAAGAAGAAGATATTCAACCCAACCAACATCACCTTTTGTGCCAATAGTTTTACTTCCATAACCAAAAGGATCAGGAGGACCTGCTTTTTCTTTCTCTATTTGAGGTTGTCCAAAAAATTTGAGTGTTTCATTTTCCAAATTGGTCATTAAGTCCAATGGAACATGGTGATTAATAACCTTAAAAAATCCAAACTCTATACATGCGTTGACTATTTGTGTCTTAGCATCAGGGTCTGAAAGGTCAACTTCTGGAACACCTTTAAAGACATGATGATTTGTTGGTTTGTATTTGTTTATGTGAAATAATTCGTTTAATGTAGCTTGTTGAGATAGAACAACCATTCTTGTTCTTGTTTGTTCTTAGTTGTTACAAGGTATTTTGTGTGAGAGAAAGAGATTTATGAGAAGGTGTTGTTTTGAATTGAATGTGTTGTTATTGTTATAGTTTTATGCATGAAGGGTGATATAGGAGAATGAGGCGTTATGAACTAAAAAAGCTATCTGGCTGTGATTGTTGTCATGGTGGTGGCATTTATACTATAGATTCATACATTTAAATATAATAATTGTCTTTTTATTTATTTTATATATTTATGTCCTATCTCAAAAAAATAAATTATATTTCTTATAGGAGTCTCTTTCTCCTTATTTTGAGGTTTTAAGTTTGAATAATTGTTTTTGTCAAAAAAAAAAGTTTGAATAATTGTTTTTGAACAAGAAGTTTGAATAATTGTTATGTAAAAAGAAGTTTGAATCAATTGTAAAACCCAATTTTAAAGTTGAGTTAGATTTAGGTAGGTCACTACTATGAGTCATCACAATTCATCCATTCATTTTTAAGTGTGAGGGAAGTGTATTAAAAATTTGGACATGCGTCGTTGATTTATAGGTCCAAAAAAATTGTCAAGTGTCCAAATTTAAAGGTAATAGTTAAAAAATTGACGGAAAAGACCAACTTAAAACCTGCAGAAAAGATAAGGTATCAACTTGAAACTTTTAAAAGATAATGTACCAACTTGAAACCTAAAATAAAGATAAGCAACAAAAGTGTAATTAAACAAAAAAAATAAAAATAGGGATAAGAGTCTTACAAGTTCAACCGATATAATATATTATAACTAAAAAATAAAGATGAATAAAATAAAGTAAACATTATTTTTTAACCTTTTTAAATTGAATTGGAGTGAGCCGGTTCAATTGTGGTTGGTTCAAAGATTATTTTTTTGTCTAACCTTTAAAAATACCATTCAATTGTGGTTGAGTTGATTGAAACATGATAGGAGGGTTTTTTTTTTTTTTTTTGTCTTATAAGAAGTGGTAATTCACTGAAATTAAACTTATAAATAATTGTGAGATCCCGTGTTCGAACCCGGGTCACGACGTCCGGCTTAACAATTTCGGCATTTTTATTAGTTGAGCTAGGACTTATGGGACCACGATAGGAGGCTTTATTCGTTGAATTTTTAAAATATTGGATTGAATATTATAAATGTAGTAATAGAAAAACTGTTGAATGAGAACTTATGTGATCTATTTGAGCTGACAAACTTGTAATACCTAATTAAGGCTTAGAGATTATCAAGTACTAGAACTTCGACCCGTGCACAATTAATCGTAATATAAAAAAAATAAGATATAAATTTTTTAACACTAAAACGTATATAAAAAAGTCGAGTACCATTAAATATTAGTTCGACAATAAATTCGGATAAAATGTTGATACAACAGAAATTATGGTATATTACGGGTCCGTTTGACCCGTCTTTTTTAGGTGTCAAAAGTTATCTGAAAGCTAAAAGTGAAAATAAGAGCTTTAAAAAAAGAGCAAAAGTTACGAGAGTAGGCGTCGTGCTGCTTGGGATCTCTTACGAGAGTTACGTAACATGTCTTCTATTCCCTGGTGTATTATTGGTGACTTTAATGACTTACTCTCCCAGGCTGATAAAAAAGGTATTCACCCTCATCCGAATGGTTTGTGTATGGGTTTCAGACAGACAGTTAGTGATTGTGATTTAACAGATATTCCAATTGAGGGACATCCGTTTACCTGGATAAAGAGTCGAGGTACCCCTCATGTGATTGAAGAAAGGTTAGACAAAGCTATGGCTAGTGCTAGCTGGCTTCAGTTATTTCCCCAGGTGAGATTATCTAATCTTCTGGCTTCACATTCAGATCATAGCCCAATATTGTTACAATGTAAACCTATTATTAGGACACATATCAGTTATTCTTTTCGTTTTGAGAATAGTTGGCTAAAGGAGCCTGATTTAGAGGATGTGGTGGTTGAGGGTTGGGGTGGGAGGGAGAACTTGGAGGTGGTTGATCGAGTGACTAGATGTGCTAATAAGCTTCAAAGGTGGGGAAAAAGGAAAAGGGTAAGGTTTAAAGAGGAGATTGATGAATGTGTTAGGTGAATGAATGAGTTACACGGTAACTAGGATGGGGAGGTGAGTTTGCAGTATCAAGAGTTATCGGAGAAGCATGCCACCTTGCTGATACAAGAAGAGGGGTACTGGAAACAAAGGGCTAAAATGCATTGGCTCCAAGAGGGGGATATGAACACGAGATTTTTCCATATGTCAGCAACTGCGCGTAGCAAAAAGAAGAAGGTAACAAAGTTGGTTGCTGATAATGGTACAGAGGCACATAGTCAGGAAGAACTTTGTGAGGTGGCCAAGAGTTACTTTGATAATCTCTTTAAGCCAAGAGACGGAGATCATGACCCCGTCCTTAATCTTATTCATCCGCGAGTGACCGACGATGATAATTTCTTTCTGACAGCGCCTATTACAAAAGTTGAAATTCAGCAAGCGTTGTTTCAGATGCATCCAGACAAATCTCCTGGACCAGATGAGTTTAATCCAGCTTTCTATCAGAGGTTTTGGGAACATTGTATTGATGATATATTTAGTGCTGCATCTACTTGGTTAGAAAGGGGATGTTTCCCTACCAGTCTCAATGAAACAAATATTTGTCTTATTCCTAAATGTGACAACCCTACCTCTATGAAGGATTTGCGCCCTATTTCGCTTTGTAATGTTCTGTATAAAATGATCTCTAAAGTATTAGCCAACAGGTTGAAGTGTTGTCTAGATAAATGTGTTTCTCAAGAGCAGTCAGCTTTTGTGGAAGGTAGATCGATTCTTGATAATGCTCTTATTGCCACAGAAGTTATCCATGCTTTAAAGCGGAAGACCCAGGGTGGAAGAGGTGAGTTGGCACTAAAGATTGATATTAGCAAGGCCTATGATAAGGTGGATTGGGGTTTTCTTCGCGGAGTTATGACTAAGATGGGGTTTACTGATGTATGGATTCGGTGGGTTATGATGTGTGTTAGTTCAGTCAACTATTCGGTGTTAATGAATTATGACCGAGTTGGTCCTATTTCGCCAGGTCGAGGGTTGCGACAGGGCGATCCGCTATCTCCTTATTTATTTATATTGGTGACGGAATGTTTAACTGCTCTCATTCACCAGTCTGTTGGTAGGGGTGACATTCATGGTGTGAGGATTTGTCGTGGTGCTCCGGAGGTCTCTCATCTTTTGTTTGCAGATGATTGTTTCTTATTCTGTAGGGCTAATGTAGTTGAGGTGAATGAACTCATGAGGATTTTACATACTTATGAACAAACTTCAGGTCAGGAAATTAACTTAGTCAAATCAGAAGTTTTTATTAGTCGGAATATGTCTCACGCGGCTAAAGAAGATCTCTCTCGCATCCTTGGTGTCAGGCTTGTATTGGGTACTGGTATATATCTTAGATTACCGTCCATGGTTGGAAGAAGTAAAAAAGCAATATTTTCCTTCATTAAGGATCGTATTTGGAAGAGAATTAATTCCTGGAGAGGGCGTGCGCTGTCAAAGGCAGGTAAGGAAATAATGATAAAGTCGGTACTGCAGGCAATACTATCCTATGTAATGAGTATGTTTATTCTTCCTAAGTCACTTATTGATGATATTGAAAAAATGATCAATGCTTTTTGGTGGAGGAGTGGTACTATTAATAATAATAACAATAATAATAAAGGTATTCATTTGTTAGCATGGGAGAGACTTGCTTGCCCGAAGGCTCATGGGGGTTTAGGTTTTCGTAATTTTGAAGCTTTTAATAAGGCTATGGTTGCAAAACAAGTGTGGAATATAGTACAGAATCCAAACTCGTTGGTAGCAAAGTTAATTAAAGCCAGATATTTTTCACGTTCCTCTTTATTTGAGGCTCCATTGGGATACAACCCTAGTTTTGCATGGCGTAGTATGTGGCATGCTAGACAAATTCTTTATCTTGGATGTAGGTGGCTGATTGAGAGTGGGGAAAATATCCGTGTTATGCAGGACCCTTGGCTGCGCGGTAAGGTTAATAAATGGGTGTCATCGCCTCAACCTGCAGAAGTATATCAGTTATCTGTCAGAGATTTGTTACACGAAAATTATAAAGCGTGGAATATAGCTAAGGTTCGAAACTTGTTTTCAGGGGATGTAGCGGAGAGGATTCTGGAAACACCACTTGTTAACTCGGTCCGTGAGGATAAAGTGGTATGGGAGGAGGAAAGGAATGGGTGTTATTCAGTGAAATCCGGTTATAAGTTAGCTATGCGTTACATAATAGGCAGCGGAAAATATCATGTAGCAGGTAATTGGAATGGTATTTGGAAAGCTCAAGCGTCGCACAAGGCACGTCATTTACTTTGGCGCTTATGTAGAGGATGTCTCCCGACTCGTTATCGACTGTTGGAAAGGCGAGTGGAGTGTAACCTCAATTGTCCTGTGTGTGATGAGGAGATTGAGGATGAGATTCATATATTCTTTAGGTGTGCAGTAGCCCGGGATAGTTGGTGTGCAGCTGGTTTGTCGACGGTTCTATATAATGATGCGTACCAACAATCTAATGCTATGGATCGTATTTTCGCTGTGTGCAGCAATGAGAGTAGTGCTATAGTTGGTAGAGTGACCATGTTACTCTGGTGTATTTGGAAAAATCGTAATGATAAGTTGTGGAATGATAATGTCCAGACGCCACGCCAAATTGGAAGATTTGTTTTTGATGCTTGGAATGATTGGTACTCAGTTCATAAGCTACAGAGTAATGGTGAGAGCAGGACTACAGAAGCAGATCAGGTAAGGTGGGAAAAACCAGCTCTAGGTTGGGTAAAGTGCAACGTTGATGTTGCCTTTGTACCTGGATCTGGAAGGACCTCGGTGGGATTGTGTTTTCGCAATAATAAGGGTCAAGTCATGGCTGGTATGACGCAATGGCAGCAAACTGTGATGACTTCTGTAGAGGGAGAAGTATGGGCTTTACTTTTAGCAATGGAAGAAACTAGACATAAAGGACTTGATCGAGTTCAATTTGAAAGTGACTCGAAAGTGTTGGTAGAGGTTATTCATATGAAGCGTAGAGGCAATTCTGAGTTTCTGTCAATTGTTCATGATATTATTAGTTTTATGTCGTCTTTTCTAAACTTTGAGGTTAAGTTTGTTAGGAGGCAAGCGAATTCGGTTGCTCATACTCTTGCTAGGGCGGCTAGTTCTTGGTCTAGCTTCCATAGATTTGAGAATATTCCCTTATGTATTGAACATTTAGTAGTTAATAAAATGCAGTAAGTTTGTTTGATTCAAAAAAAAAAAAAAGCAAAAGTTGTTTGATAATTGTTGTTTTTTTTTTTTTTAACTTCAAAGTTTAAACTAAAATTTGTTTGGTAAAATATATTTTTTTTAAAAAAATTGTACAAAAAAAAACAAATTTTAAAAAATATAATAACAACTAATAATATTTAGGGTAAATAGGGTTTTACCCCCTGCAAAGTTTGCGAATTTTGGTTTACCCCTGCAAAATAAATCTTCTGGATTACCCGATGCAAAATAAAGATTCCTTCAATTACCCCCCTATGTTGACAACTAGGCATGAAATATTTATTTTTGATGATGTGGCATGTCTATGTAGCTTTTATTTTATGTTTGATTAATTTATTTAAAAAATAAGAAAAAAAACTATAAAAAAAAAATAAAAAATTCTGGTTTCAATTTTCTGATGTTATTTAAAATTACTGTCAATTTTTAATTTTTTAAAAAATTCAATAATTTAAAAAAAAAATGTCAATTTTAAAATATTTTCTGATTTTTTTTTAAAAACGTCAATTTAAAAATTCAATTATATAAAAAAAATATTCATTTAAAAAAATTCTGATTTAATTTTTTTTCTGGTTTCAATTTTCTGATTTTTAAAAAAAAAAAGTCAATTTTTAATTTTTTTTAAAAAAATCAATTATTTGAAAACAAAATTCTGATTTTTTTAATAAAATGTCAATTAAATTTTTTTAAAAATTCAATTATTTAAAAAACTGTCAATTTTTAAGTTTTTTTTCCTGATTTATTTTTTAGAAATGTCAATTTTCTGATTTTTTTTTAATTCAATTATTGAAATAAAAAAAAAATCAATTTTCTAAATTTTTTTAATAAAATGTCAATTTTATTTTTAAAAATAATTAAATTGACTACCTTTTTTTAAAAAATAAAATTACTTAAATTGACTATTTTTAATTGAATTTAAAAATAAAATAAAGTGACATTTTTTTTATAAAAACAAAATCTGAAAAATAAAAAAAAAATTTGACATTTTTTAATTAATTGAATTTTTTTAAAAATTTAAATTGACAATTTTTTTATATAATTGAATTTTTAAAAAAAAATCAAAAAATATTTTAAAATTGACATTAATTTTAAATAAAATCAGAAAATTGAAACCAGAAAAAAAAATTAATTTTTTTTTTACTTTTTAGTTTTTTTTCTTATTTTTAAAATAAATTAATCAAAAATAAAATAAAAGCCACCTAGACATGCCACATCATCAAAAATGAATATTCCATGCCTAGTTGTCAATAGAGAGGGGTAATTGAAGGAATCTTCATTTTGCAGGGTGTAATCCAAAAAAAAAATTTTGCAGGGGGGTAAACCAAAATTCGCAAACTTTGCAGGGGGGTAAAACCATATTTACCCTAATATTTAAATGAAAAAAATAATAAAAAGAGCCTTCAGCAGGAATCGAAGCGTGATTATTGCTTAAAAAGCTCTGGATTTTTTTTTTTTCAAAAGTAGGTTTCAACCTCTAGAAGCTCATTTAATCCAATTTTACACATTGAAAAAAAAAATTGTTTTTTACGGTTAAGAGTTTTTTTTAAAATGTGTTTTGCCAACTTTTGATTAAAAAGAGAATAAAAAGCAAAAAAAAAAAAAACTCGGGTCAAACAGTATCTACGAAATACTTCTTTATAGACAACATTGGAAGTTTTATTCTTATTTTCACCGTCTTCGTCGATAATCAATATTTTTAATCATTCTCTTTAAATAACTCTTGAAGTTGCAACATACAACTGACCATGTAAAAACACCGTCGACAAAATATATATCCCAACATGCTTAAGAGATTGTCCCTGACTCTTATTAATATAGTCATCGCAAAAGAAAAAAAGTAAAGGCGTGCGGGTTCGATTTCCATGCTAGACAAATTTGTATTTTTTTTTTAATATAACGGACCACATGAAAAATAGAGGAAAAAAAAAAGTTTAGGGTTAGCATTTCGGAGCAAGTTTATGATATAATAATAATAACAATAATAATAATAATAATAATAATAATAATAATTTGTACAAAAAAATAAAAATAATAATAATAATAATAGGACGCTAATAATAATAAATATTTAATTAATACGGTGAGTTAAAGATTGTGGATTCGATTCTTGGTGAGATATTTTTTAACATTTTATTTGAATTAATAATAATAATAATAGGAAGCTAATAATAATAAATATTTAACATGGTGAGTTAAAGGTTGTGGGTTCGATTCTTTGTGAGGTGTTTTTTAACATTTTATTTGAATTAATGTTAGGGTATAATGAGAGGAAAAATGAGCGGGAAAAAAAATTAGGGTTAAGAATAGCAAAACGGAACAAACTTATAATATAATAGATTTTACGGGATGGTGGATAGTTGAAAAGAAATGCTTAATGATTTGGTTGAAATTCATGGTAGAGATGATGAGCGATAGTGAGATGTACTCGGAGACGGGCCCACGTTCAAGACATTGTGGGCAAGGGTCCTCACTTCAATTCGAATTTGTTTGATATCTTATGTATGTGTCGTGCATAATTTACCACTAGATATGGCCTTAGAAGCAGGGACCGAGGCATGAATTAATCTTATGTTAAGAGGGCCGAGTTTACAAGTATATATAATTTAATAACCGAAGAAAATAATTTTTAAAGAAGCTATAAGATAAATTCAAAGTTAATATTGTAAATTTGCATTTTACTTGGTCAAAAATTTAAGGATAGAAACTTAAGTGTTTAAAGCTCAATATATTGAGTATAAGTATAAGGCCCAGTATACAATATTATATAAAGTTGAACAAAAAAACATATAATGATAAAAAGGTTTAAGCTTAATTGCACTTATTTCATCAAACTCACGATAATGATCCCACTTTTTTAATATTCGAACTTTTTGGCCTCTCTACTTTCACGTTTATTGCAATTTGATCTCAACTTATGTGTTTTGCTATAAAATTGGCGACTTTTTGAGGTCAACAAATGTGAATTTTAATCTCAATAATGATATTTTATCTTTCAATTTAATATTGGAACAATAAATCAACTTTCTGGCTTTAAAAAACACCATTTTTTAGAAAGAAAAAAACATGTGTTGGGATCAAACTTACAACTAAGGTGAAGATAGATGTCAAAAAGTTCGATTTTAAAAAGAAAATCATTTTTGTGAGTTTAATAAAATACGTGGATCAAAATTAAATAAAGTTTGATTTCAAAAAGGGAACTGTTAAGAGAGAATGTAAAGAAGAGAAAGAATGAAAATGAAACTCATCATATTGAATTCAAGTGTAAAATGATTACAAGTTCTGCTTATATACAAAGACTAGGGTGTATTGTAAGCAATTCTAAGCTACCACTAGAGTATCAAAACCTTAGAAAGTTAGTTACATATTGTTGAGAGTTTGTTACAAGTAGTTACACTCTTCACTTGATCATTACTTGCTAGAGAAGCTTCATCATAATTGTTACTTGAGGAAGAAGCTATCTTGTTATTTAACAGCCTCCCACAAGCTGATGCTTGATATATGTCAAGCAATCCAAGCTTGGCTATGAAATGATTGAATTTGGCTGTTGGCAAAGCCTTTGTTAGGCAATCAGCAAGTTGGTCCTGTGTAGAAACAGGCAAGAGTCCTAACAATCCTGCTTGAAACTTTTCCCTGACCAAGTGGCAGTCTATTTCAATGTGCTTAGTTCTCTCTTGGAAGAATGGATTTGAGGCAATATGTAAAGCACTTCGATTATCACAGAAGATAACTGGTAGCTGTGTACATTCAATCTGTAGGTCCTTTAAAAGATATAGTAGCCAAATCAGTTCACATGTAGAGGATGACAGAGCTCTATACTCAGCTTCAGAAGAAGATTTTGATATGGTTAATTGCTTCTTTGCTTTCCATGAGATTAATGATGATCCCAAAAAGAAACAATAGCCTGAAGTTGATCTTCTTGTATCTAAACAGCCAGCCCAGTCAGCATCAGAGTATCCAATTATTTGAATATCTAAGTTTCTATGAAACATAAGTCCTCTACCTGGATTGTGCTTCAAGTATCTAACAACCCTACAAGCTGCTTTGTAATGTGTGATGGTAGGATTATGAAGAAATTGACTCAATTGTTGTGTGGCATACGCTATGTTTGGCCTTGTGTTTATCAGATATAACAACTTTCCAACAAGAAACAATATCATTATGTAGCTTTATGGATGGATCCAAGGGAGTGGAGGCTGGTTTAGATCCAAGCAAACCAGAATCATTGAGTAAATCCAAGCAATACTTTCTCTGAGATACACTAATACCTTCTTTTGAGTGTGCTACTTCTAGACCAAGGAAATACTTCACAATGCCCAAATCCTTGATTTTGAAGTTTGTGTCTAGAATAGTTTTGATCCTGTTGATTTCACTTAGGCATGTCCCAGTTAGAACAATGTCATCAACATATATAAGGAGAGCAGTGAAATTATCTTGATTACTAAGAGTAAAAAGTGAGTAATCAGATGTGGATTGTTTGTATCCCTCCTTAACCAACAAGGATGTGAGTTTCTCATACCATTTTCTACTAGCCTGTTTTAAACCATAAAGACTTTTGAGGAGCTTACAGACTTGGTTTGGTTTAGAAACATAAACACCATCTGGTATGATCATATATACATTCTCTTGTAGCTCACCATGTAGAAAAGCATTATTAACATCTAGCTGATGTAAATACCATCCTTTGATAGATGCAATAGCAAGCAAAGCCCTCACAGTGGTAAGCTTAGCAACTGGTGAGAAGGTATCAAAAAAATCAAGTCCCTCAATTTGATTATAGCCTTTAGCAACAATTTTGGCCTTATATCTCTCTATACTCCCATCAGACTTGTGCTTGATTTTATACACCCATTTGCATCCTATAGGCTTGATATTAGGAGGCATGTCAACAATCTTCCAAGTACCAGTTCTAGATAATGCCTCAAGTTCAGAGTTCATAACATGTATCCAATGGTCTGACTTACAAGCTTCAGCATAGGTCTTAGGTTCAGTGTGTTGTGTGAGAGACAATGTGAAGACACTATGAGTACTAGATAAATTTTCTAAAGAGTGATAAGAAGAAATGGGATAGATAGAACATGTGGATGATGAAGCAGCAGCTGATGTCTTTGAAGATGTGCACACATAATCTGACAGATAGGATGATTTATGTATTGCTCTTTGTGGTCTAGAGAGTGGTTGGTCAGGTTCTCTGTGATTATCAGAAATGGGTGGTTCATGTGTATTAGAGGTAGTATGATGGTTAGGTTGTGGAAGAGTGCTGGTGTTAGGTTCATTAGGGATGAATGGTGTGTCAAGTTCATCTGGTATGGCAATGTCTGGTTCAGTTTGAATAGGTGAAGTATCAGTATATGAATTTGGTTCATGGTCAAAATCAAAATTTGAATGGTAATGCCAGTTAGTTTTGGTGGATGTGCCTAAGTATGGGAGAATATGATTATGATGTATGACATTTCTGGAAATGAATATGTTCTTTTCACTTAGATCAAATAGAATTGTGCCTTTGACACCTTGCTTGTACCCTAAGAAAACACATTTTCTTCCTCTAGGTGACAGTTTTGTTCTGTTAACACTTAGAGTATAAACATACACCAATGAGCCAAAAACTTTTAAATCATGTAAATTGGGCAAAGAATTGTTTAACATTTCATAAGGAGATTTATTATGCAAAACAGGTGTAATGATTCTATTTATGATGTAAGTTGCATGTAAAACAGCATAGCACCAAAAATGCTTAGGTAAACTAGACTGATACAACAAAGCTCTAGCAATATTAAAGATGTTGATGCTTCCTCTCCACTCTTCCATTTTGTTGTGGAGATTCCACACAACTGGTTTGATGTAAAATATCCTTTTCAGAAAAGAAATCATTCATTAAGAACTCAGGTCCATTATCAGACCTAACAATTTTCACTTTATGATTAAATTGTGTTTGGATTAAGTTTATAAGATGCATGAGATGTTGTCTAGTTTTAGACTTATTTTTCATCAATATAACCCATGTATACCTGCTATAATCATCAATGGCGGTAAGAAAATATGAATAGCCATGAATAGATTTTATTGATATAGGACCCCAAATGTCAAAGTGAATTACATCATAAGCATGTGATGCTTTATTAATACTACTCTTATAGGGAAGTTTCTTATGTCTAGCAAAGTGACAAATATCACAAATTCCATGTTGATCAATTGTTACATAAGGAAACTTGGATTGCAAGCTAACTAGTATACTATGGGAAGGGTGTCCTAGTCTGAAATGCCAAATGGCAGATGGAGGTATGGTAGGGAAATTTGTGCCATCAATAGCAGCTACATGTGCAATTCTATCTGTGAGATTCAAGTGATACAATCCTTCATGTTTATCAGCTGAACCAATCATCCTCAAATTCTTCTGGTCCTGAATAAGACATTTGGAACCAGTGAATTGTATTAGATAATTGTGTGAATGACACAATTTAGAAACTGCAATCAAATTAACAGAAAAAATTGGTACATACAAGACATTTGTAATAGTAAATGATGAAGAAAAACTAACAGTTCCAGAGTATTTTGCAATTGCTAAAGCTCCATTAGGCAATTTGATGTTTATAGGATTGATTTCAATGTATGATTGAAACCAATTTAAAGAACTACATATATGATGGCTAGCACCATAATCTATTATCCAAGTGCTAAGAGTACATGTAGTGTATGAATGAGAACTTATACCTTTGTGAATTTCTGATGTATGATCAGAATTCATGGATGAACCAACCTGATTTGAGCTTGCAGCAGTATTGGATCCAAGATTTGAATTCTGAAGGATTGACATTAACCTATCATACTGATCTTGAGAGATTGAAGGAGCAGATGTTGTAGATGAACCAGTGTTGCCTCCCTCAGCTACAACATTCACAGAAGAAGACTTCTTCATGTGTGGAGGTACTCTATACTTCTTGAAGCAGTTTTCAACCACATGATTGTCCTTACCACAATAAGAACAACCTCAAGAGGAAGATTTGGAGCTAGAAGGTTTTCCAAATTTAGCAGCATTGATAGAAATCTTGGATTCATCAATTAATGGAAAATTACCTTGCCTCTCATGTTGAATAACCATAGAAAATACCTTGTTCATGGTAGGAAGAGGATTCATGAGTAAAATTTGAGACTTTACCATAGAGAAATTGTCATTAAGACCAGTCAAAAAACGAATAGTATGAAGAAGAAGATGATTATTACGAGCAGCACACATAGCTTCACAATTGCATCGAACACGACATGTGCATGTTGGAATTGGAAGATATAGCTCAAGTTCCTCCCAAAGAAGCTTCAATTCAGAATAAAATTCAGTGACATAACGATTTTCTTGTTTCAGATCATAGATATCGCGTTGTAATTCAGAGATGCGAATCAAATCACCTTGCGAGAAACGTTCACGTAGATCATTCCAAATATCAACTGCATTCTCCAAGAAAATCACAGCTTGAGCAATGGATTCAGAAACAGAGTTCAAGAGCCAAGACGAAACGAGTTGATTGCAACGATTCCATGCACGAAATGAGGGATCAAACGCATCAACCGGTGGAGGAAGAGAACCGTCCACAAAATCGAGCTTCATCTTTGCGCCAAGAGCTCTCTTCATTGTAACAGCCCCCGGGCCCCATCATGGCGATCCCGAAGCTGCCACCTCATGATCTTCTCCACCCCCTCTCTAGTGGAGTTTTTGCCTTCCGTGGGAATCGAACCACGTACCCCGGGGTTCAAGTACATGTTCAATCCATTCCCACGGGGAATGGATTGAACATGTACTTGAACCCCGGGGTACGTGGTTCGATTCCCACGGAAGGCAAAAACTCCACTAGAGAGGGGGGTGGAGAAGGTCTTGAGGTAAAGCACCGGGATCGCCATGATGGGGCTCGGGGCTGTTACAAACCCATTATGGCGATCTCGGTGCTTTACCTCAAGACCTTCTCCACCCCCCTCTCTAGTGGAGTTTTTGCCTTCCGTGGAAATCGAACCACGTACCCTGGGGTTCAAGTACATGTTCAATCCATGTACTTGAACCCCAGGGTACGTGGTTCGATTCCCACGGAAGGCAAAAACTCCACTAGAGAGGGGGGTGGAGAAGATCGTGAGGTAAAGCACCGGGATCGTCATGATGGGGCCCGAAGGCAGTTACATTCATCGCACGAGACCATGAGTGATAGTTCGATCCTGTGAGAAGAGGTGAAACTGTAACAGAAGAAGGTCCATCTCCAGGATGAACGTAGAATGGAGAAGAGTGATCAATAGAAGGATCGGGTGGTGCAACACGCGGCGTCATTGTCGCTGGAAAAAAAACAGAAAACGGTTATGGCGGAAGCGGGATCGGTTATGGCGGTGATACCATGTTAAGAGAGAATGTAAAGAAGAGAAAGAATGAAAGTGAAACTCATCATATTGAATTCAAGTGTAAAATGATTACAAGTTCTGCTTATATACAAAGACTAGGGTGTATTGTAAGCAATTCTAAGCTACCACTAGAGTATCAAAACCTTAGAAAGTTAGTTACATATTGTTGAGAGTTTGTTACAAGTAGTTACACTCTTCACTTGATCATTACTTGCTAGAGAAGCTTCTTCATAATTGTTACTTGAGGAAGAAGCTATCTTGTTATTTAACAGGAACCATTTTTGCGAGTTTAACCATTTTATTTTTAATATGTAAAAGTAAATACCGTTCAAAAAGCAACTTCAACGAACTTAGACAATCTTTATTCTTTCCTATTTCTAGGTTCGGTTAATTTCACTGGCAAATTAAGTAAGGGGTAGCTTTCAGTTTTCAATGAGAACATTATGTTTCTCGTGGTTTATATTAACCATGAAGTACACACTACACACAGTAACAAAATTGTCAAGAATCATATGATCGACCCTAGTGCCATAGATCATACATATAGGATAGAAAGATAGCATAGCGATAGAATTATGTTCCCTGATATTTCGTTATACACAGTAATGGGTATTTATACAATGATATTAAATTAGACTAGTTATTCTCTAAACAAATATAAAATATACTAATAATTTATATCATTGATACAATGAATATTTTATATTCTAATAGTCATATTTATGAGGTAAAAATTTATAAGAAACTGATATTTGATTGATAAAAGATGATAAAATGTCTACATTAGTGTCCTTTTTATATGACTCAACTCAATTAACTAACTAATTGAGTAACCAATTATAACTACTTCGATCTAATAAACTAATGAAAATTCTAATGAACCATCATTATTCTTAACAAAAATTGCGGAAAAAAATAAATTAAAATGGAGAGACATTCGCATGATAATTATGTAAAGTAATAATTTTATAAAAAAAATTATGTAAAGTAATAAATAATAATAATAATAGAAAACCTTTATATCAAAAAAATAATAACAGAAAACTTTTTTAAAGGCTTTAATGCAGTTTTGGTCCCCTATTTTGAAAATTTTGAACTGTTGATCCCCCTATTTTAAAAGCCAACTTTTTTATTTCCCTAATTTGAAAAATTTGAACTTTTGATCCCCCAATTCAATTTGGTCAAATTTTTGCTTAGTAGCAAGCACAAATAATATTCCATGTCATTAATTTTAATGGAAACTTTATATAATTAATTAATAATAATTAAAATTACTAAATTACTCAAATATATAATTTAAAATCAATAAATTACCCAAATATATAATTTTTATTTATTATTAATTATATATTTGGGTAATTTTTAATTGGTTTAATGCACTTTTGATTATGCAATTTAAAATTATATCATTTTTAGTTATTATTAATTATATATTTGGATAATTTTTAATTATATATTTGAGTAATTTACCAATTTTTAATTATATATTTTAGTAATTTATTGATTTTAAATTATATATTTGGGTAATTTAGTAATTTTTAATTATTATTAATTAATTATATAATTATTTTAATATGATTAAGATATAATACTATTTTATTTAAAGAAACAATTAATGACATTGAATATTATATGTTCACATGGACACTAACATGTCATCAATGAGTTTGCCACGTAAGAAAAAATTTGACCAAATTGAGTTGGGGAATCAAAAGTTTAAGATTTCCAAAATATGGGATCAAAAAGTTGGCTTTTAAAATAGAGGATCAAAAGTTCAAGTTTTTTAAAATAGGGGACCAAAAAGTTGGCTTTTAAAATAGGAGATCAAAAGTTCAAGTTTTTCAAAATAGGGGAACTAAAACTGCATTAAAGCCTTTTTTAAAAAAGAGAGTAAAAATCCTTTAAAAAATAAAAAAGAGAGTGAAAATATAAAGTGAGCCCTTATCTACAGATACAATCAATGAGACCGTTTAATTGAGATCAGACGGTTTAGATTTTAAAGTAATAGTTTTTACTGTTTTAGAAAAATAAAACTACATCAAGATTCAAGATCCATGCCGTCCAAATTTGATCAGACAACCATCAGTCGCTAACTACAACTTGACTGTAAAGTTAATAACTGCATTGGATCCAATTATGTTATTTACATACAACTTTTACCGACACATGTGAGACTACCGATGACCGATGTTATACCTGGCGGATTGAGTCATACACGAAAACCAAAACGAACTAAAAAAGTGTGAAAGATATATCAAAATTAAACTACCAACACTTTGATATATGATGTGACATTGCGACGTGGTTATCACGTTTTGTTTTCATTTATTTTTTATCTAATTATATAAAATGCACTTTTTTTAATAAACAATTTTTTTTTATTAATGTGAGTAAAACAGGTATTTTAACCCTTACAATAAAAAAATTTTGGACCCAGTATTATAATAAAAATCAGCTATCCACTTTTTATGAAGGATTACAGAAAACCTACCAAATCATATATTCAAAATCGGAAATAATTCAATACGAGAATATCTTACTAACAGAAACAAAACCAACTTGACAACTTCCTCAATAATTTAAATATTAGGTAAATGTATATTTCTAGCAAATGTACATGTTTAAAATAAAACAAGAATTGAAATGAGTATTATTATAATTAGTTTCTTGAGCCTTTCATTGTGGTGTTGAAGAAAAGGATGGTGGAATAAGCAATGTGTGAATAGAAACCATTATATCGGTAAAGTGGTCCTAAGACGTTTATTTCTATAGAGTGAGTTTGTTCTTATGTGAAGCCACTCTTTGCAATGTACACTAAATCTATTTTTATAACTCTCTAATATTGTGGCGACACGTATGTTTTGTTTTTGGGTACTAATGATTAGTACTAATATTTATTGTAGAGATTCGGTCTATATTGGTAAAGATAAAATGCAGTCAATTCAACAAGATTCCTTTGAGACCAAAGTAAACTTTATTCCTATGTTTTTTCTACATGGAGAAGTCAAATGTGAAGAAAAAGAATATTGATAAAGTCTCTACTTTGACATGAATTAATATTGATCATTTCCATATTAGAAGGATGTTTGAACAATATAGCACCCTTGGAGAAAAACATTTTAGAGAAGAGAAAAGGAAAATGAGAAATATTGATCCGGATGAAATTCAAGGATTTATAGGGACTAAAAAAACTAAATTGTTATATTTTTAAACAATGATATATATCGTCATTAAAATTTTAAATATTCATCCATAATGGTGGTCCATATTCGAAATTATCGTAGTTCTAACAATTTTCAAGCATTAATCTACCATAAATATCATGTGACACTTTCTCTTCCTAATAGGAGTCTGTATGTAAAAACGTATACTGAGACCTTCTACTTAAACATGGTGATGCCAATCATCATCAAAATTTTGAATGATTTGAAAACATCCATATATCATAAATCACATAAAACACTCCACTTACAAAATGCCGAACTTATATGATCCGAAGTGGGTTGAGAAGGAAAGGATGACTAAACTATTGAGAAATTGGGACAATATTTCGTCTCCTCAGATGTGAATGTGGTAACTGCAAGGACTCCGAAGCTCAAATTAAAATGATGAAGAAGGAGAGTAATGACCCAGTGAAGAAAGTAACGTACTCGTTACGTTGTCAATTGATCACATGCCGGACTTTCCGCCCTTTGTTTGAATATGACCACGGTTGATATTTAAGATTCACGGGAAATATTACAACACTGGTGCTATTTGCAGTAAAATACATTATCACGAATCCATTGCAAATTATTATTGACCATTAGATCTTTTCCTGGACGGAAAACATGGGTGATGGTAATAAAAAATGAAAAGGCATATACACCCATATGTGCATATATCGTGAGGCTTTCGCAATGTAATTTTCGTGAGATATATCATTATCCATATTACAATTCTAGAAGAAGCGCACAATTATATACATATGACAAAGTCTTTAATGTTTGCACGACAGGGACTCGAACACACTGCCTGCTCCTTTAGTAAATAACGAGTTGCCGCTGCGCCAAACACAATTCTTGTGATGTATTGTAGTTTCTTAATATATATACCGTAAAGGTTACATAAAAAAAAAGATCATCTTCAACCTTCAACGGCTCACTGTGACCCGGATTATGACCCGCATACGTATATCAAAACCCGCACGATTCCACAATTAATAACCCAGAAAAAATCATACAAATCATTTATAATATATTTCTGATTTTTAATTTTGATTAAAAAAGTGTTAAATCAAATACCAAAATCCAAATCTGACAAAATGTGAACAAATACAAATACTCTGAATTGCTGAAGAACTTCACCCAGATTTGATACTCTAAGATTTAAAGCAAAAATTCGCGATCATTAGAGATGAAAAGATAAAACGATTCACTTGCAAATCTGAAGATGAAACCAAAAACCAATGTTAAAATTAGAGGGGTTTGTTTGCAATTACATTATTTTCACTTACTAGCCTTGTAAATTTTATATTTATTATTACATAAATAATAGATGATAGATCAAATGGTTTAAATTGTGCCAACTCAAATGGGTAACCTAGCCCATTTCAAGGGAATGGGTAGATAAACATTTGCCTTTATGTTTTAATGACTGATTGATGTCTTATTCAGCGGTTGGCTAATTAACATCAGTTTGTCCACATGAATCAATTCTTAGGGTGCTTGTCTTCTATGACATAATAACTAAGAACAATAATTATTGATAGTATATACTCCCTTTAGTCTTATATAAGAAATATTTTCACTTTTTAGATTCATTGTAGAATTAAATATTTAGACTATATTATTGTCTAGATACATCAATTTTATAATGAATCTAAAAAGTCAATTTTTTCTTATATATGAAACTAGAGAGAGTACTAACGAAAATTAAAGGGAATCACACAAACAAGAAAGTGCCTATCAATTCGGAGTTACTCAGAATCTATAAAATTTTATGTCATTTTTTGAGACCTTAAAACCACTCACCATTCGACACCTAAGGCAATATTTTCACCTATAAATTGGGTTTGGCAATTAATGGCCCTTGTTGTTTAGGAATGGAAGGAACAACAGAATACTATACTACATTAATTATATACTGTTGTTGAATGATAGGATACAATGTGGGACTTGATTCCTCTCTTTTCTGTTCTTTTTTTTTTCTTTTGGATTCGACTTCTCAACCATTTATGTATGTGTCACTTGTTAGAGGTCTTTTTCCTTAATTCAGTTAAATAAAATAAAAAATGTTCAAACATCTCTACAACATTAAGGATAGTCGCGTCTATATAACTAGAGAGTTCTTCAACACATTTGGTTAATTGGCATTAACCAAATTTGATATCCAACTCTTCAACTATTTGTTTACGATAAATTGTATATGGGACACCTTTTGATTGTTTGCATATGATAAAGTTAAAACAAAGTTAAAAGTAAATATTTTTTCAAGTTTGAAAGATTTTATGTCAGTTAACTAAATGTGTTGAAGGTCTCTCCAGTTATATACACGTGACTCCCCTTGATGTTGTAGAGATGTTGCAAATGTGATGTTTGAATAACATTTCTAAAATAAAATATTCCAATGAATGGTGAAACTATATAAGAGAGATTTCATGTACACGTGGACATGCAGGGGACTTATATTATGACTATATGTTTAAGCCACTCATATTTTTTGTTTATTTGGCTCCACATTAATATATACATGTTTATGTTGGGGTATATGCAATTTTTCTAAAGAAATTAACAGCAAAATATACTCACACACTCGATAAGTGGCTAGAAATGAAAAATTATGAATTCAAACTTGAAATATATAGTACATTAAATGTCACTACAATCTGACACTGGACTTGATAGTGAGTACCACAGTTCGATCTCTAAGAATTACGATTGGAAGCAAGTTGAAACTACTTGATGTCAAACTGATCCTCGAACCAGATTAGACGGTCTAATGGATTGAATACTGATGGTAAAAAAAATCACTACAATCTTTAATTGTTTGAGTTGTATTTACCAGACTTTACCAATAGTAGTTTACATACCACTTAATACAGATATAAAATTCCAAGTTATAAACTTTAATAATACTTTTCATTGTAACTAATTAATGGAAAATTCTATGGTGAAGTCCTACTTTTGACTTCTTTGGTGAAGTCATTAATCTAACCAATGAGAAAACAATGTTAACTTAATCAATGTCATATAAAATTATATAGTACAAACCGCTTATTATGTATCTTCATATGTATTAATATTGCAACTAAGTCCCAACCATATGAAAAGTGACAAAATTACCCCAAATTTTATATTGTTTTATTATTAATTTTAATTGTTATTGTAAAAATCATTAAACAAACATACAACAACATCATTGTTCAGTTCAAACAAATGGTTTCTTCCATTCCTATTCAAAAGAAAAAAACTCTTCTTCCAAAGTAACAAGTAAAAAACTCTTCTTCCATCATAGTGTTCAACGTGGGTTAACAAAATAAATCAAAAAATATTTCTTCATGAGGAAGTTCATGGTGTAGATTGATGAAGGTGGCGGCTAGAGTTCCTCTTACTCTTGATGAATTATCTTCAAGTACAATAATCCGGTTGATTGATGAAAAAAAATATATTAAAAAAAATACAAAAATAATAGATCTGTTTCATGTTTTTGAAAAATATGATTTTAGGTTTTTTTGTTTTGAACCATTTGAATCAAAATTAAAATGATAAATGTATTGTAAATGATTTTTGTGATGTTTCTGGGTAACTAATTGTTATTTTTGACGTTTAAATGACCTGAAACCTTCGGTTTTAAAACTTGGATCGCGGATCTTAAACCGGGTCAGAGTGACTCGGTTGGAGGTTGAAGATGATGTTAAATATTTTTGTACCAATGCTAGTTTTATATATACAAAATTTATATACCGTAAACAATAACAATGTATGTTTATGCGTCCAAGCGGTTAGTCCCTTTGTCCGGTGCTACCATGTCATGGGTTCGATTCCGTTTTGCAACATTTTTTTAATTAATTTTCTTTAGATAGCATCCACTGATATCATTTACCGGAAAGTGTTGCACTTATTTGTGTATTACGATAATTATTAATTCCGAATTAAAATTAAAGATATTAATATGGAGATGTCAAGAATAAAAATTATAAATCTCATCTAAATTGACACAAATTTTTTGTCATTGATTATTTACACTGCGTTCACTGTGGATTTTACGTAATTATCTCCCGTTATTATAAAATCAATATGATAGAATTTCAAGACATTTTAAAATATCTTATCTCCCATTATTATAAAATCAATATGATAGAATTTTAAGACTTTCTAAAATACCAACAATAATGTAAGATTTTTATAAAATATATTTGTTAATTTTATATGCAAAAAATCGTGAAAATATTTGCATAGTTACAAATTATATGTACTTATATCCCGATAATATAAAATCAATATGATAAAATTTAAAAACTTCCTAAAATACCAACGATAATTTTATAAAATATTTGTATACCACCTATCTGAAGAATGATCCTGCAGAGAAACATCAAGTAATAAGGTCTGACACTCCCTCAACAACTCCTCCTCCCACGCCCTCAACGGTCTACGCCATACCCACGCCTCCCCTACTGCCCCCCACCCTAACGAACACATCTCATCCACCATAACCGATTTGTTATCTGCCAACTCATAAAGCCTCCCATAACGCTCACACAACGGAATCCCATCCATCCATGGATCAGTCCAGAAAAAAGTATCGGACCCATCCCCCACCTTTCTCCTAATATGCTCCCCAAACCACCCTCCCTCGAGCTCACCACCACCATCCCGGATACGCACTATCTCCCTCCACCACGTCGACCCTCTCGTACCGCCCGCACACAGTCTACCTCTCTCCATCCCATACCTAGCCTCCAATACTCGAAACCACAAACTATCCCTCTCCACTAACATCCTCCAACACCACTTACCTAACAAAGTTGAGTTAAACTCCCTCAACTTCCTAACCCAAACCCCCATACTCCTTACGTAAGCATATAATGTTCCAATTAATCCAAGATATTTTCCTAAAATAGATTCAATAGTAGAGATGATACCATTTTAATAATATAATTAAATGAATTTAAGTTAATTTCTTAATTTTTATGTAATTTAATTATTTTGAATTAATCGTCGATATGAAATATATAATTTTTATACAATTTATTTATTTTAAATTAAATGTTAATATGATATATATTATTCTAAAGCACTTCATTGTGATATTTTTTTAATAATAAAAGTTCAAGATGTGAGGATGGTGCCCAAGTTCAAGGCAGGGAACCAAAGAAACTAGCAGGGCTCAAACCCGAGACCTCTCGGATTCAAGACCTGCATTTTTACCACTAGAACAAGCCTTTGAAATTTATTAATTGTGGTATTTGATTGGTAGTTATAACTAGAGCTGTCAAAATGGGCTGGGCTAATGGGCCGGGCCATAAGCCCACGGTCTTGGATGGGTCGGGCCTCAAAAAACGTAGCCCAAAATGCTATCGGGCCAAGCCCATTTAGCCCATATAGAAATCGGGCCGGACTGGGCTAGCCCATCGGGCTTTGGGCTGGCCCATTAGCCCATCATTTAATTGACAAAAACACATTTATGTCATTTTTGTAAAAATATTATCAATGAAAAATTATCATTTAATTGATAAATTATTCTAAAAAATATATTTAAATGTGTAAGCTTAATAAAAACGGTATATTTACCTAAAATTAGAGTTTAATTGATATTTAGTGTCGATGTAAAAATTATTTACACTTGCATCAAATAATATCTCTATAAAATTGATAATTATAAAGAACTAATACATCAAAATGATTTAAAAACTATTAAAAAAAAGGAAAAAATAAAATAAAATGGGCCGGGCTGGCCCATTAGCCCACAAGGCCCATGAGGGTCGGGCCCGGGCTTGATAAATGGTAGCTCAATAATAATCGGGTTGGGCCGGGCTGACCCATTTATTTTGTCGGGCCTAGCGGGCCGGACCGGCCCATTTGACAGCTCTAGTTATAACCGGTTAAAATTAATAACTTAAAAATTATACAAATAAAGTAAAATTTAAAAATTAATTATTATTTGACGTAAGATTATATTATGGTTTAACTTAAACACTATTAACCCTAATATTTGACTGAGCGTTATAACCTGATTGAAGTTAATGACTTAAATTTTTTATAAATAAAATAAAATTTGAAAATAAAATATAATTTGACTTAAGATTATACTCGCCTCAATCTTTTTTATATGAAACACTCTGAAAAAATCACACAAACTAAGGAAACAAATTGTACATAGTTATTTTCATTTAGTACTCCTATAACTTTAATGAAATATATAGCTAGGGAATGCAAAATATACCAATAAATTATCTTAGCCTAGCGATAAGTGCTTCATAAATATCTATTAGTTGGAAGAAAGTCTTATCTATTAGTTGTGTGTTCCAAATAGGCATGACAACGGGGCGGGGTGGGGGCGGATTTTGCCATCCCCAAACCCAAATCCATAAAGTTCGGGTTTCCCCAAACCCATCCCAATTCCTTGCGGGGATAAAAAGTTAACCCCAAACCCCAACTCAACGGGGATCGGGTATCCCCAATGGGGTTCGGGTATCCCCGTTACGCCTCTTTCCACATGAATTATGATTGTATTTTAGTATTTTTTTTATTAAGAAAAAGGGTTAAAAGTCCAAAATTATTTTGTTTTAACAATATTTTTTTAAATAAATAAAATAAATAGAGAAAATCATTTGTTTATTACTCAAATTAAAAATAAAAACTAAAGATATGAATATAATTTAAGAGATTGTTTAAGAGTTTCTAATTTTAAAGAGGTAAAATCTAATTTTAACATAAGCGGGGCGGGTTCGGGGACGGGTTCAGGGTGGGTATCAATGTCCCTTTTACCCGCCCCAAACCCATCTTTTGAAATCGGGGAAAACCCAAACCCAAACCCAGTCAACTCGGGTTTTCCCCGTCAAAGCGGTTAGGGTTTGGGCGGGTACCCGCAGGTATGAGTTTTATTGCCATGCCTAGTTCCAAACTTGGGGCATGCCATTACGCTTTATTTTTTTCTGTATTTTCAAGTCTATTTAAAAAAAATATAATTCGCAAAAAATTACAACAAGTGGGATTCAAACACATGACATAGTAATAATAAATTGAGGTATCAACCACTACGCTACATTGTTAAGTTGTGTCCACAATGGCGTTTAATGGTATTTATAAATTCGAAGTGTTGAAAAAAATATATTAAACCAACCTTCTTCTTCAACCTCCAACCGGGTCATATCGACCCGGTTTCAGACCCGCGATTTCCGCGTAATACCCGACGGTTTCACGTCATTTAAACGTCAAATATAACACAATTAATCACCCAGAAACATCTCAAAAACGATTTGCAATACATTTATGATTTTAATTTCTATTCAAATGGTCTAAAACAAAATACCTAAACTTAATTTATTTTTTTTTAAACTTGAAAACAGATAATTTGCCACTGCCATATGCCACCACTAATACTACACGAATAAGATGAATAAAATTTTGTTTCAAATCTTACGAGATTAATAATTTTTTTTGGAAACAATGGATCTTGGGATTGAAATCTTATGGGTTTAAGATTTTCTGGTATTATAAAGCAAGGTTGAATAGAGAGGAATTGTACACAGCAAAGTTGTTATTCATTTCGCCGTCGTTTTGTTTTGATTTACTTAGATTATAATTATAATATAATATACACTTAATTATTATTAATTTAATGAGGACTGATATGCAATAAATAAAAACTTTATAAGGTTTATCATGGACTTGCGCTGATGTGGTATAATTTAATACTCTATTGGTCAATTAAAGTGACTTCACCAATAAAGTCAAAAAGATGACTTCACCGTAGAATCTCCCCTAATTAATTTGGTACACATCAAAACATATAGAAAAATAGTATATGGTGTACACATTGACGTACTTATTCCAAACTTTAAGAGAGTGTAGAGAGAAATTGAAAATGGAAAGTGAGAAGTTAAATCTAATATATGAAAGTGAGAGTATCTTGTGTCTAATTTTTTTTATTTTATTAGTAAATGATAAGATATTAATCATTTATATATATATAGAAAATAATTACACATTAATAAAAGGTAGACGGGCAACAAGTTGCGCCAATAATCATTTTTGAATAGCAAAACCTAATCTTTGAAACACTACAAATATGGATAGATGTGTAATTTTTAAAAGTTCAAGGTGTAAATGTGTGGCTCTCAAATACACATGGATTTGTCTCCAGTGGTACAGTTGATAGATTATATACTTTCGTTTCTCTTCAATATTTCATACGTTCTATAACGAGTGACACGTTTGTTATCTCAACATATAAATAGATGACTATAAATAAAAAATAAATAAATTAGTTTCACCAAATTATCTATATTAAGAATTGTTGTATTATACAATCATTATCTTAAATGAAAAATTGTATTCAATATAACTTAAAAATGATTCACATTTGGATGATGAGTGCTAACAAGATACCTCTAACAAACACTACAATGCAAAAATTCTTCCCGTCGTTGAAATTAAAGTTAGTAACCAAGTCTCTTGTTAATTTCGATGATGTTTTGAGGAATGAAATTTATCAACCACTCTTTTCAAATCCAACTCGAATTACACTTGACCTAAGTTAAGCTCATGAACCCAATTAAGCTCTCCAAGAGGTCCAAATGTTTCACCAGTATACACTTTACTCTTAGGAAAAAATCACTCAGTCTTAACTAAAATAAAAACACCTCGAGCATCTCTAATACATATGTCAATGCCAACTTTATCTCTAAGAGGCGGAATAAAAACACCTTAAAAAGTTCTTATAAATAATAATGGAGAGAATACATAAGAGCAGTAAATTCAAGAAACCCTTTTCCTTTTTAAAATAAAAGAGGGTCTAAACCTGAAAAATAAATTAGACAACGGCCATTCTAGAAAGATAGTAATACTTTAATAAACAAGATGAGTATTGCTCATAAGTCATAGATCATCAACCCAGGTTCATGAATAAAAGAATAAATGAATATTTTTTACTAAAAATAAATGATATGTATTCATTTAAATTTAAATTAATAGAGTATATCGATATAAATCTACGAATAAACTCACATCATTCATGTTAATAGCATAAAACAACAAATTGCATAAACTTATGAATTCATGACTATACTGAAGTGTCTGCATGGAATATCCATATTTTCGATTTGTAACGTTTGTCACACCAAAGTTGACATTGATTGGATCAATAGTTCAAAATTAATCATTTAATATGAAACAAATGAACACCGTATAAATGTGAGAAAACAAAATACACCGCACAATACATAACAACAAAATACATCGTATAAAGAAGGAAAATCAAAACTAACAAATATGTTAAAATCAAACTTATTTATTATAGCGAAAAAGAAAAAAATCATTTAAAGGGTGTTTTCTCTCGGTAGACTAAAAGAAAAAAGTGGTGACAATAAGGGTCAGACAATAGAAAAAATGAATATGCTGCTGAACTTGCTGGATATAATTCCATAGATCCATCGGAAATGAGCTTACTACTCAGTTACTAGTGTTTTTGCGAATGCTTCCCACCATTTCGCTGCTTCCTTATTTCTTAACTTGGTGTGCAAAATGGCCTGCATTCATAATTTGGTGTGAAAATTTAAATCAAATTATTTTTTCTCTTCATATATATTTTGTTTTTTGTTTAAGTTGGAAAAAATTAAGCTCAAATCCTACAAGATTTAGAGTTTGAATTTCACCGTGTCAGTAGGGTTGAGCATCTTAGATAATCTAAAATAACCGTCCATAATCAATCCATAACCATTTATTATAATCGGACATTAAAACTAAATATCATAACCGGTTTTGTTTTTACAAAACCAGTTATAAAACCGGTTATGTCCATAACCACTTTTATAACCGGTTTTTAAAATTGTATATGAATTTGGTTATGGTTAATCCATGATAACCGGTTAAAATGAGCCACCCTACATGTCAGTGTGAGGACTTGGTTGGTGAATAATATGTTAATATTTCAGTCGGCATTATATAAACATAAGAATTTTTTCTCATTTTCTTTGAAATTCAATATAAACATTTTCAAATAAAAAAAATTAGTACCATAAAATGAGTGACTAACCTTGAATAGAAAAATGTCTGCTATAAATTGCTTAGATTGTTTTTCAAGAACCTCGTCGATCTCATCATAAATCTTGAGCAGCTTGTTAATCTTTTGCACATAGTTTACCTTTTTCATTGAGCCAAGAAAAGACTGTACCATAGATATTGTGGAAATTAATCATATATTAAGAAAACACATGTCGATGCATCATAAGGTAATTGTAAAGTTATTTTCAATATATTTATTTTCACATTTTTTTATTTTTTTTGCGTTAACCCTTTTATTCTTAACAGAATTGAGACCTTAATATATACAGTATATATATATAAAAGTTAGGGCACTTGTTAACCATACTAATATAAGAAATAAAAGATAAAGTTAATGTTGGTAAGATTACTCTTTACACTTTTAAGGTAATGAATACACAAATTTCAAGATCGAATTTCCTTTTTAATATGCTTAGTCATTGCTTCGGAACACTGTTTAACATTTTTCTAAAAAATTAATAAACAATTGTTTGTGTGTAGATGTTTTGGCAAGGATGGGAGAGAGAAAAGAAAAAAATAATTAAATACAAAATTGACCTACCGTTGGTAGGTATTCATCAATTTCTTTGTCAAGTAGTGTACAAGCCTCATCAAATTTTTCCTGCAAAATTAAGAAAAAATAGTATAGATATTGTTACTGTAAGATCCATATAATTGTTTAATCCAAAGCAATTCTTTGGTAGCAATACATACATTTTTATTCATTTCAAACTTCCTAATAATCATCTGGACTAGCTAGTTATGGACTCACGGACAACAACAAATTAATTTGAGAATTTCTTTTGTCACCTTATCCATTTTTTCATATACCCTATAAAATTACCAAAATACTTTTATCCGCTATTTAGGTAGCGGTTACACCATGAAAACATTCAATCAGATTTTTTTTTATAGCATAAAGGTAAAAATAACAACGTGTAGGGCGCACGAGAAATATGTAGGACGACAATAGAAATATCCAACTAATTTAATACCTAAAAATGTAAACAACACTACAATCACAAAAGGCTACAACAACCTTTAGAATTTTTCAATGCATTACACTAAACTATATATATATATATATATCACATTTAAGGGCATCGTATTTTTAAAAATCAAAACAAGCATTGTACTTTGCAACCTAATTGAATTCACTACAACATTTTTAACTATAAAAAACAGCTCAAAAAGGGAGTTTAACTTGTTGAATTTCAAGAGAAGCCAAACTTAGGAGATCAGATCATCACATTATGGCAAGTAAAAGACCTCAAAAATCTATCTTTTTCATTCAACACGAGACTCTTTTTTTTCACATTTGGTGCAACACATTTTAACTTTGGGGTTAGATTAAAATCCAAACACAAAAATATTATTTGTTCACTATGTACAAACAACACTAAAAAAAAATTCCAATATTTTTTTTTTATCTTTGTATAACCATTCACTCTTAAAAATATTCATATTAAACTTAAAGGATTTAGTCTAGTGGTAAAAACACATGTTTTATACTTTAAGAGCTATAAAGATTTCTCTGCCTTGAACTAAAACATCATCCTCTTATCTTAAATTTTTTCATAAAAAGAAGAAGAAAAAGATCCAAAGTAAGGAGTGAATGATAGAAGATCTACCTGAATCAAGAGAAGTTCAATCAATGCTCTTCGCCGGTAGTGATCTGTGTCCGGATCATTCTTAAATTTCTCGCGGTCCTTTTTTAATTCGTCCACCATATTCTTTATTGCATCCTTATTCCCACATTTTCTTAAATATAAAGCATGCATCTAAGAAAAATGTAATTCCAACAAAAATAAAAGGAATTAATATAAGATGGTCATTCATGTCACCACTATTAATAATAATTTTAAAAAATAGCATAACAAAAGAAGATAAATTTGCCTTTTTTTCATCAGGTGAAGCTAGAGGATGATATTCAGTATTTGGTTCTATTGCATCAGCATTAATCATTTCCCACATTGAATCAAACGAAATTTCTCCTCCAACTAATATCATTTTTGGAGGAAAATGAGTAGCAGCATAAGCCATATTGGATTTAGAATTCATCATCATGCTACTAAAATTAAACAATCCAAGAATGCA
Organism: Trifolium subterraneum; assembly: GCA_951799995.1. Classification (NCBI taxonomy): domain Eukaryota; kingdom Viridiplantae; phylum Streptophyta; class Magnoliopsida; order Fabales; family Fabaceae; genus Trifolium; species Trifolium subterraneum. The sequence continues at coordinate 12,607,095 of OX637461.1, forward strand.
ACCAAAAACTAGAGAAGCTCCATTGATTCCTCTCAAAATTTTATTATCACTTTCTTCACTATTCTTGGAATTAGGCATAGAGAAGTTGTTAATCATGCAATTAGTATGGCTAATTGAACGTGAAATTTTGTGGTTTGTGGTAAATTGAGGATGACAAAGAGTGGCATGGTTAAATTTGAGATTAAATTTGCTTCTTCTTGCAATTGCATGTTCATATCTTTTGGAAGAATAGGAAAGACTAGGAATTGGAGAACAGTGAAGATGAATAGCATAATGTTCCATCTAGGAAAAATGTAGGGGACAAATTAAAGGCTAAGAAGTAGTAATAAACAATATTATATTTTCAATCACAAGTGCACTAGTATTTATTTATAAATTATGATCCAAAATGAAATGAATATTATAGATGAAGGGTTGAAGTCAAGTATCACTTTTTTTTCCTTGCTTTAAAAGAAAGCTGCGGTTATAATTAGTTTCACATTCACTCTAGAATGGTACAAACGTGTAACACATTTGTGAAGAAGCTTTTATTAACCCCCACCTTATAGTGTTTCTAATCTATGTTTACCGGATCTCTAAGGTGTAACGTAAGTGGTTGATGTGCAGTGTGTGTGAGTGTTGTAAATTTTGGAGTATCGAATTTGATTTCTACTGATAAAAAAACCTATATACAAGGGTATATATACAAACCGTGCTTAAAATACGAAATATGTAAAATTAGTAATTTCATCTCGGATGAAGATATCTATGAGAATTTTTCATAGAATGATTTTTTATCCTGTCTAAAATTTGAATTCTTTCCCTATCTATCAAGACTTGAATCAGAATTCAGAATGCTTGATGGTATTTATATTATAGGACATACGTTTGTTTTTGTTTTATGCTGATTTGAAGTACTAAATAGTTATTCTTTTTTGTGACAAATTAAAGGGAAAAGTAAAAGGAAAAGAGAATAAAATTAAGATTCTGCATGGATCAAGTAACAGATCTATAATAGAATGATTATTTCAAATCAAATAAAGTACTAAATGAAAAGAAAAATAAGAAACAAACAAGTAAAAGGTTGCAATTTGAGAAGATGAATAAGACATCACAATTAAGATGATTGATAAGTCGATGAGTAATTACAACAATGATAAGAAAGTTATTGATAAAATTAAACGAGTTCTAAATTTTAAGTTAAAATTACCACTTACATAGACTTAATTATATATTTATCATTATTATTGAGTAAAGAATAAATTAGTCTCTAGAACTCACTCTCAAATAGGTCTTTGACTTTTTTAATATCTTAAATTAATTAGTTATTGTCTCTGTCAAATGTTTCTCAATATGGTTTCTCTGTTGACATCGATTTTCTAGCACCATTAAATGTGGAGTGTTAAATGTCATGTGGACAATAACATCACACAATTTAAGTGTTATATGTAGTGAATAGTGAGTTCGAAACAATGTTTATTTGATAAAAATTGGTACAATTATGTACTAATTTGACGGTAAGTTAAAAATGTCAAGAACTATTTTTTTTTTTTTTTTGATATCATATCAAGAACTATTTTGATAGATACTGGATGAAGACAAAAATTTATTCGACAGTAAGTGAAACGAATGCTCACATAGGGAAGTTGAGAAACATTGTAGAAAAATAAGAACTAATTTAAGATTTTGACATAATGGCAGTAGAGTATGAGATGGTTTGTGAAAAAATTTGACAAGTGGTGTCAATGTATAAAATTACCATAAATTCTGATCGGTTGGAGTCATGTCACTGCCAAACACATGGCCAATTGACCACGTGTTATCAGAGTTTGACTGCATGAAAGACTACTTTTTTTACTATGGACAAATTTCACAGTCTAAAATGTGAACTCCGTTTGCAATATAGCCAGCGAACACTTTTTTTTCCCAATTTTTGCATTTTTACATACAAGTTGTTTTTAAGTTGCAGAACGGTGCAAAAAGAAGAAGGCGCGTGAGAACTCTTTAAGATATAAAAAAATTCTCTTCCGATCCCCACCATTCTTTATACCCCGAATATTCCAATTTTGCCCTTGCTGAAAAATTCGATTCGCAGAAACCAAATTTTTTCTAGTACAAACTCAGAGAAAATTTCAGTTTTTAGAAACCGAAATATTTTTTTAGGGCAAAAAAAAAATCAATTTTAAAAATTGAATTTTTTACAAGAGCAAAATTGGAAATTGAGAGGATAAAAAAATCCACAGGGTCGTGAAGAAATTATAAAAAAAAAAAAAAACAACACAAGCCCAGTTCACTTGCTTATGAAGAAGCCCATCATCATTCATCAAACAAAACAAAAAATAGTAGCAATTTAAGCAAAACCCTTATTACAAAAAATAAAATAAAAAAAGTTAAACCCTAAAACAACACAAAATCCCTGAATTGCGTTGCAACAAACCAGTGTTCCACTTCCCACCACCGTGATTCCTCCGCTGCGCTCTAAAGCGCCGCCATTAACAACACAATGGGATCCAAAAATTCAAACAAGAAGAACCACAACGACGACAACGGGAAGGAGAAGAAGAAGAATAAGAAGATGAAGGTGAAGAACAACAATGGTAAGGATAAGCAAAAGGATAATTCGAAATCTGATAAATCATCATCAAACAGTAACGAAAAGGTTATCGATGATCCTCGATTTTCAATGGTTCATACTGATCCTCGTTTTCGAGAAGCTCCAAAGCATCAAACAAAGGTTTCAATCGATTCACGATTTGACCGTATGTTTACTCATAAGAGTTTTTCGTCTTCTTCTGCACCTGTTGATAAGAGAGGTAGACCTAAAGATAAAGCTGATTCACAACAACATTCTCTTCGCCATTACTATAAAATGGACGAAGAAGAGAAAATGATTGAGAAGAAGAAGAAGAAGAAGAAGAAGAAAGTAGAACATAGTAGTGATGTGGATAGTGATGAAGAAGAAGAAGAGGAATTGGTGAAAGTTGATAATGCGAAACCGGAGGTTGATAGTGGAAGTGAGTCTAAAGAGAGCAGTGAATCGGAACCAGATGCGATAGATTCTGATACAGATAAAGGTGCAGATACTGATACGGATTCAGATGAAGGTGTAGACGGAGAAGATTATGAAGAGGATGAACCTGAAATGCAGGTACATTTCTGCATTTTGTATTAGGATTTGAAGGATATGCACTGTTGATGTAAAGCAATTTTACACTGACATCCAATTAAAATTCACTATTTTTTCGTTAAAGGATATGCCCTGACAATGTAAAACGATTTTAATTTGATTGCTGCCTGAACATGTTTTACTGTATATGCCTGTTAAACTTTTAGTATTATTAATATATTGTTGTGATTATTATTATTTTATGGACAGGAAGAGATAGTAGAGATTGATAAAGAAACTCATCGACTTGCTGTTGTTAATATGGACTGGAGATATGTGAAGGTGCGTATTCGATGCCTAATGTGGTTTTTATTGTGGTATATTTTTATTTTAATATGAGGAATATTTAATGGAATTGTTTTTTTATTTGGAGTTGGAAGATTTTGTTTGGTTAAAATGTTTCTTGTGTTTTTGGGTTGTAGGCTGTGGATTTGTATGTATTATTTAGCTCATTAGCCCCACCTAATGGACTGATCAAATCGTTAACTATTTATCCAACTGAGTTTGGCCTTCAACGTATTAAAGAGGAGGATGTTAAAGGACCTGGTTTTTATTTTGATGGTGAAAATGAATCAACTGACGAAGAAAACAGTGACAGTGATGCTGACAATGAGAAGCTGCGTGCATATGAGAAGAGCAGGATGCGGTAAATAAATTTAAAACTGATTCCGGTTGTGATACGTTGGCTTGAATGACATTTCAAATTTACTTTCACCTAGAATCAAGCATGAATTTAAATTATAGTACTACTGCTTCTTGTCATTAATAATGAAATTTATTATTTTTTCTATTCATTATTGAATGTTTCAAAAATGTTTTGCACGCTGATATTGTTAACTGGAAAATTAATGTGTAAAGATATAAATTTGTTTTTGTTACCTCCTACTTTTGTTATCTCCTCTTCTCACAATCTGGCACAGGTCAGTGTGGTCAACAATGTTGTAATGTCATGTATGCTCTGTTTATAGAGATTAATACACTCCCCGAAACACACGAGAAACAGTGAAACACTCATTACTATTCATTTGTATGTTACTACTCAAGACCCATATATCATGTGTCACTCACATTATTGTTATTCCATGTTTACTATGTGATGTGCCTATCTCATTTTTTCCTGTTTTACCATCACATAACTTGATTCTGTATCTGGCTCTCCAGGTACTATTTTGCTTTGGTCGAATGTGACTCAAGTGCCACAGCAGATCACATTTACAAAGAAAATGATGGTGTTGAGTTTGAACACTCATCTAATCCACTTGACTTAAGGTTTATTCCGGACGATATGGAATTCAAACAGCCACCTACGGATGTTGCGTCAGAGGTATTTAACATTTATATAAATGCTGTATTTATGCATTATAATAGTAATAGGAAGATATTAACCCATTTCTCTTCTTAGATACCTGCAAACTATGAGAACAAAGATTTCTATTCTCGGGCACTTCAGCACAGTAAAGTTGAACTTACGTGGGATGAGGATGAACCTCTTAGAGCAAATATCTTGAAGCGGAAATTCAATGATGAGCAGGTCAGTATACTTTGTCTTAACGTATTGTATACTGTGTTGATAAATTTCTCTCGCGGAATAATCTTGTGTGGTGTAGTTTGGAACCTCTAAGTAGTTCCATCATTTTTTATTTAGTCATTTCCATTCTTTATGTAATGAATTTATATTATTTATTTCATGCAATTTGCTTTGTAATAAGCTCTTTGTACTAAGCTTTAAGTTTTTTCTTTTCCTTTCCATTGTTACAGCTGGCTCAGTTGGAAATGAATGAATTAATGGCTTCTGATGAGAGTGAAAGTGATGACAGTGAGGATAACAATGAGACTGATGATCGGGCTAGTAAAAAGGCTAAGTATCTTTCCTTGCTCAGCAATAATTCAGATGAAGATGATGAAGACAATGATGTGCAAGATATGGAGGTGACCTTCAATACAGGTTTGGAAGATATAAGCAAACATATTATGGAAAAGAAGGATAAAGAATCCAGAACATATTGGGAAGAATGTCTTCGGAAAAAACGTGAGAAAAAGAAAGCCAAGAAAAATAAATCGAAGTATTCATCATCATCAGATGATGATGATAGCAATAATACTGATCATGAAACTACTAAAGAAGCAGATGACTTCTTCATTGATGATGATGATGATGAGGAACCTGATATTAAGAAAAAGAAGACAAAAAGTAAAAAAGACAAAGATCATAAGCTCGAAGATATGGATGGGGTGGACCAAGCCAGCAAAGAAGAGCTTGAACTATTGCTTGCTGATGACAAGGGGACAGATACCGGTCTCAAGGGATATAATCTGAAGTTTAAAAAAGGCAAGGGTAAAAAGATGGAGAGTGCCATTGATGAGGGGAAAATACCAAACAGTGCATATGATGATCCACGTTTTGCATCTATTTTCTCACCTGACTTTGCTATTGATCCCACTGATCCACAATTTAAAAGGTACTTTATGACATATAGACAAACAATTTATTGTAGATGGTAGAGAAACTGTATGAAGTTCTTTGCTTTTTTCATCACAACTATTTCACTCAAATGGATTAAATTTGGAATATTGTTGTCAAATATTAACATAAATTATTGCATGATAGATGATGAACATAAATTGGTACAGCTAAACTTAACTAAATAAAAACTTGTTGTGATGTTTTTATGGCCTGATAATTTTCTCTTGTCTAACTCAAAGGTGAAATTTGTCGTGAACTCACTTTTTCTTTTTCCAAAATACAATTGTGAATGATTGCAGGAGCGCAGTGTATGCCAGGCAGCTGGCACAGAAGCAGCAGAAGGGTCGTGTGGAATTATCGACAGAAAAGGAGCAAGTAAAGGTTTCAAACAGAACACAGGCGTCTTCTGATGGTTCTGGTGTGGTGCAGAAGGGCGGGGAAGAAGTGTTAGATGATTTGGATTTGAAGTCAAAGAAAGATAAATTTGAGTTATCATCTATGGTTAAATCGATTAAGATGAAATCAAAGCAAATCCAGTTATCCTCTGATGCCAAGACAAGGAAAGATGGAAAATCACAATTTAAAGGTAAGGAGAAAAGGAGGCACTAGGTTTCAACCTTGTTACCAATCTACTCTTGAATGCTAAGAGACCAAGGAACCTGTGAAGTGCATATGGTTGATATTGGTTGTATTAAGGCTCAACTAGTTTAATCTTTTGTCATGAACTTTCTTATTCACACAAGGCTTATTAAATTTTTTGTTGTAAACTAGGTGGATATTTTTTGTTTTATAATTTACATTTTTATATAATTTGTTATTGGGAAATAAGAGAGGAGACTCATAACCATTGTTTCTAAGCCTTCACAATTTTATTTTTATTTTATTTTTTGTGTAAAAGTTTGAATTCATTCAAAAAGGCAAAATCCCAAAGCTAGAAAGCTATACATCAAAGGTTCAAATTGGTTTTGTTATTAACAAATAAATGTTAAATGAAATTAACTATAATAATTTTGCATTTCAAAATTTCCAAAGGTAAACTTTTAGGTTTTGCATGCCAGTTGGATTTTGAATGGTTTTAGAGGAATAAGTCTATATTTTTTATTTTATTTTTTGCTTTAAAAAAAAGTCTATAATTTTTTTGTCAAGTAGTCTAAAGGAGAGGATCCAGTCTCATATTTAATGGTTAATACTTATTTTTTAAACATCGGCACTTAATAGGTAGTACCAACCTTTATTAGTTGCAACCATAAACCATTGTTGATCTCCTTTTTGTTTAAAAATTATATTATTTATATTTTTTTTGGTATTAATCTTGTAATTCTAAAATAAGGTATGAGAAGTTCATTAACTAGCTCAATCACTTAGTTAATATTGTTTATATCAATAGTGCACATCTCTTAATCAACTCATCTCAAACTTTAAATTAAACTAAAAGAAGTAAAATAATTATATTTATTAGCTATCCCCTACATTTTTTGTCTGAAGTGATTGTTGTTAACTATAATAAGGTCCTCTGTCAAAAAAAAAACTATAATAAGGTCCAAGTAAAAGTAGTTAACAAGTAGTTCGACTCATTAAAAAGTTTCAATAAAGATCAATCGCTTAGCAAAATCCAAATTTATATTCTACATCCAAAGAATGAGAAGGTTAAGATCAAAAAGCATCGAAATATATCTTTTTTTGCTAAATTCTTCTGTACATTGATGTGAACCATTATAATAAATTCACAAATAATACTTATAAAAAAAAATTTCTATATTAAGGAACCGTTTGAATTAGCTTAATTTTGTACTTATATTTAGCTTAATTTTGAACTTATATTAAACAAATGCAAATAAATAAAACTATATGTAATATTACAAGTTTATCATGGTAAGGTGTGAAAAAATAGCATATAAAACAGTTTTTTGTTAGTGGAAACATAAATTAACATAAAGCCTTATTTATTTGTAAAAATTATTTTGCACAAATTCAAAACTAACTCAATCCAAACGGGTATAAATACTATTTGTAAACCTATTATAATTATACAGTTTACCTCAACAGTAGTGTACCAGTATATGTCTAACTAAACGTGTATCTAAGTATTCACAGCTTTAAAAAGAGTATTTTATGGTTTGCTATAGTAGACCGAGAAATATTTATACATAATTGCAAAAGTGATTTAATATGAATCAAGCATGACACTGGTTAAAACTAAATCGATGACTAAAAACAAAACAAAAAAAAAATTGCCTATAAAAGAAAATAAAAATATTGTTTAGGGATCACAACTTTTTCTGCAAAAACTAAAACTAAGACATATTTGCTGAGTCTAAAACATATTTTTATTTCAAGTAAAATTCTCTTGCATTTTTTTTTTGAAACAGATGTTTATGTTTTTTTAGTAAAGGAGGCCATTGTAAATGTTGCTATTGTTTTGGAAGTCAAAATCAACTTCAGCAATAGTATGATGAAGGGATATTAATTTTGCGTGCAATATAAAGGTAGTTGACAGATACAAAATATTGATACACCAGTTGTAATCAATAAGAGAATTTGATACATCAACTAACTCTATGTCAACTCTGTAAGTTAAGGGACAGTCACACCAACATGATAACTGAGATTTAAGGTTGAACAATCCATTCCATGCAAACTATACGATAGAAGGGGTGCATAAAAGTGCATTTAAACTGTTGCAGGGTCGTTGATTACACCCAAGAAATCATCTTTTATGGTACCTATGCAGAACTGCAAAAAGGGGTAATATGTGACGTTAAATGAGTTATAGAAGTTATTAAAACCCTAAAACATGATAAATATTCATATCCAAAGACCAAAAGGTAAGATAATTTAATAGTTCTGAAAAAATGTCACTTGGCTGCAAGGCTATTGGTATCATGAGGTAATTAAGACATCTTACACGAGTTATTTAAGACATCTTACACACACCGGCATACAAGATAATCATGTCAGGAAATAGGAACAATAATCAAACATGTAACATCAACAAAGTGGTATAATAATAACCATTCTCGGGAATAAAGTAACTTAACTATTTGAGATCATATGTGCTCTGCATCTTACTAATAAAGTAAAATTGCAGCATGGAGTCGTAATGAATCTATTGAATCTTGCAAACCACAAAAAGTGTAAGGTAAGTTTTAATAATCCCTCGCAATAGCTACTAACATACTTGGTAGTCACTTTCACAATCTATGTTGATCACAGTTGACATGGGTTACTGGAATGGTGATAAAAGATTAACCAACACAGTGGTAAAACGCTAGCATAAATAAAGTTACCCACTTTTATGATATGTACAAACCACTACTGCTGAACCTGTGACTTATATGAGCTTATATAAACTGACAGTTATGAGCAATGCAACAGTGTATTATTTCATAGAAGGAAATGAGATCTAGCTCTACAATGAAAGGAAAAGTACATCCAGAGTCAGTGACTCCTAACCAGAGAGAAATTCTCTCCTAACCAACTTAATTGCATAATCGTGATTCCCCTCACACCTAGACTCTCGAGTAGAAATCCTCTCCATTTCTTAAAAGAAATGGCAAATGCAAGTACTAAAGTTTAAATGTATAAATATTCAAATAATATCAATTATTCTCAAAAGACATGCATTTATATTCTTGATTTACATCAAAACTATAGTAATTGCATTTGCCATTTCTTTCAAGAAATGGAGAAGATTCCAACTCTAGACTCTCCCCCCTTCAAATAGCCAACCTTCCTTGAATCTAGGGACTCCTCGGCCCTCATAAGTTCATAACTAACTTACACTATTCCCTGCTGACCCCACTCTTTCCCTTATCATGTATGCCTATTGCCTACGGATATGGATCCTCTCCTGTTTTCTCGCCTTCCCTCTCCTAACTCCCTATCTCTCTCTTAATCTCACTCTTTGTCATGATTATATATTTATTTTTTAATGAAGAGATAGAGTTAAGTTAAGAGAGAGATAGAGAGTTAGGAGAGGGAAGGAGAGAAAAGAAAAGAGGATCCAATTTGGTATACCTACCATGTAGTGGGCCTATTTGCTTTTATAATTGGACCATCCGTATCATAACGAGCTCAAAAATAAAACTATCATAAACTAAGGCCGTTCTCTAGGAAATTGTAATAGTAAACAGACGTGCAAGAAACCAAAGCTATATCTGCCACAGTGCTATTAAAAACTTTCATATCCTATTAATTTGAATCTAATAAAGTATAATTGCATAAAGGTGATGGAGCTTAACAGCATTGACAAAAGCAAAGTAAAATATAAGGGCTTACAATTTCAGTAGCATCCACTCGAGTCCCAATTATCTTTAGTCTCACTTCACTATCTTTCTGGATCTTAACCTGCAAAACAAAAACAAATGATCAATGTCAAAAACATAGAGGAAAACACATGACAATGAACCCCTGAAAAAACAATTTGCTCTCTTATTTTCCAATGGGAAGTTATTTTATATGATACATACTGATCCATCTGAAGTAGTGTAGTTTGGCATGTCTCCAGACTGGAACTCCATATCATCCGGAATCAACTGAAAGGAGAAAAATGGGTCTCGTCGAGACAAAAATATGAGAAAATAGTAATAAACGCGAAATAAATTACCAAGGGGAGACTAGACTCAGGTCAAGAATCAAAGCTTGTAAATTAGCCTTTTTTCTAACATAGCAAGAAATCAATGAAAAGTTTTATCATAGAGACATCCAAAAGAGGAGTCAGATTGGAGATACTGATCCATAGTGTGTATACTATTTAGTCCACGTGATAAAACAAGAAGTCAGTGACTATTATGACTTTTCCATTATTCAGAAGAACATAAGTGCTTATACAACTCGACTGCAAAAATTTTGGACAGCGCTTAGTAATTCAATATATAAAAGAATAACTTAAAACAGGTCATCTCTTTTACTCCTCAATATAAGAATGATAAATAAATGACAAGCATAATTTTAGAGTTCCAAATGAAGGAACAATAATAACAATATCTTAGGTATCAGTGTATAACATGAAGATGATACAGGCCTTCTCTCAAAGGTTATAAAAGACCTTACATGATTGGAAACAAAGATTTGAACCGGTCCAGCTTCAGCAAAAAATCCCATCTGTACAAAGAACACTCGACGATATGAACCACTTTATCCACACAGTAGAGTTAGACGGCTACATAACGCTAAAGAATAAAATGTAAAGATAAAGGAATTGTATAAACCTTGTTCACCATGGTAACAACAGCTTCTAAGATCTCTCCCTTAAATGGTCTAAAGACAACACATTGGTACTTCACCGGAAATGTAACAAACCCGGTTCCATCACGAATTAACCCTTTCCCAATATTTTCAATCCCCGTAACCGCCACCACAAATCCATGTCGACCACTGTGTAATAATTAAAAATCCAAAAGTTACTTCACTCCAAAGTCCGAAACACAAACAATTTGAACAAAATTATACAGACTCTTATAATCAAATGCGCCGACAAAGTTATCAAGTATTATTTTTACATATATAACCTATGAAGCACGGACACTCCTCAGATAAGCCGTGCCGGACACATGTCTGTGTTGGACACCGACACAAAACTGACACTTATCATTAAGCTTAATTATGTCATATTCTCAAATTATTATCGGTGTCGACCTGTCAGTGTCTGTGTCTGTCCGTGCTTCATAATATATAACCATTAACAGAGTGAAATGATCTTGAGGTAAATGAATGAATGACCTGCAAGTGCCTTCGACATCTTTCATTAGCTTGGAAACAAGATTATCACGAAGATTACGGCCAAAATAGCGTGGATGCAGTTGCATGTTTCGCTCCAATACAATGTGGAAAAACATTTTCTTATTTCTCCCTTTTCACCTAACCTAGGTTCAAAGAATACAGTCAAATTCGTACAATAGAACGCAAAATTATGTTATGGCAAAGCAAAAACATATGAATTAGGGATTTTCCAATGAAAATTGAATCGATATATGAAATTAGAGAGAGAAGCAAAGTAAGTAACGAACGTGTTTGCGAGTGAACTCTGAAGCTAAGTGCTGCGAAAGGGTGGCGCGTGGCGGTGGAAAGGAGAAGAAACGAACACTGTGATTGTTGAAGCAATCGCACGAGAGAGAATAATTAGGGATTTTTCTTTTCAAAAATCAAGGTTTTGAGGAAAAAGAAATTAAAATGTTATTTTATATTGAATTGAATTGAACTGGCAGGTTTATTTATCAGAATCCGGTTTTGTGGTTCATCCGATTGTCGGGTTCGAACCGGTTCAAACATATTACATATACTGATATACAGTAAGATGAAAAATATGATATAAGGATAATAATTATCTTCAGCTATCGTATCATGTGTTTGGTGCACACAGTATAACAAACATGATAATTGTCGTATGATGTTTTTAATACATATATTTCGCTCATAATAATATAATAAAATATGTATCATATTTAAATGACAAAATTAACCTTTTAAAACAATTATATTTTTAAAAAAAATTGTTTTGTAATATGTTCTTAATTTGTATTTTATAAATAAAAAATTTAAATAAACAATCAAATCATATTATATAATTTTAAATAAAAATCATGAGCAAATAAACAAGTAATTTTTTTTATATTAATCATGATCAAATAAACTAATTGAAGTGAATTACAATCTCTTCCTTAAGAGATGCTTAAATTACATTATTCTATCCTCTTATGGTAAAATATAATCACCCCTCCGATCACAAAAATATTTATTTGAGTAAATTACAATCATTTTCTTTGAAAGATTCTTGAATTACACTCATCTATTCTCTTAGGTGAAAATATACACTTTAGTCTATTTCAGTAAATATATATATATATATATATATATTTGTGATAACAAATAACTTTAAAAGTTTAAATTGCTATTTTATGCTAAAATAATTTTGAGACATCAATTAAGAAATTAATTTTCAATTTTTTTGAAAATTTTATCATTAATTATATGATTTTAGAATATAAAATTCAATTTAAAGTATTTTGTATTTTATTTTGTTAATTTTTCCAAATATTTTATTTTGTATAGTTTCGTAGTTTATGACATCATTTAAAATTACATGTTAATGATGTTAATAAAAAGTATGAAAACATAACATATGTATTAAAAATTTGATTATACTAAAATTAAGTGTTTATTAAAGGAAAAAAATGTAGGTTTTAATATAAGAGGGAACAGAATGAAATTCACGCTTCTATCAAAGGAGGGGAGTATAACTTTATTTAATAGTCCCATAACTCCTAGCTCAACTGGCAAAAATGTCGAAATTGTTAGGCCGGACGTCGTGACCCGGGTTCGAACCCGGGATATCACAATTATTTGTGAGTTTAATTTCAGTAGATTACCACTTCTTCTAAGACAAAAAAAAAAACCTTATTTAATATGTTTTATATAAGAGGGCAGGGGAATGTATATTTTAACATAAGAGAAAAATGTAGTGTAATTTAATCATCTCCTCAAGAAAGAGGAGTGTAATTTAATCTATTTATGTCAAAATGGACTAAAATGCATATTTTAACATAAGATGGGTGGTGTGTAATTCAAATTTCTTTCAAAGGAGAAAAGTGTAATTTACTCAATTAATTAATTATATATGTTAGATAGGCTAAATAAATATACGATTTTTTTTTAACATATACGATATATCTTATGTTTTTTTGCTTTATTTTAGAATATATAATTCAATTTAAATTAGTTTTTTAACCAGCTTTAGTAATGTATCCAAAAAAATTATATATTTTGTATCACTTCAAAGTTTATGAAGAATTTTAAAAGTTATAATTTTATGTTAATGATGTGATTAAAAAGTTATATATGTGTGTGTCTGAGAGATAGAAGATGCATATAATTAAGTAATTATACGGGGAACGGAATAATTCTTACAATCCAATAAAAGGAGGGCATTAAGAGAATTATAGTCTGTATTAACTAGGATCAGAATGAAGGGTGCCTGGTGACTTTGTTTGGTTAGCATATTAGCACAGACAACGATTAGCCTTCCAAAAGCAATGATGAATTTAAGTAGACCAATCAGGGAGGTTGAGAAGATTAAGAACCTCTTCCGAGAGAGGTTTAAGATAAGAAATAATTGCATTAAAGAATTATGTTTAATATAGGAGAAAAACGTAGGTTTTAATATAAGACCATATGGACTGTCAAATATAGTGTTAAATATGCTTTTTGGTCTCTATAAAATAGAGATATTCTAAGTTTAGTCCTTATGTAATTTGTATTATCTTTTTAGTCACTATAAAAAAAAAATTGCACACAATTTTATTTCCTACTAAAACAAAATTTGTTTAATTATCATTATACTCTTAATTTTTTGAATGATTTTTTATAGCCATGTTAAAAATATTATATAAATTTTATTTACTAAAATTTAATTTTTTTTAACATTATGTGAATTTTTTAAATGGCAAAAGTTCAAGATAAAGGTAATGAAAATCATGACCTATAAATCAAATTTTGAGCTTTTTTTTTAATAATTTTTATAGTGTTCTAAACATACCTGGAAAAAAAAAGCTTTTATAAATACATGTTGACTTTACAGTAGATCAAAATTGAGTGCACAATGCAGAATAATTTTCCGGGAACCAAAATTTTAATAAAATTTAAATAAGAACTAAACTTAAAAGCGGAATCTAGGATGAGGGTTCTATCATATCCCTCACCGGTGTACCATATAATTTCACCGTTAAATTACATTAATATACTTGTTCTAATATTTCATTACCACACCGAATCTATTTTTCCCCTCTCCATTGACAGTTCTCTCTCGTGTGCAGTTTTTATTCTTTCTCTATCCACCGCTTGCACATAATCCAGGAGAAAACTTATTTTTTGCATCAAACACAATCCAGTAAATTGAATGGAGAAAAAGAGATCAACCATACACTTAGACAATTGATTAACAGATAGCAAGTTTTGGGAAGGTATATATGGAATACCCAGGTCTGGCCCAATAGCACATGCAACATGTGCAATGACATCGGGCCTCTAAATTTTTTCAAAATTTTAGGCTACATAATTTCAAGGACTCACATTAATTAATAGTTATATATTGTAAATTTTTTCAAAATTGTAATTTCAATGACAATTTTTTGGCATACTTTTAGCTCTAGTTATTTTAAATTAAATTAAAATTGGCCTTGATTAGGATACGTCTCTTTTTATATTTTACAATTATAATTATTTTGTGTCTAATGTTATTTATAATTAAAATAGAGCATGAATTTCAAATTTTTTAAAAATAAAACATGATTTTTAAAAAAAAATTGTGTTTTTTTATATTTATTGTGAGCCCAATTTTAATATTCAAGCCGGATTTTCAAATACTCGGGGCCGGCCCTCGGTATACCATAATATGATTGACACTATTATTTATCCTTCGATGTTTTTTTAACAGCATTTTAAGTAAGTTGGGAAGAATCCTTTATTTTTTTTATCTTTTGACAGCAGCATCCTTTATTTTTATTTTTAAGAATTGGGAAGCAACATTGTAAACTTTGCCGATTGAGTACCTTTCGTTACAATGGAGAGATGAACAAAGAAAGGAAAAAAAGTGCAGGTGGAATAGAGAGATATAACAGTAAAAGAGAAAAAGAAATTGGATCCTGTGCGGTGACGAATTATTAGATCAAGTAAGCTAATTTAATCTAACGGTAAAATTGAGTGGTATGGAGCCCTCATCCTAAAAGCCACCAAATTTAAAAGGTCACTACAAAATAAGTTGTTTGAAATTAAGACACATGATTTTCTCACTTCAATTAATTATTTTCTTTAATTAATTAAATGACATAACTACTCTTCTATTTATAACATGTTTGAGTAATGATAATTGATTTTTTTGTCCAAAGTGAAAATGTGCACCTTGCTAACTTAGACCTTCATGTTTTTAGGTGAGTTTAAGTTAGAAAAGGTGCACCTTTCTTTAAATTAAAATGTATATTTCAACATAAGAGATGAGAATAGTGTAATTTAAAATTTTCTTTGACAGAAGAAGAGTGTAATTTACTCTTATATTATTATTATTATTACAACTTTAGGAATATTATTTTCGAGTCAATATTATTACTAGGACTTATTTTCTTGTCAATGTGTTTAATAAGTACTAAAATTTCTAGAAATATTTTTAAAGCATTTGTTATTTAGAGTTTTAAATTTAAAAAAAAATATGGGAATGAGAAGTTATGGTTAGTTATATTTTATTTGTAAAATTCCAATCCTTTCGCATGAGAATAAAAAATAAATAATTTATGAGTAAATCACATGTGTGAGGATAAAAAGTAATCAACATAAATTATTAAAAGTTGAAATTGTTAGAGATCACATTTTTTTCTTTTATTTCATTAGAAATAACAAATTCATAATTGTTATTTCTACGGCTAACCTTGTTCGTCTCTCATGTTAGCTTTTGAGGGGTTCTGTTACTGGTAGGTTTATAGTTCTGTTAACTTTTGGGATACCTTGACAATTGAATAGCAAATGGATAAATTCAGTGATTTCTCATTTTGTGTGCAGGTTTCATCATTCTTCCACATTGAGGAATCAATGTGAGTGGGAAGGGTGTTTTCCACTAGATGAGTTAGGAATGAATGTAGGTGGGAAGACTGTTTTTATGGATTTCACTTAAATTTATATCTAAAAAAACATAGAACCAAAATATATGAGTTAGGAATGAATGAATTTGTTGTCCCCAGCATTGACGATGATAACGATAATTCGGAGATGTAGAAGCGGGTGAAGTATGACATCTAAGAGAGTAGTTAGTTGATGGAGTGTATGCCTCGGGATATTGGATGTGTCATCTTTGGTAGAGTACAAAATAATTAGAGATGAGACCAATGATTTTGCAAAAGAGACCAATAATTAGGAATGAATGAATTTGTTGTTCCCAACATTGACGATGAGACCAATAATTCGGAGATGTAGAAACGGGTGAAGTATGAGTAGTTAGTTGATGGAGTGTCATGCCTCAGGATATTAATGAAATAACTTGTGAATCTGTCTTTAATATTTTATCGATATTTAGAGAGATATGACGATTTGGAGTGAGATAAGAAAAGCTTTTTTTATAAAATTAATATCAAAAGAGCAATTTTAATATTATGAGTTTTAAGTAGATACTAACCTATTTTCTCGGCGTTGTTAGATTTATAAAAATTTAGTACTTGTTGTACTCTATATTTATCAATATGTATATATATATATATATATATATATATATGTATGTGAGAAATCATAAAGAAAAAATTATCATATCATAACCTAAAATTTAGTAAATAGTTATTAATATGTGCATAAAATATAAGATAAATAAGTTTTGTTTGTCGAAGTTGAAATAAATAAAAAATGTTTAGAATAAATAAACTGAGTACATAAACATATAAATTATTTCATTATGTACATATAAAATGATTAAAATAAATATTTTTGGAATAACAAAAATTTCACACACATTGTAGTCGTGGTTGTGGATAAAATTCACCATAGGCACAAGACAAATAGGTTGATGAATTAATGAAAATAAAACAAACTTATATAGTAAATGTTCATAAACAATGACGACAATGAGCACAATTTTGAGATGAACGACTAGCCAAGACCGACACCAAATATTTTTTGGTAATACATATAATATGTATAAATATTGGATGAACATAAATTCATTTTAATAATACTGTATATAGTTAATTAGAGGATATATATATATATATATATATATATATATATATATAATTGTTTTTTCATTTTACGAATGCATACAAAAGAAAACATGAAGAAAAAAAAATGAGAGATCAAAGAAATAGTTATGCATGTAGTATTACATGAAAAATAAAGGAGAATGAATTATAATATATTGACGGTGTTATACATGTATTAATTGGTTGTGGTGTTTTAGTGTTTGATATGCATGACCCTAAAAGTTATATTTAATACATGAGAATAAGAAAATTGTGTATGATTATTATTATTATCAAAATTTTAATTTAAACTTCATAATTGATTGGTAATTTAAACTTTATAATATTGGTTGGTGGTGTCATGCATATAATAGATTGGTGGTGTTCTTGGTGATTGATATGTATGATTTCAAGAGTCATATTTAACACGCGGAAATGAGATAAAATAAATTGTGGATTATTAATCTAATATTCAAAAGTAAAAATTAAACATATGTTATATTATTGGTGTTTTCATAAATAAAAAATATTATATATTATCATGAGAATATGGTAGATGATGAGTATCTTTAGACTCTAGAGTGTCTTAGTTTATGTTCCTATCTACTACGTGAGTACAGAAAGAAAGATGTACGGTCTAAGACTATATACAATGGTGTAAACACCTTAAACACATTCAACACCCACTTTTTCACTCCACATCATTTTCTCTTTCTTCCACCTAATCATTCAACACCCATTCAACTTTTACCCTCTCCAATGTTTTTTTTTTATTCAACACCCTACCCCACCACTTTCTCTACCCCACCACTTTATATTTCATATTCTTATTTAAATTTAAATTTTTGTTTTTATGATTAAATAAAATTATAATTATCGATTAAAATAAAATAATAAACTTAACAAAAAAAATTTAAATAATTTTTTTTATTTTCTTAATTTAAAATGCAATACATCACACAAATAACGTAATTAGTACGATACAAATTAACTTAAAATGCAATACAACACACAAGTTACGTAATTAATACGATGCAAATTAACTTAAAATACGAAACAAATCATATTCAATCCTGAAACATTCCAAACTTTGTCCATATGTGCTTCACTAGATCTGCTTGCAATTCGTTATGAGCTTTTTGATCACGGAGCTCGGATCTAGCACGCACATGATTTGCAAAAGCGGATAATACCTCGGTTGAAAATGGTTGCGGTGCACTAGATCCACTTTCCTCAGACTGCTCAAAATCGGTCCAACGTTGAGCATATGAATCTCGTTCATCCTCCACATGTACTCCAAATGCACGTTCGATGTCCTTCCGACATCCCTCCTGATGTCCTTCCGACATCCCTCCTGATGTTTTCCAAATAACTTATCCGGTTCACTTTGAGGAAGTCTAATAGATTTGACGAAAGTTGGATAGGAAGGGTAGATATCATCAGCTAGATAGTATGTCATATCATAGGGACGTTGATTCACATAGAAATTCACACTTGGAGTCTTTCCTTGTTCCACGTCATCAAAAAAAGGTGAACGGTCTAGAACGTTTATGTCGTTCAACGTTCCCGGACATCCAAAAAAGGCATGCCAGATCCATAGATCATGAGATGCAACTGCTTCAAGAATAACTGTGGTGGTTCCCTTATCCCCGCTAGTAAATTGACCTTCCCATGCTTTAGGACAATTTTTCCACTCCCAGTGCATGCAGTCAATACTCCCAATCATCCCTGGGAACCCCCGTATTTCACTTACATGTAGTATTTTTTGCAGGTCATCTTGGGTTGGTGCTCTGAGATACACTTGCTCATACAATTGTATGATTCCTTTACAAAATCTACGTATGCACTCTAATGCAGTAGTACCTCCTATTTTGATGTACTCATCGACCGCATCTGCTGCCATACCGTAGGCTAACATTCGCATTGTTGTGGTACATTTTGCTAAAGGTGATATACCTTCTTTCTTGGCAGCATCAGCTCGCTGGGTGAAGTAGTTATCACTACTTGAAAGGTCCCCAACGATTCGAAGGAAAACATGTTTTTGCATGCGGTACCGACGACGGAACATTGCATCGTCATATGTAGGCTCATTGGCAAAGTAGTCGTCAATTAGTCTTTGGTTTGCAGCTGTATGATCTCTATTGACATATTTTCTACTACGAGATGCACCATCTTCCAATTTTTTTTTCTACGCTCTCTAAATCGTTTGAGTACATAAGTTTCTTCAACTTCACGATTTTGCATGTACTTAGCGAGATCAAAATCACCGGTTGATGGATCCATTGTGATATTGGAAGTATATTGGATGAGATTTAGGATATTGGAGGAATATTGAATGAGATTTTGGATATTGGTACATAAATGAATGAGTCCATATATATATAGATTCAATTTGATCCACTGACGGATTTCAAATAATTATTGTATAAAGTTAATTATCAGATAAGGCTTGGGTGGGTGACGGATTTCAAATAATTATTGTATAGAGTTCATTTGGACACAATAATTAAAGCACGTTGGGTGGTGGACACAATAATTAAAGCAAAGACATTACACTGACATATCACAATAATGAAAGCAAAGACATTACATTGACATATTACAATAATGAAAGCAAAGACATTACATTACACTAACATATTACAATAATGAAAGCAAAGACATTACACTGACATATCACAATAATTGAAGCAAACACTACATTGATTAAAATTAATTATGGAAACAGTTCTTTGGCCAACGTCTCCATCATGGCTTTCTTCACGTCATCGAGATTCTCATCAGAACTTAACTTCATATACATTTCCATTTTCTTAATTTTGTTTGTCTCTTGTTGATTGGAAAGTAACATTGTCAATTGTTCCATCTCTTTCTCCTTCATTTTGATGTAATTATCCCATTCTTTGTCCACCACCTCTGTGGGTGTGGAAGCTTTCTTTTTCCCCTTCTTTTTGGCTGCAACCCTACCTATAGGGCGAGCACTGGATCCTACAGAGTCCTCGTGAGATCTCTTAAATCCACTACTTCCTGAGTCAATATCTCCTCCAATTAAACTTCTAAAATGTGGTTGATCACGGACAGCGTTCCATTCTTCCATTAAAGTGAACTTAGCATTCTTCCCACATGCGTATATTTCCTGTGCTTTTGACAAAATGTCATTCTCCGACCAGCCGCTTCCTTGCAAACGTTTAGCGCCATCATAAGCGTCTATCCATTTACTCAGTAATTTGTTCATATAATTAAAGCGATTTCGGCAAGCAACATCATCACGCGGAGGATCGAATTTGCAATGCTCATTGCAATACTCAGCAATATTACCCCAATACATTTCACGTTTTTGGTTTCTCCCAACAACACTGTTAGTTGAAAATTTAATCCACCCACTAAGTAACACCAAATTTTGTTCAGTGTTCCATGTTGGTTGCGGGTGTTTCTTGCTCTTAGGAGTTGAGTCCTCTAAATTTTGAGTGACTTCATTAGCAATTGTTAGCTGTGTTAAAAATTCCGGAAATTCAGGTGCACCAAAATTAGGTATGTTTTGAGGAAATTGGTTATAAAATGGATTTTGATAATTGTTGAAATTTGGATGCAAGTTTGGAACTGATGACTGGTTGAAATTTGGTGCAAGACCAAAATTAGGAATGTTTTGAGGAAATTGGTTGTAAAATGGATTTGGATTTTGATAATTGTTGAGATTTTGATAATTGTTAGGATTTTGATAATTGTTGGGATTTTGATAATTGTTGGGATTATTAGAAGAATTATTGGGATCCATTTCACTAAAAAAAGATTAAAACTTGAAAAGAAAGACTAATTAGAAAGATAATAATAGATTAAGATAGTGAAAAACTTGGTTTTTTTTTCTGTGTCCAAATGAAATGAACCAAGTCTCTATTTATAGAGAAAAAAAAATCGCGAATTTTGGTAAAAAAATAAAAAATTAATTTTCAATGAGATAATTGAGTTTAAAGGATAAAAATAAAAAAAAATCCGCTGGCTCAATCACAAGCAGCCACGTGGCTGCCTTTTTATCCAACAAAATCTTCTCTCTCCGCGGAACAGCTCTTCACGCGGCCTGTCTGCGCGTGTTGCGCACGCGCCATGGCTGCGCGAATTGCACGTTGCCGCGTGTCCCCCCTGGTGCAGATTCAACTAGTTGAAGATTTAAATCTTCTCTCTCCGCCAGTAAGCATTAAACAGGTTCCTTGCAATGGTTCCAATAGTTGAATGTTGTATTCAACACCCACAAAGACAACCATTGTGGGTAGTCTCATGGGAGGAGCAAATTCTTTTATTCTTCTTCATGATTACTCTTGGCTATATGGTTTATCCAAGGAGAGATAGAACTTCAAGAAATAGTAAATGGTCTTATCAATACACAAATGTATAATTCCTCATGAATTTCAATTACCTTATATTCATCATGTAAGAATTGTGTTCAAGTTTTCCCGGGTATTTCTCATCAATGGACGCCTGACGTATATTTGTTGAGAAATCAATGCCAAATTTAATTATCGTTTTAAAAAATACAGTAAATTGAAATGATACATAGAAATGTGGAATCTGACCCATTTCCGTTGATATCAGTTTTCACTTCCAAATCCACCTCACCTCCCAGTGGCCACCATTTCACCATTTCCTCATCTCTCGCTCCCTCAGTACCTCCCACATATTCCTTTAAGCAATTTCAGCAAAACAAGGGAACAAAATATTTCGTCTATGTTATGTTGATATTTATTTATCGAGTAAATAGCTCTACGAACGAATGAATCGGATGGAGTTGGAAAATGGAAAGATTTGTCCTAGTTATATCCGTCATCACCACTTTGCAGAAAATTGTTAGCTATCAATATGTTAGTGAATGATTTTCACTATTATTTGATGAGAAATAATTAATTAATATTGAATTAAAAAGAGAAAGAAAAAAAAAACAGAGAGAACCGAAGCATGAAGTGAAAGTGGAATTGAGATCAACGAAGGTGACGATGAGTGCTGAAAAGCTGAATCGCGTGAGTAGCTAAAATAGATCGCATGATCATATCAACCATGAATCTCTTTCAGTTTGTGTGGTTTTGGAAGAATAAAGATCTAAAATGGTGAACATTCTAATCTCATTCTTATATTTTAATCCAACGGTTGAGATTAAATCCCCTCTCATATATATATATATATATATATATATATATATATATATATGCACACACGAGTAATGCTAGGATCATACCCTCTAAGATACTCTTTTAACACACTAAGAGTCCGTTTGGTTCGGGGGTTTTGGAGGGGAGGGAAGGTGAGGGAATATTTTAAAAACTTTATGTGTTTGGTTCAATTTTTAGGAGAGAATACGAGGGGAGGGGAGGGGAGCAAAATCCCTCCTTGGAGCACTTTTTGTTTCCCCCCAAATTGGAGAGATTTGGAGGGGAGGGGAGGGAAGGTGTTTATATTATTATTAGTTTTACAAAATTAACCTCAATTTAATTTTAAAATTCTACAATTGTCCTTATTTTTATTTGTTGATTTTTACAAATTAGTGACTCTCGTATTTCTCAGCCTCTCTTGCGTTTCTGCATCATTGTTCATATTGCCTTCAAATTCTTTTTCTGGTGTAACGTCATTTTATACTTATGGTTATGTCATTATATGGTTAGCATAGCATGCTATATTTTGCTCTTTCGTAGTTCACTATATACTTCCTGTTCACATATATATGCACACACATATTTATGTAAAATTTATTTTCTTATTATCAAAAAAATTATATTCTTTTCATGTATTTTTATTGAATTAGATGTATCATTGAGGGTAAAAAGGTAACTTAGTATGAAAATTCCTCCTTTCCCTTGCAAACCAAACATATATTTAATTAAAATCTCATACCTCTCCTCTCCTCTTTTAAACCAAACATATATTTAATTAAAATATTTTCCCTTCCCCTCCCCTCCCATCGGTTGAACCAAACAGACCCTAACAAAAATTTGCCACCTCATCTAATTATATTATGGATTTAATTGATATGCACCGACGGTGTAAAATAGTTTTACACTGTTAACCAATACCACTTTCTTGACATGACAAAATGATGGTTATTTATTGGACGATGGTGTAAAACTATTTTACACCGTCGGTGCATATCAATTAAACTCTTATATTATTCCTTTTACCTGCTACTGATTCAATTTTGGTAACCATTTATTTATTTTATTTTTTATTATTTATTTAACTTTTCATCTCTCCCACCAAGACAATTCATGTTTCTTCTCATATGTCAAAAATTAAGTTGTTGCTTTTCACCCATTTAAATTTAATGGAAATGAAAAATTGACGGAGTTGTTGCTTTTCATGTTTCTCAAAAGCCAAAACGTCATATATAGAACCAAGATCTAGAAAATCCTACAACAAAAACCCAAACTCATCGAAACTGAAATCCAACTCATCGACGGCGATTAACAAAGACGAAATGGGGGCAGATTGAACCTTGCGAGAAAGATGATGCGCTTACAACAAGTACACGAGATGCCATACAAATCACTAGCCATGGGAATATTAGAAGGAAATGAAAAGATGCCATCTACAAGATTGAAGACGATGAATTCATTGGAACCAATAATTTGCAATTAAATTCTATAAGAAAATAATAATTGTTCAGCAACTTGTTAGACCAGTGAATAGGTAACTGAATAAAATAATTAGATCAGGTGGCAAATTTTTGTTGGTATGTAGTGTGTTAGAAGGACAAAGCCTACTTATATCTTCTACTTAGTAGAACGGTTGGAATTTTACAACATTGGTAAATAAATCAATAATAAACTAAAGAAACACGTTCTAAAATACCAATCAATCTATTCTATAGGAATAGAAAATCAAATAAAACATATTTCTCTCAAAAGAAGAATAAATATTTAGAAAAACACAAAACAAACATGTTAATAAAAATAACCCAGGTTAACATTTTTATCCTTACTTTGTTTCTCATTTTTGTCAATCTATTCATATTTTCTTTCCCATTTTTATTCTTAATAAAATAATTATAACTTTACATCTTTTATTATGTTAGGAATATTTCATAGACAAGGGGGTAAATACCTTCGCTTTATATGCATTTTTTTTTTGAACAAGCACTTTATATGAATACTATATAAAATTTTGAAAGCATTAATACAATTATAAACTTTTGAGAGCAATATTATGATAGCAGACAGGTGGAATCATGAAAAATCACATGAAAAACTTTCACTGGACTCTAACTATATGTAAATAAACTCAGGTAGAACATTAGGCCAACTAAGAAACAAGAAATACGATTAAGTAGCAAAACTGGTTTTAAGCTAAGTTTAAATATGACACAATAGTCTGGAAAGAAACAAAATAATGACCAAAATAAGAAAAGCAGCTCCCATCCATAATACCATAGCAAACTCAGAGCCTTCTACCTCTTCTACCACTCTTTCGGCGAGTACTGTCTGAAGGAATTGGGGTCACATCCTCTGCAAATTTAAAACAAAACAAATTATTTATATATAATGAATGGACATCAAAAAATGATAAATTTATTTGTAAAATATATGCAGTAAATAGGAGAAAAGAACTATTACTTCAGACAAAAGATTCACACACACAAATAGAACAGCACAGAAAAACTATAGATCATATCCAAAACTTAAAACAGAAAGAAAACAAGTTTACCAGAATACATCATAAAAACGGGTTAAGAGAAATACCTATGCGACCAATTTTCATTCCAGAACGTGCCAAAGCACGGAGAGCAGCCTGAGCACCAGGGCCTGGAGTTTTCGTCTTGTTTCCTCCAGTTGCACGGAGCTTGATATGAAGAGCAGTTATGCCTAGCTCCTGTTCCAGAATACACAGAAACAACATATGTTGACAGTTAATGATAAATGCTTCAAAAAACAACTGCTAATGGGAACAGAGCAATAAATCAAATTATAAGAACTATACCAAATTATTCATGTTCTTGACAAGAAAAGCACGTTAATAACACAATTACAAATAAATCCAATTACCTTGCATCTTGTAGCAACATCTTGTGCAGCAAGCATAGCAGCATATGGAGATGATTCATCTCTATCGGCTTTAACCTTCATTCCACCTGAAAAAATGAGAGACTTAGGAATGCATCAAACTCTTTAACGGAAACCAAGATTTTCTACATTTTGATTATCAGGATCATTGAGTTAAAGTAAAACAAGATCATAAACGGCAGTAAGGGACAGTCTGGATCGAATAACATGAGGTTGTCTACCAGCATAAGAACTAATGAGACTCTGAGAAGTTATGAAAACAGTTCAGAACAAGTTCATAAGCTGGTTTTTGCTTGCTTTCATAAGCTCTCCAAGATTGGTTATGAAAATAACATATATGAAAACAAATTTAACTTCATTTTTATAATCACATATTATGCTATAAGCTGCAAATTATGCTATTTATCCTAACAAAGTCCGATTCTTTAATTTAAGGCTAAACCTTAAGTTTAGAACTAGTAGAAAGTCAAAAAAACAACTTCACCAAACAAGTTCCAAATAGTAGAAAGTCAAAAAAACAACTTCACCAAACAAGTTCCAAAATTCACATAAAAAATATAAAAACCTCAGAAACAACTGATACATGATATAAAAACCAATGTCCACATTCATTAACAAATACACTGAAATTACACATAGAACAATTTCAAGATAAGTTAAAACTAAGCAAAATTAAAACCCAATAACTATGTGGATCAGAGAAAAACACACTTACCAGTAATGCGGACAAGTGTTTCTCTCCCAGACAAATCAGTAACATGCTGAAATAAATTAAATAATCCAATTACAACAAGAAATCAAAAACCACAAATTAAATACAAATTAGATAAACAAAAAGTAGCTAAGAAGACTCACAATGAAGGTATCATTGAATGAAGCAAAGATACGAGCAACACCAAAAACATGTTCTCCATCTTTAACAGCGGGACCAAGAGTCACAGTCTCTTCCTTTGGCTCTCTAACCTTTCTCTTCGACGACTACAGTTACATAAACCAAAACATAATCAGCTATCAGATCTCACCGAAAACATTTTCAATTTGAAAGGAGAATCAATTTTGATACTTAAGCAGATTGAAATCGAAAATCATAAATCCTAAATCGAATTTGGATATACCATTGTTGAAGCGTTGTTTGGACGATGACTGCTTCACTCCGACGGCGTGCACCTTCTTCTTCGTAGAGCTCAGAATGTCGATGCTTTTGGTTGATATGGGAGAGAAGAAGAATTTTATTATCGATTAGGGTTTTGTGAAATTTGTTGTTGGATTGGGCCTTTTCATACCAGTTGAGCCTGTCAACCCAAATCAAAATGTATATTTTTCTATTATTGTTCCCACCCCCAAACATACTTCTCGCGCACCCTCCTAAAACACAAAAAAAAAAAAAAAAAAAAACTATCTACTATGCGTAGGGGTGTTCATGGGTGTGGGTTTATCTATATATCCGCTAACAAAATTCACTAATTATCCGAACACGTTCATTTGCATCAACTTGTTTGTACCCACATGTAATCGGTTTGAGTATTGAGTATGTGATTTTGAACCCATGAACCGCTAAACCCAATTCGGTGGGGTGACACTTATACTCCCTCTGGTTTTATATTTAAGCAAATTTAACTGTTTTTTAGATACATTATTTTTTCAATAAATCTAGAAAGTCAAATTTTGCTTATATATAGAACTAGAGGGAATATTTTTATTATTGTTATTTTAAGCAAATTATTATGGTTAGTATTTTAAATACAAAATCAGAATTGTATAGAATTGAAAGGTCTTTTATAGAATATTGTTTAAAGAATTAGAAGTGGTAATTTTTGTATAATGTGTATTTATTATTTTGAAAAGTATTGAATTATATTTTAAGTTTTTTTTTAGGGTGAGATTTATTCTACTCCATTATAATTTAGAGGTATTTACTCATCACCACTGAAAACAAACCATATGAGTGAATTTGTATGTGATGCCCGCAACAACTAATTTGTAATAAATTTTTATTTCACATGCATATGACTTGTTATCATTGGGTGATAAATAAATACCTCCGCATTATGAATGGTTAGTTTAGGAAAAAAAATAATTTTTTAGGTATACCATTAGCAATCATAACATGATAGACCCTAGCATTTGCTGACTTGATATTGGATCAAACTTTCAATCAAAACGCTATCTAGCAACATAACATGTGAGATTAGTACTGAGTTATATATGATGAACTAGTTAAAATGTCTTATTTTATTTTAGTGTCTTCAAAATATGAAATGTATTTTAATTTATCTTTTTGATTAAAAAATATGACATATATTATTTTGCTGGAAAAGAAATATAAAAATAAGGATCATTCATACCATTAAGCATATAACTTAGTGTGAAACATTCCATCACTGCAATCTTTGATTTGTATGATTTATGGTCTATTGATGATGGGTACTCGGTGAAGACTTGGAACATAGATGGTTGCTCCCAGAACAATCTATTGAAGAGATGGGTACTCTGCCTACTAACATTATTAGCAAGTTTCTGGCCATGCTTCCCCCCAATAGTGATCATGGTAGTGACAAGAGGGCCTGGAGCAGCTCGACTACTTCAACATATAAGCTTCTTTGGAGTGGCTCGAAAATTTGGAGGCTCAAGGTTTGGAGCGATTTTGAAGCTTCATGTGGATAGTACAACATGATCAGCTTATTGCGAATTATAACAAGAGCAAGATGTTGGTAGGAAAGTCTTGGTACAATCATTGTCCAAAGCACAATCCATATTCTTTGCGAGTTTCTATGAACTTGCACGATTGGATAACTTCGAACCTCTCTTATAATCTTGGAAGGACCAGAGTGTAGATTGGTCGAGTCTATGGGCAACGAGTTGCCATCGAAGAGTAATGATTTGATCACGGAGACTTAATTATCTGGTGCATTATAGGCTTGTAGCAAATAGGAACATAGATTTGAGTCTTTGCTCGAAACAAAGATAAGAAATTTTTAATGAAATCATACGATAGACGTGATTTCCATATAAAATAATGGATATCCGGACATCTAAGACGCGTGACTTACACTTTTTTTTTTACTACAACAACTATTTTTTTTTTTTTGACAGATTATATTGATTATAAACAACAACTTTGATGCAACTTATACTTAGTGAAGTAAAAAAAAAACTTGATTATACCTTTACAAACTGTCCACCTTTACATATCAATAGGATTTTGACCTCTTAATTTGTTTCTTAATTCAACGCATTGTACCAAATGTCAACCAACCCCACAAGTGTATATATATATATATATGTCCCAACTCATTTCATTTTAATATACTTTCTTTTTTATATAAGCTAAAATTTAGATTCAACTAACACTCATTACATCACAGTGACATTTAACAATTAATTAACATTTTCATATTGCATGATCATTCCTTAAAAATTTAAAGCTTCTTTATACAAAAAGCAAATGAAGTCCCTTCACTACTACACTTTAAAAGCTCTCTCTGCCATACCATAAACAATCATATCCTAAAGCATCTTTAGCTTCAAAACTCAAAGAGAGACCAGTGTGAGAGGAACTTAAGTATTGTTATTATACTACTCTATAGTTTTTTGTTGCTTTCTTAATTGTGATAGGAGAATGCACATTTCTTACAAATCAATGTATTTTGTAATGGTTTCATTTTATGTTTCTGTTCTACCCTTCACTCAATGCACAACCTTGGAGGAAGTGAGTTATTTGAATAGCCACAAGAACACAAATAACAAAGTTCACAAGGTATACCAATTTCTTTCTTTTTAGTTTCCTATGTTTGTTATCTTCATGTTCTTCTGCTTCTTCTCAATGTTGCTGTTGTTAGCAATAAATATATAACATTGTTCGCTAAATCAGTCACTACAAATTAGCGACTAGTGGTATAGTAACAAATTTTGACCAGTGTATAAACTGGTCACAAACCAACATAGCGACCGATTATATCACTTTAGCAACCAATTTTGTGGTCACTAAATGACGAATTTCAAGTAGTAGGTTTAATATATCTCACGAGATTCATTAATTATTCAATGAATCTAGAAAGTGATTTTTTGTTTATATTTGAAACCGGAGGGAGTAACGTATTCATATTATTTTCTTACAAATTATGAATGTGAAGCTATGTGTATATATATAATTAATTAATTACTAACTACTGGTTAATGTAGCAGGTGAGTAATCAGAAATCATCTGATATAGCATTACATGGATTACTTCTATGGGGTTCAATGGGATTCTTAATGCCTCTTGGGATACTTACAATAAGAGGATCCAATAAAGCTGAACCTGGATCAAGAAAGAGTAGAGTACTCTTCTATTTCCATGTTGCTTTTCAGGTCATGTATCTCTTTCACTAATTCTTGTGAAAAAGATTATACAATGAATTAATTTGTTGATTATTTTTGTTAAGTAATTGACATTGACTAGTGGATTAGTGGTAAATTATCTAAGTGGAGTATATAAGATGCTTTCTTCAAAGTTACATTGTGTAATCATTGAAATTTTGATCTTTGTGTAACAACATAATCATAACTTATAACTTTAACTTTTATAGTGGTGTGTGTGTCCAATTCTTTTTTTAATTATTTATTTTCTTTTATACCATACATGATTATGATTACCATTTGAACCTAATTAGAATTATAATAAGCTATAGTACATTTGAAATAGTAGTTGCAAAAAATATTTTGTTTGTTTTTTTCCCTTTTTATATCCTCTCATTGTAAAAATAGTCTAACATTTCATCTAACAGATGCTTTCAGTACTTCTTGCCACAGTTGGAGCTGCTATGTCATTGAAAAAATTTGAGAATTCATTTGATAACAACCATCAAAGATTAGGTCTAGCACTTTATGGTGCTATATTGGTGCAAGCTTTCATTGGATTTTTCAGACCTCACAGGTTAATTCATTAAGATTTACATTTCATTCTATGCTAATAATCCAAATAACACAACCTTTATACTTCCAGCTAATTTGCATCTTTCTCCCCTAACTTTTACAAACTTGCAATTTTAGCCTCATAACTTTCATAATAAGACTGTTGGCCCCCTAACTTTAGCTCAGTTTGCAAAAGACTGACCCTCCACTGATTTTGACAAAGTCAGCGCACACGTGGATAGTGGCTCACATGCAACACCTGCATGCATTGCCACATAGCCTAGCATAGCATGTGAGTCATTGCCCACGTGACAAGACATGCTAATGTGACACTCGTTAATATGCTTGACAAGTGCCCCGGAACACTCGTTAGCATTTTCCTTTCACTTCTAATTACAAAATTGTAACCTTATTTTTACTATTACAAATCTTCGAAAACAAAGTGATAGTTTTGTAATCAAAAGTAGAGTTTAATTATTATATATTGTCGTATAAAATAAGTTTTACGCACACATTCAATCGCGTCTCACCATATAAATTGTGAGTAGCAACTAATATAACAAAGAAGTTATTGTTTTAGTCTAGATGCTTTACATATTCTTATTGAATTTGCAGGGGAAAGAAACAGAGAAGTTATTGGTACTTAGTACATTGGATACTAGGGACAATAGTTTCCCTTGTGGGGATCATCAACATTTACACAGGATTACAAGCCTACCATAAGAGAACCTTAAAAAGCACAATGTTTTGGACTATACTTTTCACAGTGGAAGTCTCATTCATTGGATTAATCTACCTCTTTCAAGACAAATTGGAGTATATGAAAAAGCAAGGAGTGATTGAAGGAAGTGATGAGTCAACTATTTCATCTTACCAAGATATAATTCCTCAAAGGCAACAAAATCAAAAAGAAATGTTGCCAATTGCATGTGGAAAGATAAATGCACTTGGGAATTTGTTTGACTAACACATAACGGATATTGTAAGTGGCAGAGTGAGATTACATGTCGCTTTGAATTATCAAAAGAAATAATAATGTGATGATTTTTTTTTACTTTACATTTTGATTAGGCTATTTTGGCTTGTTAATTTTAACTTTAATTTTTGGTGCATGCACTTTATATATGCAAGTGGGATCTGATTTTGTGAAAGGTAAGTTTGTTTGATAGAGTGCAATCATCAAAAAGTGAAGTTAGATTTATTTTTCTTCATGGAGTTTTCAATGTATATTTTTCACATGTATTAAAGAACATCATAAGTGTGTGTGTGTGTGTGAATACTGACCTGTGTAGACACTTGTGTAAGAACTAAGAAGTAGTGTCTGGATGAATATAAGTTTTGAAAAATATAAAATAAATATGATTTGATATATTTATATTGCAATACTTCAAATGAAAGTCTATGCATGGTGTTGTTCATAATTTACTTGTTTAATTTGCATATTCACGTGTAAATAAGCAATCATGAATACTTTCATCACAAGCAGTCTATATTACCAAGGATCAAATTTATGATGGCTCACACATAGAGACTACCATTCTTATGATACCAAATAATGGTAGGAGCGTGAGAGGCTCAATTGACAAAATCAAATAATTGAAAACAAAGGTGATTTTTCTTATATGGTTGTACGTGTTTAACGTTAAATACATGGAGGAGTGAAATATTTTCACCAGCGGGGATAGCTCAGTTGGGAGAGCGTCAGACTGAAGATCTGAAGGTCGCGTGTTCGATCCACGCTCACCGCATTTCATTTTTTTTCGTTAATCATCAACAATTAATCTTTTTTTTTTGTGGGCTACAATAGCAGGCCGGAGGCCCAAATCGTATGTAACGCTAATATCCATATCATTTTGCTAGGAACATTATTATTTTTTATTTTTTTGAAAGGGAGGTATATTATTATTAATATATATAATTACTATTTTTAGTAATTAGACATTTTTAATAAAAAAAATTATTACATCTTTTTTTTACGGGATTTTTTTTATATATTATAAAATCTACTATTTTATCAAAAATATGAAATCCATCTTTGTTGTAAACAAAAAAAAAATCCATCTTTGGAACTTTTTTGGAGGTCCATATTAGAATGCCACATAAATCTATTATATAATAACTCTTATTATTTCTTGTAAGAAATAATTTACCATTTGAGTTTATATTTTAGTAATAGTGGGTTCTACAAACTATTTGTATATTTCAAATTGATTCTTCCTAAGTAGCAAAAGACTTACTCTCTTTTTTTGACACAAGCAAAAGACTTACTCTTAAAAGTTAAAACACGAAGTAACTAATTTAGTGTCTTTTTTATAAAAACTTGGTCTCTAGTGAATTGTGTTCTGGGAGGAATCAATTGTAAATTTGTAATCATTTTTAGTGAAGAGGCAAAATTTACAAAATGTTTTTAGGGACCAAAATCAATAATTACCCTACTTTTGGGGATCAAAACATATTGAAGCCTAAATTTAAAGTATACTTGATTAGCACTGCACATTTTCAAGTCCTTAAGAAGATTACTCAATTTAATTGCATAGACTAATTTATGGACTGAAGCAATCTAAACACATGTACTAGTATAATTGTAGTAAGTATTTGCTAAATAAAGGCAACAAAATAATCTCAATTGCTCATGCATATTTATGAAGCGATCTAGATGTCAATTTGCTTAACATGAATGAGAATTGAAGATTTATTAATAGACGTGTGACTCGTACACATTGATAAGGTCCAAAGCACATGCTACGAAGAGTAGTTATTTAACATGAATGAAAAGACAATGGGCTAGGCTCTACTCCTCGCACGAGCTATCAGCTTTCTTACATATCATTCATGTTGAACACCATACTTCAAAGAAATGTTAACGGCGTTTCTTCCCCGTAGCTGCTTCCCATGCCTGTATGACATGATTCACAATTTCTTCTACCCCAACATTGTGCTTCACCTGCACATTGATGCAGAATAAAGTTAACTAGAGTAGTGAAAAATTGACAGGTTATCATCGCTCGAAATACAAGACAGGTCATAGAAAGAATGTGGTTAGGATGCTCGAAATAGAAAATCTGCAGAAAAAAAGAAGATCCCTGTGCTAATTATAAGGTTCACGATTGATCGAATACTTTATAGCTCACAACAAGCTGTATTATTATTGCCTTAAAGACGTTACAAGGAAGAGCAACTTGGCCATAATATTTTGTTTCATTCCATATTCTGAACCAGTTCTGTTGAATAGTTAAAGAGGCAGAAGTAAAATTTGAGTAAGAAAAAATGCTTCATATAAATACTCACCCTTCTATTAATCAAAATAAGATAATCACAAACATTAAATGCTATATAGCTAAGTTTCAATTATAAATACTCACCTGCTTATTTCCAAATCAGAAAACAAATATAAGATTCACTGAACAACATAGTCATCAATCAATTTTCTTAGAATTTTATTGATATAAATTCCAATTGTGGATCCATGACGGTTGTTTGTGAACAATTCAATTGTTTAAACAAGGGAAATGTGCAATAGATACCAAGTCACAGGCAAAATTCTCATCGCTTTTATGGCTACTAGCGGGCCAGGCAGGTGCCTACTATTGTGTTATTTTAAGTAGAAGTTAAGGTCAATCTTGGAAACTCATGTATCCTCATTATCTATTAGTGAAGGGTAATTTTGTCATTATGAAAAAGTCACCCCAAACTCATCTATCCTCTTTATATATAGTATAGATACATGATTTTAAGGTTAGGTCGTTCACTTTGTATTAATGGTTCTTTACTATTATGAAAGATGAAACAACAATTTCAGAATAAATTCAACAATGTGAAAGGTATACATACAAGATAGATGAGAGAGACATTATCAACAAAAAAAAAGAGAGGGAGAGAGAGATGAGAGAGAAAGTGAGCTCAACAGATTACAGAATAGTAAAAGGGAAAGGAAACTAACATGGAAAGAATTTACTTCTCTTTCAAATCTATTACTTGTGCTAGTTCTTTTTTACTCAACAGTTAATACAGAGCAAATGAAGAGTAAAAATAATTCAAAGACAAAGTTACAAACCTAATGTATATACCAAGTTAACTAAATCCAAAATGTTAAGTGTTTGATTACTAAACATGCCTATGAAATAAATATATTGCTATAAGTAGAATGCAACTTTTACATCTACTTTAGCAGAAACAGTTGCAAAAGTTTAGATGACTCAAGTGTTAACATGGTGTTAACTTGGGAATTGAATTCCCTGCAATCACGTATCCCCTGTCACGCAATCAAAACCATCTGATCTTTGATTGACAACTCCTGTTGTGCTGACTGTGTGGATTTCTTGACTGCAGAGAATCAAGTTGTGCTGGATATACTCAAAGCCGCAAAGGTTGCAAGAAAGAAAAACTAAACAACATCCTTAACTAACCTGAGCAAATACAAATGGCCCGCCGTCTCTCATCCTAAGAGCATCGCGCTGCATGACAGCCAAGTCAGCCCCAATTGCTTGTGCAAGGTCAGTCTTGTTTATCACCTGGAATTAACTCCAATTAGTTCCATAATCATCATATACAAAAATAAAATGAAAAGAATTGTATACAGAAAAATTTATGAGTGCCACAGTTATGCATATAGCACTTACAAGGAGATCAGCTTGTGTGATTCCAGGACCACCTTTCCGAGGAATTTTATCACCACCAGATACATCTATTATGTAAATAATATAGTCAGCCAGTTCCCTGCTGAAATTGGCAGCCAAGTTATCTGCACAAAAACTCAAATCAGCATCCAAGGTTTTAGGTATCAAACTTATAAACATATCTGTTAGAAATAATATAAAACCATTGATGTAGCCTTTCCTAACAGCTTAAGCTTTTGGGATGTTAGGTTATTTGACAATATCTATAAGTGTAAATGTGTAATAACATAGAGAGTGAGTAAATTGTCATTTTAGTTCTTGAATTGCAGGTGTCATACAATTTGGTCTCTTAGGTTAATAAACTTTCAAAATGTTATCTAAAACTAAAAATCACCGATCAAATTAGTCCATTCACAACAATTGCAG
Organism: Trifolium subterraneum; assembly: GCA_951799995.1. Lineage (NCBI taxonomy): Eukaryota > Viridiplantae > Streptophyta > Magnoliopsida > Fabales > Fabaceae > Trifolium > Trifolium subterraneum. The sequence continues at coordinate 12,642,386 of OX637461.1, forward strand.
GAACTAAACTGATATACAAAAGTACTAATATGATCAAATTATTCCATCCACAGCAATTTCAGAAACTAAACTAACAATCCAAAAGTACTAATATGATCAAAGTTTTTCAATTTCGGTTAAGAGACTAGTGCGTGTTTGCTTACGCAGTGACAAAATAATTATTTTGAATGAACTGATTTTGCAAAACTAATTTTAGTTAAAAGTGAGTTGAATGTGAAATAGTTTATGTTTGGATACATTTTGAGTCAAAAGCTAAAAAACCAAGCTTAAAATTATAATTGATTCTCTAGAGGCAAAATCAATTCCAATCGACATCACCCAAACATGTCAAAGTGATTTTAGACACAAAATTTATTTTGCCTCCATAATTGATTCTACTTAAAACTATAATTTGTAGCTTCTTATTCTAGAATTGATTTTTACATTCAAATTTAATATTCAACTCATTTTTACATAAATGTATCCAAACATAAATCACTTTAAATTCAATTAAATTTTAATCACAATCAATTTTACATAATCAATTAACTCAATATCAATTTTTTTCACCGCAAAACCAACACATGCACATGGAAATAATCAATCTTTCTAACTCAATCTGAAACACAATGAGTAACCACAACTAATAATACCTCCACCAGATTCACAAAGAAGTAAATCAGCTTTATGAAGATTTGAAAGCTCTTCAAGTGGACCAAGATTAATACTAATATCCTCACGAATTGCAGCATGTGGACAGCCTCCAGTTTCAACAGCACGTATTCTTTCCTCTGGAAGTGCTTTATGTTTCACCAAAAACTCACCATCTTCTTTAGTAAATATATCATTAGTCACCTAAAATCAAATAATAAAAAAATCAATTTTTTTTGTAAAATATTTCAGATTTTGCAGAGTTAATTAATTACTACTTACAGCAGCGAGACTGTAATGATCTCTTAGATTTTGACAAAGGGCTAACATCAAAGCAGTTTTGCCAGTACCAACAGGTCCACCAATGCCAACAGTGAAAGCTCTTTCATTGAAATCTCTGTTGGGAAGAGGTTGAGCTCTTCTGCTGAAGAATCCAGGTGAGTAAATGGGTTCGTGTGAATGTGGTGCAAGACCATCGTGACTGTGGTAAACTTTTCCATCGGAACCTACCCATGAATCTGCATGCTTGTGGTCATGGTCATGCTCATGCTCATGGTGATGATGCTCATGGGTGTGCTCGCCTCCAGAAGCCATTGGTTATTGTTGAATGTTTTACTAAACTAGATTAAGATTCTCTCCATTTTCAATGCTACTTCGATTTTTAGGAGTTGGTTTCACTCTATTTACCACTCCTCTATTTATTCTCTGATTAGGAGAGAGATAATGTGTGGGTCCCACAAATTTTCTATTGTGTCTATCTCTCTCCCCTAAATGGAGGAGTGGTAAATGGATTGAACTCGAACTCCAATTTTTAAGCCTTCTCATTGGAGCGTGACTTTGTAATAATATTTTTTGTTTATAATCCTCTGGTTCTTAGGGGAAGGGAACCCTAGTAATCCACAGTTCGACCGCGAGGTAAGTAAAACCTAGCCAAGAAATTGTTCCACCCAGGAATCGATTCATGGATAGAACAATTTCTTGGCTAGAGTCCGATAATAAAAAAAATACTTATGTGAGTATCATCGGACTCAAGTGTCGTGAGCCTGCTAAACTAAAGTCACAAACTTTTGTCCTGTTGTTCTTTGTAGTGACCAAAGAGTTAGATCTATCATTCCTAATGTTATTTCTAACAATCAAAGTAGTTTTATTCAAAGTAGTTTTGCAGGTTATTCATGGTCTTAATCAGATGCCCATGTTAAACAAAGCATATACCCTTAAACTATTTTTTTTCACCACAAATTTAATCTTATTTGGCGGTCAGTTCTGGCATCAAGTAGTTTCAGCCCCCTCCCGATCGCAGTTGCGGGAGATCGAACCGTAATTCTCCCTATCAGGTTCAGCATTTCGGCGTCAATCACCACTAAACCAACTAACAAGCTTTTGATCCAATTATGAGAGCCACATATAAATGTGGCTCACTCTCTACCCTAATATTACGGTTCACAGTAACTCTTTAAATATCTAGAAACATATTGTTAAGATTGGGTACATGTCAAGCTTCATTTATTTTTTTTTTGACAGTAAAAGCAAATTCATTAATTGATAGGAAATTCCACAAGGATTACAAACCGATTGAGACAAAAGTCTACAAAACATCCCCAACAAGTGGAAAGAGAACAATTGAAATTAAAACCTAACAAGAAATAAGCATTAGTAGTAAAAGAGTGACTAGGAGCTAAATGAGTCTTGTATAGCCACCATCTTCTGCAAACAAACATCCAAAGTTGCAAAGTCTTTCGCCCACGGTCAATGACAATGAAGAAGAGAGAGTCCAAAGTCTTTTTTTCTATCCAGTTACGGATCAAATTAGCTACTGCTGCAAGCTCATTTCGACTATAAGTGGTCTCAATGATGTCAAAATTGACCAGCTGGTTGGAAGGAAATTGAAACAGGAAGTAGTTGCAGATATTGGTCTCAACAACACCAAGTGGAACTGCCAAGCCCTTCTTTTCCATAAACACAAATCTTTGTTGAGGCATATCAACAAACACCATCCAAGCAAGCTTGAACCAAGCCCAATACAACCATGGCGGTTTTGGTGGGGACGGCAGAAAACACAATCAGTAACTAAGAGTTCATCAGTTGAGAAATGATTTAGACAAAAACCTGTCGGAGGTTGCTCTGGTGGTGGGAGGGTGGGTGGCTTCAGATTCACCATAAGTTGGGAGGTCTTCTCATCTTGATGGTGTGCTGCAGAGTCAAATCTGAGATTAGGAATCCATGGTGTAGTCAAAAGTGACGGTTTCTTTGACAAACTCAAAGCACAAAAACCTAGCGGTGGAGAGGAAGGACGCAGAGGCGCAAAACGGTGGTAGAGAAAACGAACCGGCGGAAAGGAAGGAAACATCGGCGAAACCCGATTTGGGGTGAGTAGCCAAGAGGGCTTGGAGAGATAGCCAGGATGAACCTGGAGAAAGCCAGGAGAACCTGGGACAAGATCTCCATCAAACCCTAGCCGCAGCAAAGGTTGGAAGACGGTTAGAGAGAAGTCACAGCTTCTCTCTCTAGAAAACATTTTTCTATAGCTTCATATTAGAAGAGTAATACTTGGCTTCTATCGCTATGAGTGAAATTAAAAATTCGGTGTCGAATTATGTCGCAGAACCCTGACTTTATCTGCAACTTGATTGCAAAGTTAAAGGCACTTGTTGCGGGAAATAATGACATTAGTATTAATTCGGCTTATAAATTTCTTAGTGATAATGATACCGATACTCATAATGGGCATCCTTTGTTTGATCAAGTTTGACATTGGAAAGGTCTGACTCGGATTCCTTCGATTCTTTGGAAGCTTGCCCATGGATCCATTTTAGTATTGCATTGAGGGATCATGAAGCATATTTTCCTTTTTCATCTTACATGTTACTCCCTCCGTCCCAAATCTTTGGTCCTTTTAGCTTTTTAGTTTTGTCTCAAATCTTTAGTCCTTTTAAGAAACCAATGCATAATTATTGATACTTTACCATTTGTACCCTTACTAAAGTTAAAACATTAATTAAATATATTTTCTATTTCTTAATAAAGTAAGGGTAAAAATGACTTAACTTATCAATCTTTATAATTTCTTAATCTCCGTGCAAAACTCTAAAATGACTAAAATTTTGGAACGGAAGGAGTATTAATTTTAGAATTTTGTTGCTTATTGATAAAGATTTGATGGAAGTTTGTTCCTCGATAATTGTAACTTAATTATGTGTTTTGTTTTCCTTTTATTATAAAAAATGAAATATTTTAGAAACTAACATAAAAGTGGTATTGTATTTTTTATGTAGTGGCATTATTTTATTTTATGTAGTGGCATTATGTTTTTAGAAACCAATCTAAATAATAAAAGGACAAAACTTACATGCATTTCTTATTTTTCCTCTCACAAAAAGGTAGTTTTTTTATTAAAAGGTAATTTTTTTTATTTTTTCAAAATGAAAAAACACAAATAACCACTTCTTTGTGAGTGGAAAAGTAAGAAATGCATGTAAGTTTTATCCATAATAAAAATATCCTTGTTAGACAAAATACTACAAAATAATTTCTATTTTTCTTTAATACAAAATCATTTCTATTTTTCAGAAACTATCTTGGCATTGTGTTTTCAGAAACTAATTTAAATAATAAAAAAATTCGTTCTGTAATACAAAATAATTTCTATTTTTCTTTTAAAATCTCTAAAACAACAAATTTCCAAATATGTTTATGACAACAAAAAAAAATCACTTTTTTATTGACAATTCCTTTTGCAACAAACAAGTCCTTACTCTTTTTTATTTTATTTTTTTGACAAAATATGAAAACCGGTCGACGGGTACTGTGATAAACGAACAAAGGAAAGCGGTTGAGGAAGAAGAAGAAGAAAGAAAAACCCTAACAATCCAATTCGGTTTAAAAGATGACAGGAACGGAGGAACCAACGGCAAAGAAGAGAATCGCGACGGAATCTCTCGGATGGCTAACAGAATCTACGATAATGCCAAAGAAGCACAGAGCCATAGAAGGCGTAGGTGTTTCCTCCATCCTCGAATTGAAAGCTGAACTCTACAAATCTCAAGAAGATTCCAAAAAATCAAGAGAATTATCAGGCCCTGACGCCGAATATCAACGCGCCAAAACCATAATCACTTCCAAAGATCCTTATTCCAATAAGAATTCCGGTGTTGAAGCTCGTGCTCACAAGTAAATCATTTTTCCCCAATTTAATTATAATTGTTTTATATTTTTAGGAATTATTAGTTAGGTTATTTTGTTATTATTGTTGTTAATTGGGATTTTGTGTGTGTTTGTTTGTTGTTATGATTAGGGATAAGCTTGAGTTGAAAGCTATTAAAGATGGATCAGTGAATTATGCTGCTTTGGAGAAAAAGGCTGAATTGTATGATAAGTTAGTTAGAGGAGAATTGTCTGATGAAGAGGATAAAGAGAAGTATTGTGTTGATTTTTCTCGTAAAGGTGATGATCATGATGATGTGTCTGCCACTCCTAATGTGTTGCGAGAAAATGAGCGCGGTGGTGTTGATGGTGACGGTGACGGTGATGGGGATGCTTTTGAGCTGTTTAACTTGAAACGTGCTGGGCTTGGTCGGAGTGCTGGAGTAGTTGACAATGATGAGCACAAGCGTAATGTTAGGTATGCAATTTGTTTTCTTATAGCTTGTTATTTGTTGAAAATGTAATGTTCTTGTTTATGTAGCTAGGATAGGCTCAATGCAAAGGTTCTTTGTGTGTGTATTTGTTTGATTTTTCGAAAACTTAACTTTGGATGATATGAGGAATGTGGGCCTTGAAGGAGTGTGATTTATGTTTGGAAAACTTTTTCTGAAATGTGATTTTGACTGAATTATTGTTGTTTGGTTATATTGAAATCAATTTTGGGTGCATGATTACCAAAATAGGCTTAATAGGTGGGAGTGATAGCAATTATTTGAGGGTTTCCTTTCGAATTTCAAGGTTAGAAATGTCAAACAAGATTTCTGTGATGGGCTTTTGGTTCAATGCGGAAGCTAAATCTGTTTGGCAGCTGTGATAAGAATGTTATCGATAAGTTTTTATATTTCTGAAAACGATGATTGATCCGACTTTTGGGACTTTTACCCATGACGTGTCAATCATAGAAACAACACCACATTTGGAAGACCTACATGAGGAAAGGGACAGTGGGACCAGGAAAGAAGGCTGTTAGTTAGTGAGTGAGCTGCCAATAGACTCCATGTGATTCTGTTATTTGAGGGGGAGATAATAGGCGATGGTTCTTTGCTGATTGTTTGGGATTCATTTAGGAGAGAGTATATATCTGGTAGGAGTCTTTCTGGTTTATCATTTCAGTTGTAGAGCCCCTGTGCTCAAGCTTATTCATAAAGAATACTCCAGTCATCTTGGTCATTATTTCTAAGTATCAGTGAGTTAATTAACTCTAACCAGCATAAGCTACAAGAATCCTAGATTAACAGAAGTAGCAAAAGCGGCAAGGAGCTACTATAACTTACAGCAGAAATATTCTATGCAAATATAATGGAAACAAGCAGCAATGCAACTAGCACTAGAACGTTAATTATGATTTTTTTAACACCCAGTCCTAATTCAATGTGGATGCACCATGGCAAAGTAGTCCAACGCTTCAGAGTTTGTCTCTGAGTAGATAAGGCCTTTATTAGTATGTCAGCTAGGTTATCCACTGATGGCATTATGATACATCACTAGACCCTTGCTCAACATTTTTCTTTGACAGAATATATTCAAGTTTAACTCCATGTGAATAGTTTGGGACTGTAAAATAAGATTAAGGCAACAGTGCTGAGATTGTCATAAAGCATATGAGGTGTTAAAATTGGCACATGTAACTAATGCAATAGTGAATTAGTGATTGAGTACCCTTTTGTTCATTCATCTGGAGCTTTTAATTTTTGCTTAGGTAGGATTGAGTTGTTGAATGCTTACCGGGTCAAGTTTAAGTTTTGTGGTTTGATTATATTAAATTTGCATTGCTTGAATTATATAATATAGTGCTGTAAACTATTGAGGCAAGTAATACCTTACTATCAATAACAGTGTCCCATTTGTGTTTTTCATATTTGCAGGGAGTTAGTGAAGCTGATTATGTTTTTTTGTTCTTATTACTACTACTTTTTTTAGGGGGCGGGAAGGGGGAGTTTTTTGCTATGTTTGAACTGTTTTTATTCATGATTATCTTGGGTAATTACTTCGATAAATCTGCGAGCCTGTGCCTAATTTTTTTTTTTCTTTTCAATTTGCAGGGAAGTTCACGAAGAAGCTAACCGTGCGAGAGAAAAGGCTTCTGAAATTAAACTACGTAGACAGGAGCAGTTAGCTGCTCATCGCGAGAAACTTAAACAAGCCTATCTTCGGAAGAGATTGGAGCAACTGAAGGCCACTTCTGTGGGATCTGAATCTGAGATTAAGCACACATGATGTACGCACCAATTATTCTCCACAATTTTTATTGTAAGGCACAGGGAGTTGAAAGCAGACTAAAACTGTGTTATTATTCACTGGAGTTACAACGTTGGTATATCTGACTTCCTGCGATGCAAAACAACGACCGCAATCGCAAGATAAACAAAAAAAAAAAGAAGGGCGAAAACAAGAAAGAGAAGATAGAAGCAAAAGAAACATTCCTCTTTTTTCTGTTGTAAATGATGTAATTTTGACAATTGTTGTATACATGAATTGTTGATTTAGGGTTTGGTAAAGCACTGCCTTTAGTTTTGTTGGCTAAACCACGAATAGACCAGTCTTCCTTTGACCTTCAACTGATTTCACTGGTTTGAATCCACTGTTATCAATTATCATATTGTTCGTTTTAAGGGAGAAAAAGATACAAAAACAAATTTGTTTGATGTTTGGATATCCTATTGTCTCATGAATGAAATGAGTTAGGATAGAATGAAAAGAGATAAGTTTGTTATTCTTAAACTGCAATGTTATTATTTCAAAAATATCTTATTTTAATTAATTTACTTGTTAAAAGAAGTTATGGTAATACTATTACTAATAACTTTCACTCAAAAATAAAATCAGATGATAAAATTTAAAAATTTAGCAAAGCAGATAGTAAAATTAAATGAAAAAAGAATTGAAAAATAGTTTTGTCAGAAGTGGGATTTGAACCCACGCCCTCTCTCGAAGACCAGAACTTGAGTCTGGCGCCTTAGACCACTCGGCCATCCTGACTTGTTTGTTCATTTTCGTTCAATAATTAACATAATCAATGTGACGGAAAATGAAAGAATTGGTTATATTGGTTAGCGTAATTTTATTATTCAAAAAGACAAAAACGACTCTGCTGGGGATCGAACCCAGAATCTCTGGTTCCGTAGACCAGCGCCTTATCCATTGGGCCACAGAGTCCTTGCTTGTGTGCTTGAAGATAGAGCTCAAACAAATTTATTTATATGTTAGACGGTAGAATTACTGCAATTTTTCTGATGAGGAAATGGAATAGCGTTGCCCCTTACATAAGTCACATTGTTTTCAAGTGCATAACAAAACAACCTAGTCTTATTTCTACTCTTTGATTGAATACAAATACCACAATGTATGTATATTTCGTCTTAAATACCACTATGTATACAGATATTTTTTGGGGTACAATGTATATAGAATATTATTATAACCAAATGATGTGTATACAGATATTTTTAAGTTTTGATTCTTTGGTTAAGTATATTTTGTAACTTTATTTCAAACAACTTCCGGTTAGGATTGTAAGAACAGGAGCAGTAAATTTGGTTGTCTCTTCTAGGTTACCTCATCTAAACTAGAACACTTCTTGTACAAGTTTAGCTTCAGGCTTTAGAAACACAACAATGGTTAATAGTAGTTATGGTAAATGAAAATTCTATTCAGATAAGTTTTTCTTTCATGACAGTTTAAATCCTCGAGAAAAATATGAATGGAATAGAGTGTTAAGGTTTCAATAATATCCCCCAATTTTGGTCTATATCCCTTGTTTCTTGCCAGGCATACTGTTGTTAAAGAGTATAATCCAATTGATGTTTTAAATTACAGTGCTAATAAGGCTTGTTTACCATCATAAGTGTCACTTTGAAAAAATCCATATTAAGATGATTTTAGAAGAGCTAAAAATAAACAAAATCCTAAATATTGATTAATCAGAGACATTGCCTGTCTTATGTGCAACTAATTTTATAGAAAAGTAATTGAACTTCCATATCCTATTTGTTGTCAAGAAACTGGTTATACTTGTGTTTGACCCCAGTTTATGGCTAACAAAAAATATTGCAAACACTCTAGGCAACACACGACCATCAATTGATGATAACTAGTCTGGCAAGAAAAATGCACAACCTCACAGATGAGGGTCGAGGGAAACATTTAGGTTCATTTTGTAAAACATATCGAAAAGAGTTCAATTGAAGAGTTGTTTACACACGAATACATGGCAGTTAGCAGCACTGAAATACATAAAGATAGGCAGCGCCAATTATAGACAACTAAGAACACTTTTAAGAGGGGATTACAAAGTTCCTTATGTCCCAAATAACTCAGTTATGAATATGCCAACACCATCAAATTGGTTATGTCCTTGAGGTATTAGCAGATAGCTCTCTGGCAGCAAAGTAAACAAATTAACTCTGAAAATTGAAAGTTTGTCAAGTCTCCTAGCAATGTAGACTGTTTACCACCCTAGCAGCAAAACCTGCTCCCTGCAATAAGTTCAGTTTGGAAATTTAGCAACATCAAATACAACTCATCCCATCATTTCTCTTAGAGATGTAACTGACACATTCAATAAATAAATTGTACATACATAATAGAACTGCATACCTCCCAGAATCTTTGTTTGAGATGTTGTGCACTTGATCTTGCATTTATGATACCATATGCACCATTCCATCAACTATCATCAATCTATTGTCTTCTTGCAATTTCTGAAATTTCAAAAAAAAGACAAGACAATGTAACTGGAGTTTGTGGCGAGATTATGCACCACATATTCATAATTATAAAGACAGTGCTAAAGAGAGAAACAAAAGGGAAACTGTATAAATAGACTTTAGGATTATTCAATGAATATGTATGAGATATGAATGTGCCTATTTATTTAATATTCCCTGACATTACTGTAGTAAATGTTGAGGGAATCCATTAGGAAACATCTCAGAAGATGTACCTCTAACAGGAGCAATATATCTGCCGAGCTGTAAGTGGAACCAGCCCCTCTGTTGATAACATCCTCTATGTCTGTAATAGATATGAGATCCAAGCGATTGGCGCGCATATGCTGACCAAATAGGGTATTGAATGCTTCGATTCTGCGTGACGAAGGAAAATAGTTTACATCCGAAACAGGTAGAGAAGATATTTCAATATAAGAAAACAAAGTTATAGGGAGTCATAAGATTGGCAGTTGAAAGACCTTTCAGGAGTGAGACCGACAGCAGGTTGGGGGGCAGCTGAGGCATCGTCAACTTCCATGGCATCTGATGTTGAGCTACTAAAAAGAAAAACAAAACGGGTGGAGAGTTCAATAATGGCCCAAACAAGTTTAAGAAATCAGGACAACTAAAACCTCAATATTAACATGGTATCAATGTATCACAGTCCTTATGCATTATTGTAAAGGGTGTTAATTTAGCTTCTGGATAGAATAGGGGAAATAAATGAATTTTTCAAAACATGGTAGTAAGATATAAAGATGCTTGTTTTAGCTTCCCCAGAGAGAGTATAAACCAACTATCACTTACTCTCTTCTACTTCTAGAACCACGATCAGGACCGTGATTTTCATTGTCAGCCTTGCGCTTCCTCTCCAGTTCTCTTTCCCTCTCTTCTTCACGCTCATCCATTTCTGTAAGTTCTGTATGATATATTGCAAAATTAAGAATCTTCAAAGCAGCATCAACATCAGACTTTGAAACCTGGCAAGACAAGTGGAAATTCAATCACAAAGAGTGCTGAACACAATCACAAACAGTTATAGTACTAGCACTTGGTACAACGTATAAGTAGAGTAGCAATCATTAAAAGAAGCAAAATGTAGCCAACAGGGGTGCCGAATGCATCTTTGAGGTTCAACATCTATTTAAGTATTTTAGAAAATTTAAGTTTGCAAGTGTAAGTTTATGTTTTCAAACATTTGCCAAAAAGTAATTTTTAGGGATTTGACAATTGACAGTACAACCATTATTCTGGCCGAAAGTGATGTTAATGACATCATTATTATTTAGCTCCAAAAATCCATCATCCAAACAACTAAATTGGTAAACCACATTTGGGCTTCAAAAATATTGAGCCCCATAACAAACTCTGGAAAGTGTATCAAAACATCCAAACGTAACTAAAAAGATTGAGAGGTTAATATGGCATGGCCTCTGGACATGTTATGATTGTTGTCAAAACGAACATGTATCACAAATAATGATACTAGTATATTACAAATATCTGAAAGATTAGACACCAAGTACAGTACCTTTCTGCTCAACTTCAATTTGGCATGAGCAGTTGAGAGACGTATTATGGTTTCTAAGGTTCTGGCCGTTATTGGAAGTGTTCCTCCGGTCTGCATAAATCCAGCAAGATATCAATAAAAAACGAATATGCACAACTATTGATATACTTCTATTAGCTTTCCTAATACTAACCTTTGCATTTGAATTTGCATTTCTGAGCTCAGCATATGCTGTGGCAATCTGGTCAGATGCCTGTCGAAAAATTTAATTGATATAAGGAATTGAAACTAAAGCATAAACATCATTGAGAAAATCAGACTTCATAAGAGCCATCTCAGGTGTGGCAATCGTAAAAAGATATAGCGACCCAAAAGTTCCTTACAGCGGTTAAATTGTAATATATTAGAGGAAAATCACTATAAATCAAGAAAAGAATGATATTTCTATTAGTAACATCACCTCATCAGTCAGGTCAGGTTGAATCCTATGCTTAGCATAATGGATGTACTTTTTAAGAAACTTAATTGTAAGTGTGTCGCGTTTGCGACCTCTATCAGTTTTCTTTCCATGTAGCATTCTGTTATATTTGACAAAGACAGATGATTCAGTATCAGCTTCCTCTTCTCTTCCATATCGTGCACTCCCATCATGTGCTGCCTCACCTATATTGGTAAGTACATTAATTTGAATTCTCTAGTGAATGCATGTTTCTAACATTTTCTGAAAACTGCTTATATACCTCCATCAATAGCAGAACGAAATCGATGCATACGAAGGACGTGCTCTGATATTTGGCGATCAATATCAGGATCCATTTGATCCAACACGATAAACAAGAGATCAAACCGGGATAGCAAAGAGTCTGGGAGCCCAATATTTTTAGTTGGAGTAAGTGAACGATCATACTGTAGAATCAAATGACAAAAGCCACTAAGTCATGTTCGAAAGAGTTACAGGAACAGTATAATATTGGTAAATTATGTTGTTAAAACAGAACTGCAAATAGCAGAATGCCACTTACAGTTCCATATATGGGATTTGCAGCTGCCACCACACTGCAACGAGCATTAAGTGATGCATGGATCCCAGCTTTAGCAATAGTTACAGTCTGCTGTTCCATAACTTCATGTATAGCTACACGATCTTGGTCATTCATTTTGTCAAATTCATCAATGCAGACAACACCTCTGTCAGCAAGAACCATTGCCCCAGCTTCTAGCCTTCTTTCTCCTGACAGAAAGAAATTACAATTTTTCTTTAGATGATAAATGTCATGAGAGAATTATGTATTGCCCTTGAAGTATGTTTTACCTGTTTCTTGATCTGAAGTAACTGCTGCTGTCAAACCAACACCAGAAGAACCCCGACCTGTAGTTGATATTGCCAAGGGAGCAATATTCATGATTGCTCTCAAGAGTTGAGACTTGGCAACAGATGGATCACCAACCATCATCATGTTAATGTCACTAAAAAAAGGCAGGCCAGTATTAAAAACTTCCAATAAACAACATTAAGAGAAATAAATGCCAAAGAATGTGTTGGACTTCAATAATACCATCTTCCAACAAAACAAAAGGATACAAGGAGAAAGCACTAACCCTCTTAAATGAGTGCCATTCTTTAAGTTCTTCTCCACTCCACCAAGCATCAATAACATCACTGCTTTCTTTATCCAAGAATGTCCATGTATAGAAGGTGCAAGTGAATTACCAAGAAGATCAAATGTATCATCTCTTTCAGCTATCTTTTTAATGTTTTTAAGGTCTTCAGGGCTGTAGATTGGAGCATTAGCCTCTTTGTTGAGAAGAGATACATTATTGGCTATGAGCACAGTCCTGCATGCACATTAACCAATCAAGTTTCAATTCAATAAAGCAAGAGCAAAGGAGTTGTTCAGTATAGTTTCTGAAGCTACCTGAATACACCATTCACACTGCCTTTGCTTTTTCCTGGAAGAGCCTTATATATCCCGACAATAGCCACACGATCTCCAGGCTTGCAAGAATCAACAAGATCATCCTCTGCTATGACATCCACTGTTCTTGGGAGCTGACCAGGCGCAGAATTTTCAGGAACTTCTTGCATGGACAAGGTTTGATGATCCTTGTATTTGCACAATCCATACTCGGTCACAAGTAAATTTCCGTGTTCATCCTACAACAAACACTTGGTCAGTAAATTTTATCCTTTGATAATAAAAATAATAGAAATCAAGGATCTTGAGATTACCCTTGTGGGATAAACAGACCCTGTGGGCAAACCCAAATTAGATGTAATATCTCGATAATCACGGCTAGTGAAGTTGCCAGTGGTGGGGCAAAAATGAACACTTTTAACAACCTTTGGCCTTACAAGAGAACCTATAAATGAAAATAATAGGTTAGATACCGTCATGCTTAAACCAGAGTATTTATTCACAGTTGTACAATATTTTGGATTTGAATTCCGTGTTCATAATTATAATCTGTATGTAACAGAAAGGAAAGAGAAAACAGGAAAAGTTACCAAAAGATAACACAAATTGCAGCTTAAAAAAATGAGATTACATGCTTTTTAACAAGATAATGACCTTTATATTACCGTTATCCTCTAGCAAAATGCATAACATGCCACCCTCGGACCCATTAAAATAAAAATCAGACCCAAAACTCAATGGATACCCAAAAGAATCACCCATAACAGGTAAGTATAAACAATATTCACCAATTAAATTAAATACTCTTGTCCGTACTGTTTTGTAATTAGGATTTGGATAATCTTTGAATGTTATTCAAAATGTGTAGTAATATATTGCAATTAAAATTCCATACTGTTTCAAAAAGTATGAAGTTTAACATTAGTTATTGTTAACAATACAGTTCCACATCATTAACAAATGACCACAACAAACGGTAAAGCCTAAACCCTAGAACAGAAAACCCCACAGATCCCAGCAACTTCACAGAAAAGAGCAATTGGAACCGGAAAAATATCCTCAAACCTACTAATTAAACCTCAATAAGGAGCACTTGGATAAAACAACGTTTAATCATACAAACAAGTTCCAGATAAACCCTAGGAATAAAAAATCAGTTAATTTAACCCCATTTTTTCATGAAAAATAAATTAGTTTCACTTACATTTGGTGATAATCCCCTCAACACAGACCATAGAACCTATGAATTCAGAAAGAAGATCCCTCGGCGTAACTCGGCGAGAAACAAAAGGACCTTCAAAACCCACAAGAACTTGTTCCCCTTCCTTCAAATACTTAGGATCAATAGCACGAGCAGCATCGGTTACCGCATCACAGAACGATTGCATATACTCACTTGGATTTCTCAGAATTCTAAAAAAACAGGGGAAAAAAATGAACTCGTAGAATTCAACTACTGAGCGCGTGGAACATACGAAATGAAATTAAAGCGGTTACGAACCTGTTACCCAAGTCGCGGAAGTTGTGGAGATCGGAGATGTTGACAATGAGGCGGTGGCGTTTGTGGTTGATTAGAGCTTTGATTTCGTCCATGTATATGCCTTTTCCGATCTGAATCAACAAAAAATTGAAATTATTATTTGAAATGAAGAAGAGAAAAAAAGTGAAATTAAGAGAGAAATGAAGAATAGGTACATCTTGATCGAGGAAATCGGCGAATTCTCGCTTGTGAGCTTGTCTAACTTCTTCGCTCAAATCCATTTTCGGAGCTTCAGACTGAGAGAGAGAGAGAGAGAGAGAGGCGAGGGACGAAGAAAGAGTAGTGTTGCGGTTCTAGTGAATTTTTAGAGTTAGGGTAGTAATTTTGGCGGGAAATGGATTTGCGTTGTGGCGGGAATAAGGTTTGGTCCAGTGTGATTATGCTTCACGCTTTTATTGCTTTTTTTAATTTTGTTTTATTTTAGGCAAAATTACACCGGAAGTCCTTTATCTTATTTTTTTGTAACACTTTGGTCTTTTATCTTTTTTTTATAACACTGATCAAAGTGTTACAACAACAAAATAAAATAAAGGACTAAAGTATTACAAAAAAAAGATAAATGACCAAAGTGTTACAAAAAAATAAGATAAAGGACATCCGTTGTAATTTTGCCTTTATTTTATTTTTATAAGAGAAAATGGTATATGCACAGACGGACAGTGTAAACTAATTTTACACCGTCATTTAATACCAACCGAATATTCCGCCAAATCACCCCAGTTTTATTGTATGACATGGAGAAATCTTGATTTCCATTTGATGTCAGTGTAAAATTAATTTACATTAACAAAGCATATCCATTAAACATTTTTTATAATGCAATTGATAATTTCACGGGAAAAATGCAATTGGCAATTTTTTTGTTTGGTTGACGGACAAAATAACATGTAATTAAAAATTCACACACAAAATAGAGAGATTGAAATTTGAACTCCTATTATAACCTTTAACCTAACAATTTCGATATTTTATCAATTAAGTTATAATTTGTGTACATGCAATTGGTAATTCTACAAAGAAAAAAAATATACTAAGCAAATATTGCATAGAGTATGTTTGCTTACTATTTACTACAACAAAACAGGCTATTGACATGACAAAAAATATTATTTCCATTGATTTATTTAATTTGTACAAAAATCTACTAAGCAAATATACAGGGTATTATTGTAAAAAAAGATATTATTTTATAAAATAAAGTTTACAAAAATACAATTTTTACTAATAAGAACTTATGAGTTAACATAAAAACTTATTTATTTGCATAAACTCAAATATAAGTTAATCTAAACGGGCCCTTAATTGTTTAATACTTACAGTTTTGCAAATTAAACCGATTAAAAAAAAATCCTTCAAGTTAGTGTGTAAATCATTGTAAAAGTCTCAAAAAAATGTGTGAAAAATGAGTGCAATATGATTTATAAGCAAACTAGTATAATGAAATGTCCCTTGATGATGCATCTATTATTCTATTTATTAATTAAAATTAAAACGTTAAAAGAAACTTGCAATGTCAAGGTAAATTAACTTTATACTAAGGATTTTCCTAATGAGCCTCAAAGGCACTATTTAAAAAGTTAAATATTTCAATTTTTAACACATTTATTTTACATATTTTCACAGTTATAAGAATGAAAAAACATAGCAAAACAATGTTTCTTCTTATTTTTTTCGTCTTTGTATAGCAGTAATAAATAGTGGACAAATAAACTCATATTAGATGAACTTATAGCTGATCAACTATGAAATATGATGAGAAAATATTTTGAATTAATTTTATTTTTATTTTTTGAATTAAAAAATAATAAGGATAAATTTAAAGAAAAAAAATTAATGCACGGGTACTCCGTATAAGGAAAAGTACCGGTACCGGGTACATATCAGTACCTTAATTTATGTCCATATACATGTATTAGTTTTATAAAAATGTCGTACCATGTACCGGTACCCGCACCTAGCCAACACACCTATAAACTATTAGATAGTTTACTACCCGAAACAGCCTATCAAATTTTTTTACTTTTTTTCCTCGTAAGTCCTCCACAGGTGATCTCATTTGAACCATGTTGAACATTAAATGTGGTGGTACATATAATCTAAACATTCTTAACAATATAACCAACAAGTATCCAAAAAGGCTATGAACTGATTCAAATATAACCAACAAAGATTCAATAACAAGAAGTGTGATGAATACATGCTAATAAATATCTTTACTTAACAACAAGGAAGAATGTTTAAATAAGCTCTTTCGACACTTTCTATCCGCTGTATAACTCCGAACCAATGAAACCTTCCTGCTACATTAAAAAAGTTCTACAGCAAAATAGTCATCGAGCTAACTGTCTGTTAACAATTAGCATAAAATTAACAATTACAGGACTACAGCTTTTATATATTAAGAACTCATAAAATAAATAGCCTCAATGATGTAGAGAGAACAAAATTTCAATTAATTTAGATTCGATGTTCTACATGAAGTGAAGACAAGCTTGGAAATCGGGGCCTAGAGACAAGCTTGGAAATCAGGGTCTGAAAGCGGAAAATGCCACGACAGAGTTGTGTCCACCAAATCCAAATGAATTTGAAATGCCTGGAAAAAATTGTCAGTAGTTAGCAGTCCAAATTATGGTCGTTATCATGCGAAAATGAAAAATGCACGGTCGTTTAATTATTTAGAATCTTACCAACGTTAATTTCATGCTGCTGCTTGACATTTGGCACTGTATCAAAATCAACTGCAGGTTCTGGATTCTGCACTCAAGACCAAGGCAAACAGAGTGATTATGTATGGTTTTGAAAGGTAAAACTGGTTTTGAAAGGTAATAATGTCCTTATTGTAGTAAGAATTTAAGTAAAAGCTAAAAAACAGGTTAAGGTACCAATAAATAAGGTTATTAATGACCAAAAAAATTATTAGTATTTTACCGATATTCTAAAGTGAAAGATAATTTTAGACAAGCTTATTCCAAGAGTGACAGATAAAATGAGACGGGGAACTAATAGTTAGCTTATCTACCAATAATGAAAGCCTGTGGTTTCGGTTGATTCTAACAAAGACACAACAATTATAATCCTTAAAAATGAAGAATTAAGTAAACGTACGAATTGATTGATGGATGGATGCACCCATCCTGTTGTTATGGCTTTCACTGTGGCAATAGCTTCCAAACCCCCAGCTGCACCAAGGCAGTGCCCTATCATAGACTGATATTACAGAACATATCCATCAGTTAAGATTCAGAAGACAGAGAATTAATCAAATATAACCTGCTATGATTAAGAAGACAGAAAGCTTTCAACAGCAAATAAAGCCAGTGACGCAATAATACCTTGGTGGCATTAATTTTGATGCCAGAAGTGTTCTTGAAAACCTTTTTGATAGCATTAATCTCTGCCAAGTCACCAGCAAGGGTGGAAGTTGCGTGTGCATTTATGTAGTTGACCTGAAAAGAAATAAATGACACATGTTTCACTTTGCCAAGTCATGGTATGCATTAATCAGTAACACAATATAAATCAAACAATTACTCAGACTTAACCAACTTCTAGAACTGATAATTAAACATGCAGCAATGGCATGAAGAGAAAATTAATTCAATGTTAAGACTGACTTCTAGAACTGACAAAATCAACATGCAGCAATGGCCTCATAAATTGTCTTTTCTCTTATTTCCGTAAGCAGCTTAAGCCCCCTGTTTGATCTTATGAATGCGCGAGTAACTGGGTATAACTCATAATTTGAAGAGGAGGCAGCAAATTGGACCCTTACAAACAATAGATGTTTTTATAATGTTCTAGTCGCACAGCATTTCTAATTCATTCTGACTTCATGCAAACATATTAATGGATACTGGACCAGACTACACAAAGAAAACAGTAAATGGAATACAACTAGCCAAAGGAATTTGGTAGGCCTGGATCTCTCCAATTCTTTCACAGATCATATCTTTCTTGCCTTTTCAACCCCTCCTCCCATTTATGATCCAACTCTGTCCAAAGAATTCTACTACCCATTTCCCGCACACCCTGCCACATGTGCAAGCAATTGTGCTTTATCCTCGATGCTGGTATTATTTGAGTGAGCTGTCAATTACAGCATACCTGTTTTTATGGGTGGTTACCTAAGAATACTAATATCATGCAGTTTCACCTTGTCCTCAAGGTGCTGCAAAGCAAGAAATTTTTCATATTGGTTAAATAACAGGAGTTCTCAAAGTACAATCTATGTTAGTCAATAGTTATGATACTTAAGATCTCGTCTGGTTATGCTGGGTAGTGGCAGAAGCATAGACTGATTACTCATTTCTTCAAAATCGACTTTGTGCTTCACAAGATAACCAACTTTATAAACGACTTCCCTCCTCCTTGTCTTTTCTGCATATAGCTTCATTCTTTTCTGAGCTATAAAAGGAATGAGTTCACTGGAGTTATTAGATTTTGTGCTTCACCAGAACTCATCACACCTGCACCATGTGTGCATACAGCTTCACATGCATCATTTTCAAGCATCATGGGAATTTGGGTATCTATAAAAATCCAACTTCTTCACATCTATATATCCAGAACTCAATGATAGAAAATCTTGTAGACTTACATGAAATCATAACTACATGGCAGGAGCTACAAGAGATGTTTACTATTTTTAATAAATGACATGTCATCCCCTATTGTATGTATCATGTACCAAAAATGTTGAAAACACACATCCAGTATGAATGCAAACAAACAGAAAAGTAGAGTCAGCTGGACATGCTGAAAAAGAAAACAAATGAATTGGATGGGAAAAGAGAGACCAGAAACCCTTTATATATGGATAAAGTTAGCAACAAAAAAGTGTAAGCCTGGTAAAAGGAATGAAACAGTACCTCCTCAGGTGACACGCCGGCATCTACAAGGCTGCTCTGGATGCATGTAGACACACCAAGTCCATCAGATCTTGGATCAGTCATGTGATAGGCATCACAGTTAACAGCACCTCCCAAGTATTCAGCAATGATAGGTGCACCTCGTTTCATGGCATGTTCCAAGCTTTCCAACACCTGTTAAATTATAGTACTCTCTTTATGATATAGAAATTAGCTTTGTAGATAACCCAAAAAAAAGGACACACACAACATAACCACTAAATGAAACAAGGTTTAGAATCATTCTTTTTTGGAGCAACGAGTACAAAGGAAACGACTATGTTATTACAAAGTTCTTGAATCTTGATAGTCTTACAAATACTACATAGTCTTAGGAAGCAAGCATTGCAATCGTAATTAAATTTTACTCAATCATGGAAAGTTTTATAATGTCAATTAAGGTAACCAACATATAAAAACCAACAACTTGAAAACATTAAGTTTAAAACAAACAAATCCTTACCAGAACTCCAGAACCTTCACCCATAACAAAACCATCACGATCTCTGTCCCAAGGCCTAGAAGCAGTTCTAGGGTCATCATTTCTCTGAGAAAGTGCCCTGCAAGCAACAAAACCCCCCAAACCAATAGGAATAATAGCAGCTTCAGTCCCACCTGCTATCATCAAATCAGCCTCACCCCTACGAATGTGATTGGCAGCAGCATAAAAACAATAATTCGAAGTAGCACAAGCAGTTGAAATTGAATAATTTGGACCCATAAAACCCAAATCAATCCCAAGCAAAGCCGAACCCATATTCGTAATTGCATAAGGAATAAAAAAAGGTGTTATTTTTCTATGTCCTTTCTCAATCAAATTCTTAACTCCCTCAGAAAACACCGTTAAACCACCCATTCCAGACCCAACCAAAACACCAGCACGCTCCTTATCAATCTGAAAACATAATTCAAAATTCAATTACTATCCAATTAGCATCAAAACATATGTTAATTCTAATAATTAGGTCTCAATTAAGATAAAGCAAATGCAGATCTAAGAGATAAACCTTAGAGAGATTTTCACCACCGAGGTTAGCATGTTCAAGTGCTTTCTTCCCGGCGACAATGCAGTACCGGAGACAATCATCGAGTCTCCGGTCATTTTTCCCGTCGATGTAACCCTCAGAGCTAAACCCACGGATCTGACCAGCAAACCGAGTAGGAAATTTAGAAGCATCAAATCTATCAATTGATGTGATCCCACTCTCACCAGCAAGAAGCTTCTCATAGTAACCATCAACATCATTACCAAATACAGAAGCAAGACCCATTCCAGTAATCACAACACGTTTCTTAGGATCTTTCTGTCTTTGCGGAGCAGTGGTGGTGGCCGCAGCGGCGACACATGAGAATCTCTTGGATTTGGTTTTGGCGGCGGTGGCGGCATTGGAAGATTTTTTACGGAGTGGTTCGAGTGGTGAAGGACGAAGGGTTGAAGGTAGTTGTTGAATCTGAAGTGATTGCATTGTAAGTGTTTGATGAAATGACGGAGAGAACGAAGTGAATGGTGTAACAGCAAACTAACACTAACAAGTGTTGTGTTTGTTTTGATAATTTGTCATCAATTTATCATGCTATTTAATGGAGACTATGGTTTCTTGTTTCTACCAATTTTGCACGAAATTTTTATCGAGTGGTTTTGATTAAATTTAAAAAAAAAATTAAAAAAACGATAATAACAATGTAGGACAATGTTTTTTGCATTGGAAAATCCGGAGTCCATAAATGGAACGGTAATTTTGACATGGAGAGCTCTACATATTAGGTGGTTCATAATAGGTGAACTACCCCCATTTTTTTTTTTTTTTGCATGAGCACTAGGTTGCCATATTTTTTGCGGTTATTGTTCTTAACTGTCTGATCTATAATCGATATTTGAGATTGTTTTTAGTCAATTTTAATATTTGGTAATCTGAACAGTTTAATCTAAAATCAACGATTGAAATTTAAAACAGCGTTGAACCGTGTGTTGCTTTTATAGCAGCAAATTCTGGTCCGTATATTTATTTTCCTTACAGAAAGTTTATGAAGAAAAATATTGGTACTTCTTCCGTGACAAAATATAAACAAAATTTATTGAAATCAACTTAAAAATGTGAATTTTGTTTATACTTTTGTCGTAAAGGGAATGTTATTTTACAAACTCTCGTGTTGAGTTTTTTATAAGACAAATAAATGAAGTTGCTCACAATTTGCGAAGAGTGGTCTTATTTTTTAGCTAGTTTTCACATTTTTACATGTATTTACGGTTTGATTATTAATGAAATAGTATAAACATTTTCCGTTAATAAAAAGAAGAAGACAAAACCAGTATTGTACTACATCTTCAAAATAAGATTCTTTTACACATAAAAAAAAAACTATAAACGATATATGATCACTGTCGTATGCGGTCAAAAATAATTAAATTATAAAATGTAGTACAAGGTAGTTAAATCTTGGTCGTCTCACAAGGACCTCTGATTTGATGCGTCTCACAAGGACCTCTGATTTGATGATTAGTAAAAATTAGAACAATGAATAATACAATTAAATGGAGGGTTTTGGATTTGTTTATATCGAAAGAGTATTATTAGAAATTCAATTGATAAAAAGACAATCAATCCATTAGTCTTTTAGGAAAACTTCGTTATGATTCTATCATAGGTTCACTCAAAATATTCGGTTATATGCTTATGCTCCGGTTGATTCATAAAACTAATTAAACAAGCGATAAACAGTTTTATATGAATTTCATTCGATCAAGCGTCAGAATGCGTTCAACAAACCATAGGCAGTGAACAAGCGTCACTAATTACACAGTTAATATCATGACTGAATTCAATCAACCCTATTGCTAAGCGTCATAGCCTATATCAATTCATATTCGAACTAATCATACAAGCGACAAATCAATCCGAATAATCTCATAACATAAACTCGAAATAGAATGATTAAGCATCAATATATTCGAATTTGATATAATTTATAATGAAGAGACATGGAATTGATAAAGGAAACCATAGACATAAAACGAAATTGCCATTAAAAATCAAACCTCAAGAATTCATAAACGGAGTTTCTCACACCAATGAGTCGATAAAGATTTTTAGTTCACCATGAGGCAAAAGCAGCCATCAAGGTTATGATTTCGAAATTGACAGCATCCGAATCCCTACGACGTTTTCAAGTTTATATATTACGGGCTCCAAAAGTTACAGGCCGAAAACATAAGTTTGGATCGAAAATAAATTACGTTATCACGTCTAGAACATAAATGCAATTATTTGACACAGTTGCGCTCCGAACTGGGTTATGGCTTCAACATGAAATTTGTAGCTTTTTCTCTTATCTTTTCAATGCATCTTCCCGCGCCTCAATCCGATATTCCTAGCTCAAGTTATGTCCTGCGGACTGAGAAAGTGTCAAAGTGCTATTTATTCATAAAATAAGTGCGAAAATAAAATAAAGCTATAAATAAACTTAAATATAAAAACACATTAAAATAATGAAAATAGTAAATTAAACCATAGGAATACACTAGTACAATAGTAAAAGAATGCACATTAAAATGCACTAATCAATATATGTATAATATTTTATCAACTTTCTACAGGAGAGTTGGTGGTGGATCTACGGTTGTGTTGATGAAGTAGAATGCTTGGTTACGATGATGTACTTTTAATTTGGGAAAAAATAATTAGGATTGTTCAAATATGATTTTTCCCTTTTAGAATTTACTTAAATGCGTGGGTTTAAATTTTAATCTTTATATATTTATTTTAATTGAAAGGTTTTGTTTCAATTATAAATAATATGAAAATAAAAAATGACATGCAAAAAGGTTCTAACAACAAAGTCTTGCCACATAGGTGCATCAACTAAAACAATACTATTTTAAAAGTTTTAAAATGTGTTTTATAAACTAAAATTTCAATCTTCTTTCTTTTCTTAGTGTCTTTAAAATACTTGTTTGTTAGTATGATCTTTTATCTTTACGTATTAAAATTAAATAATTAATATAATCTCATCTTTAAACTAAAATTGTGTACATCACTTTTAAATTATATATTGAAATAATATTTTATCCCTACAAATACAGTTGTTTTTTGTTTTAGTTCTTTTACAAAAATTATTTGAATTCTTCCATATGAGATTAGAAATATTAAGTTGGACTGTGAAGAAAGAAAGTGAAGATATTGACAATGATGTTATTTTTTTAAGGTTTTTTTTGGGGGGGTTTATCATGGTTTAATTGATGGTTTTGTTGTTGTGTTACCTAATGTAATGTTTGGTTTTGGTTTAACGTATTGTTTGGTTGTTGTAGCGTTACTCAATGTAATGTTTAGTTTTTGCCTAACGCAATATTTAGTTTATGTCTAACGAAATATTTTTCGTGTTTTGTAATGTTGGATATTAATTGAATCAGGAAAATATTTAAAGTTTGTTATTGGTGCAAATTAAAACATATTTGTTGCGGTGGAAATTTAATATGGCAACAATTATCTAATGCAGCCATATACCAGTAGATAATTATCTAGTGCAAACTAAACCAATGGTTCGAGACTGGGAGGGAAAAGTGAAAAGAATAGTGTACAAGAAATGGAAAATGTGAAAGCATTAACATAAAATAAATTTGTCAAAAAAAAAAAACATAAAATAAATAATTAGTAATAAACATGTGTTAGCCTCCTGAAGTCCTAGTCTTTGCTATTTGTATTTATAGTAAAATTATTTCTAATGATTTGATTATGCATGTTTATTCTCTTAGCAAAGTTACAACTTGCAAGCACGACCACATGTGATGTGATTATAGTACGACCTCTTGCTTCAGAGGAACAAACAAGTCATCACAAAAACAAAGGGCAATAGACATTTTTCTTAATTTATTTTAATTTAACCGCAAAAATAGACAATAAACATACTCCATACCCCACCCACTAGGGGTGTAATTGGAGGTTTGGATCACTTTTTGGTGAATCCAATGTCCGAACCAAATGAACTCTCGATTTGGTTCGGTTTTGGGTAAAAAATCATGACAATTTTTTCTAAAAACAAACGAGTCACTAAAATGATGTCAAAGCTCCACATGTTGCCACCAACCAACTTGAAACTTACCTCTCCTTTACCACCAGAGCTGTTTATTCCGGCAAAGAAGACTTTATTAATTCCCTCTTTGATCTCGTCCATTGCTTCCTCGAATAACATGCCAACGACAATAATAACTCGTGGCCAACGACTCGGACCGACTCAACTGAGTCGGTGACTCGTGGTCTAGCTCAAATTATCAAAACAATGGTGGAAAAAATTTAGTGTTGAAAGACCACCATAAAACTATATAATTTTCATGGTAGGAAAGAATAAAACTTTCCGATGTTAAATGTCACCACCCTACAAATCTACAATACTACGTAATGCTCTAACCTGCATGCACAATGTTGACCATGTGATTACTCTACAATCGGTAAAAACCAATAGTTAGGACCGGGAGGGAAAAGTGAAAAGAATCGTGTACACAAAAGGAAAAATGTGTAAGCATTAACATAAATTAAATAATTAGTAATAAACATGAGTAAGCCTCCTAGAGTCTTAGTCATTGCTATTTGTATTCATGGTAAAACCATTCTTTATGATTTGATTATGCATGTTTATTCTCTTAGCAAAGTTACAACTTGCAAGCGTGACCACGTGTGATGTAATCTTATAGTGCGACCCATTGCTTCAAAGGAACGAACAAGTCATCAACAAAAACAAAGGACAATAGACATACATTTTTCTTAATTTATTTTAATTTAACGGCAACAATGGACAATAGACATACTCCACACCTCACCCGCTAGGGGTGTAATTTGACCAATTTGGATCGAGTTATGGTGAATCCAATGTCCGAACCAATGAACTCTCAACTGGTCTGGTTTTGTTCGGTTTTTGGTAATAATTCATGGCAACTTCAAAAAACAAACGAGTCATTACAATCATGCCAAAGCTCCACATGTTGCCGTCGACCAACCTGAAACTCAGCTCTCTTTTACCACCAGAGTTGTTTATTCCGGCAAAAATAATACTGTACACAAAAGGAAAAATGTGAAAGCATTAACATAAATTAATTAATTTGTAATAAACACGAGTAAGCCTCCTAAAGTTTCAGTCCTTGCTATTTGTATTCATAGTAAAACCATTTTTTGTGATTTGATTATGCATGTTTCTTTTCAGAGCAAAGAACAATAGATATACTTTTTTCTTAATTTATTTTAATTTAACGGAAACAATAAACATACTCCACACCGCACCCACCATGCATAAATTTAAGAATTTAATGTTTTTATAAAATTAATGTTGTCATTGATGCATGCATAAAATTGAGAATTTAATATTTTTATAAGAAATCTATGTATCCGAACAAGCTATATTTTATGTTGTTGTCATTATTAAACCGGATTTTACTATGTTAAACCGGATTTTCCTTTTTTTAAGAAAAAAATCATTAGTTAGTAAAAAAGAAAATCAGAAATTTGCACTGATGCATTTGATTTTCGTCTTTCTCTATTGATTAGCAAAAAATTCAAAGCAGAAATCTTAATTTTTTTCCTTCATTCTATATTTATTTGTTCTCACAAGTTTGTGTCAAGGCATGCAAAAGTTTTGAAAAAAATGCATTTTAAAAATAAAAGGCATATCAGATCTTGATGTGGAAATGTGGAATATGAGAAAGAAGTAGCTTGTTATGTTAGAGAGAAATATATAAAAGGATGAAGTTGACATGTGAAAGGTGAAAAGAAGATAATTGTGTTTACAATTACATAGAAAAATCAGACTTTTGAGATTCAAAGTCAATGTCTATATATACGGCACATGAAGAGAGTAAAATGGAAAAATAAAAGAGTCGCAAATGGAATTAGGGTTTTATTTGCAAACTAAAATTGGGCCTAACCCATATCTAACCCATAATCCATTATCCTTGTTTTTACTTTCACGCATCAAATATACCCCTTTTGTTTTTTCTTTTCTTATAAAATATACCCATTTTCTCTACCAAAAAAAAAACCCTTTTCATTACATAATTATTTATCTATTTATTTTTAACGAAATATATTAATCACATTAGAACATCACATCACATTAGAACATCACACTAAAAAGTTTTTTTTTACAACTAAAAAGTATTTTCTTAATGTCATAAGTTATGAATATTTAATTACTACTTTGTATAGTATTTGTTTATTATTGTTTAATATATTATTTTAAAATATAAAAATATGCATTTATTAAAAAATGGTCCGACCCGGTTGAACCCTGATCCGACATATTGAACCTTGAACCTCTAAGTACACCGGTTTAATGAATTGTCTGGTTCTGATTACCTTGGTTATCGTACAAGGCGATAAAACAACTGTCCATAGTCTCTTTTTGCTGCAAACCAAACATTCACCGGTACATCTATCCTACTGATGGCCATCTTATACCGAGTGCCCTTAAAATTCGATTCAGGTACGAATCATCTAATAAAGTTAATAGCTGCAAACAATAAAATAAACATAACTCTCAGTGCTTATATATATGTAATTAAAAAAAAAAACAAAAAAATTATGAACCACATACCTTGATGTGGTTTTCTATCATGATAGATTCGTCGTTGGGATTACCCTCAAGAATTTTCAAGAATGTGCAACAAGTTGGCTTATTTCGGTGGTTTTCATGGTAAACATTTGCGGCTTATTAATAAACACGCAACTTTCACCAACAAAATTTTCATCTTTGGTCGCTCCTTCAACCTAAAACCAGGATAATGATTCAATTTCATTATATATTATATTACAATATATACTTAATATTATGCTTGATATGTACTATTAATTAAATAAACTTACTTGTTCAATTATATTTTCAGAAATTATTAAATCATGTCCATGAAGTAAGACAAAATGTGAAATGGTAGAAAAAGATGTGACAAAAAGATAAAATAAAAATATGAAAATGTTAGTAGTTTTTTTTGAAGCAATATGAAAATGTTACTTGTAACAAAACTTTTATGAAATTTTAAAATTTAATTATAGAATTCAAATTAGATAGTCACCACTGAACCGGTTAATACAAAGTAAAAACATGTGGGAATTTCCTTTTGCAATACAACGGATGCATTTGTCGAAAAACTTACAACTTTCATTGTTTGTACCTTTTAGGGGTTTGAATAAAAAAATAATACAAGTTTTAGTACAAACAAATGAAAGATGAAATAACTAATATTGAATGTAAAATAACAATTACCATTTGAAATTGAGTCTCAGTTGAAACGTCTTCAAATAAGTGGCTGCATAGAAGATGAAGAATGGTAGTTTTATAGCCCTAGACACTGATTGGAGAAACCAGTGATCTTTATAATAATGAAATCCATGTAAGTCTGTTGTATACTTTAAACGCAAATGAAAAATATATCTTCTCGCATGGGAGTAGGTATGTAATTCCTATCGCAAAAACTTGCAGCAAGACATCAGTGTTCTTTCTAAAAATATAAATCATAAGATGTAAGTAAGACATATGTACAACTTAAAATATAAGATTATCAAGTAATTAACAAATATTATTTACTCACATATTCTTCTATTTTACCCATTGAAGGAGACATCCAATTGGTTATATATCCCGTGATATATATAATACTGCTATAAGATAAACTTATAGCAAAAAGACAGTGAAAATCATCTCTAAGGATGTAACCACATGCCAATCACCGTATCTGACGGTAAATAACGTTCCGGCGACCCAATATATGGAAATAACATATGTTTTCCACCATTTCTCGTAGAAACGTGGATTTTTGAGATTCAACCCATTTTCTTCGGACTGTCTATTCAAGGTTGTCAAATTATAGAAGACACACGCCCCAAAGTGGGAGAAAAAACATATGTCACCTACATACACAAATTAAAAATTCAAATAATGAATTCAATGCACTTACATCTAGTTATATAAATTTAATATTTTTCAAAAGTTTACCGTGTTTAACATTGCGCATACAAGTAAAATTAATCTCGTCACTCTTCTCAAGCCTACACTCAACATATTCACATCACGATAATTCACAACAAAGAACAATAAAGTATTCATTATTTCAAGTAAAAAAACCATTCAAAGTTACTTAAGAAGGCGAAGCGAGTTGAGTATATTATAAGTAAGGGTAGAAATACGAAATCTCGTCCCAACAAGCTCAAATGGACAACACATGATGAAGTCGATAACCATTACATATGTGTTGTCATCGATAAATGCAACAAATAATGTTACAATTATATCAACCATGCATAAATAATTGATTGATTATATGCGTGTGGGGTAATGAAACTCCATTGCAGTAGTGAAACCGAACGGGTAGATGCCAATAGAATAGTCAGAAAAGAGCATTATACCTGCATAAAGCAAACGAGTTTTAATATTTATTTTGTTTTGACAACCAACATTTTATTAACAAGCTCAAACAATGAATGTAACGAATGCTCTGAAAACCGATTAATCTATGAATGTATGTTTAACATATTGCAATTGACGATTAATCTAACGAATGCTCTGCTAGAATTACAATCAACCAATTCTCAAGACAAAAGACAGAGAACTCTATCCAAATACAGATTATACCACCGTAGACAGAAGCTCATAGATTCAAACATATAAAAAAAAGTTCATTGATTATATAAATTTGATATTTACATGCATTTTTGCCTCATTAAAAAACATTTGATAAAAGGAAAAAGAGTGCAAAATAATTTATTCAAATATAACTTTACTTAGCAAATTAACTTAGTTTTGATCCCCACCAATGAGATCACTCTTGGTATTCTTAAGCTTAGTTAAATTTTATGATTGCTCTTATATAGCAATTGCATAACTCTTATTGTTCATTCTATATGAGCTAAATAATCCACTCATATATTGCTAATTTAAATTCAATTCATTATTATTTACGTAATATTTGCTATTTTTTTTATAAACATCATTATTAACTGCTATACCGGTTAAGGACTCGCACATCCCCATTCAGGAGTATTGAAATTTTAGTTCTAATGTCTCCACTAATAAGATGTAGCTCTATTGACCATAATTTAAGTATATACAAAGCTTTATTGACCTTAATAATCAAATATAATAATATTTTCCATTTTAATTTTTTCAATATACTGAAATAATTCACTTTTCATTATGTTGTTGAATCATAACAGTTATAAATTATGTCTTTGTATGATGACGGACTTCATCGATATAACTGTCCAATGATAATTGTAGAATCATAGGTAGTACAACAAAATGTCACAAAAAGTTGTAACTAATATGAAATTTAAAAAGAAATGATTACCAAGAGTATTGGTCGAATGAATATCAAGTTGGGCTGTGAAAGAAAGTGAAGATATTGTTGGTGTTTGTTTAACGTAATGTTTAGTTGTTGTAGCTAGTGATACCTAATGTAATGTTTGGTTTTTGTTTAATGTAATATTTGGTATATGTCTAACTCAATATTTTCTTTGTATTTGTAATGTTGAATAGTAGTTGAATTTAAGAAAATTGAAGGATGTGATTTGATTTCTATCCAGCTTCGTTCGTTCAACGGAGGATGGTGCTGTTGAACAACGACCACAACGTTTCAGCATTGATTGCTAGGTAAGCTTCGCAATGAATAAGATTGAAGGTACACATTGTATAGTTTCAAAATTAATAATATTTTGCAATTGTTATTTGAGTTTCTACTAATGGATTTGAAACCATGCAAAATGAACAATTCAATAGTCATAAAAGAGTTGTGTCATCAATTTTTTCTAGCTCGTATTAAAAAATCAACTAAAAACTTTGATGAAAATAAAATAATTGGGAATGAAAGCTTAGGTATAGTATACAAAGGTTGTCTCAAATCACACAATGGTAATAATGATCAAAAGAGTTTCTCCTCTTATAAAATAAATAGTAAGAGAGTTTAAGAATGAAATTGAGTTGCAATGTCAACTTCATCCTAATTTGGTCAATTTACTAGGATATTGTGACCACAAAAATGAGAAGATTATTGTGTATGACTATAATTCTAATGGATGTCTCAAAATATTTCATGGTAACATTCAGTCTCAAAATATTTTATCAGATAGCAATATGGTGCCTAAACTCTCAAACTTTTGGATTTTCTCACAAGGACCTGTAAGGGATAATAACTGTATAGTTACGAGTGAACATTATTTGGCCCCAGAGATGTTAGTAAATGATAAAGTAATAGCGAAATGTGATGTTTATTTCTTTGGTATTGTTCTATTAGAAGTGGTATGTATGTGAAAGTTAGAAAATATTAACCAGACACTCCCAATGGAGGATAGTATTGATGAGAAACTCATAGGAAACATTGCACCAGGATGTTGGAAAATATTTGTGAATATCACAAAAAGATGCATAAAGTCTGATCCAAATGAACGACCAACAATGGGGTGAAGTTGAGGTGTAACCTGAACTTGCCTTGTCACTGCACGGAAAAACAGATAATAACAATACCAACATTGATGATCATTAAACACTATTATCGAACACTATTATTGATTCATGACATCCTTGTTTATCAATGCTGAATTTATTGCAAAACATGAGTTTAAAACCAAAATTTCATGAAGTTTGGTTGTCCCATCCTCAAACACTTTTATCTAATGTGATGGGTGTAGCTCATAGTCGTTTAAGTTTGTTATTGCTTTTTCTTCCTTCTCTAGTAACAATGTAAGGAAGCAAGATTCATTTTGTTGGATAAAAAAAGAAAATTAATTGAATGAAGACAAAATTTAAAGCTTGTTCCTAGTGAAAATTAAAACATAATTGTTATGATGAAAACTTAAGATGACAACAATTATCTATTATGCAATCATATATTAGTAGATAACTGTTTTGCTTATGTGTAGGTACGGTATTTGTACCAATACGAAATACGTCATTTTAAAAAAAAAAACTAAAGTACGTGTACGTCCACATTTTTTTTAATATAATTATATAAATAATAAAACAAAATTACTTTGTTGAAACAAATAATTAAACATACAAAATATCACACTTTAAGAGTGTGTTTGGACGAGAGTTTTGAATGGACTAATGTAACTTTTTGAGGGATTTAAAATGATTTAGCTTACAATTTATTGTTTGGATAAAAAATATGAATAATTTTTAAAATACTTGGATTTTACTGGACATTTATAACTGACTAATTTCAAGGAATTTACAATTCCACCTCTTTACACGAAATTTGAGAATTTCACTTCTCTCTCACACTTGTTTCACCCTCATCACTGATACTTCACTCTTGTCCCTCGCTCGACGCTTTTGTCTTCAATCTATTAGAGTTTGAGAGACCTATACTCAACCACAAAAGCTAACTCGATAGTTGAAATTTGCACTACCCTTATCAAGGCTATCTATGTCATATCTGTAGCCAACGTGAGACTTCTAACACACCCCCTCATGCCCAAGACTGAATAAACTGGAATGTGAAATCAACAACGGGTTGACCCAAATATGAGAGGTCTCTACAACAAACAACAAATGGATCTAGGATAGACTTTGATATTATATTAGAATATGGGAGACTTATACTCAACCACAAAAGCTAGTTTGAGAGTTGAGATTTGCACTGCCCTTATAAAGGCTGTCTATGTCATATCTCTAGCCAATGTGAGACTTCTAACACCAATCTTCATCCTTGCTTCTCCCATCATTATGCAAATCACTCAAATCTCAGTTAGGGTTTTGTCTCTACTTCACCTCATCGCTTTTAAATCGCTCAAATCCAGGGCTTATTCTCCACAATTTCCCTTGTTTTCTCAAGGTATTAACTAATCTTCTTCATCCATAAACTTAATTAAATGGATTCCTCCAGTTACAGGGGGTAAAATAATACTCGATAACATTATCGGGGGAGAAAGACCTATTAACACTTTATATTATTGAAAAACATTTTTTTATTGTGAAAACAAATTTAATTCATTTCATCAATAATCAATCGATACAAAGATTGGACCTGATAAAAAGTGTAGGAACTAGTATAAGATAAGAAAACTACAACTAAACTATAACTATCTTACAAATGATACTTTGCAATTAGTGAGAGATGATAAACTGAATGACAACTGAAAAAAATATCTCCTAACTCAATATACAAGTGAGATCGTTTAAGTGTGAAATTAATAATTGTTTTGTTGTCAGAGTCTAATAATATATTTGGATGCCAAAGAGATAGTTAAGAGAGAAATAAGAGAGAAGAGAGACGGAAGAGAAATTATATATAAATTTTATATGGTTTGAATGAATAGAAAAGTGAGAAGAGAGAAATTAATAAAAATGGAAAAATAACAAATTTACCCTTTTTTACAAGAAAATAGACTAGTTAAATGAGGGCATTGTTGTAAAAAATTTATTTCACTTCCTGGCACACAAATATCTCATAATATTGAGAGATTTGTTTTTGATAGCTACTAACCATTATATTTATCTCTTTCCTTATTAACACACAATTGTATTATGTATTTAACTTATGGGGAAAAAATTGTATTTTGTATTTGATGAATTATATTTTGTATTTGATGAATTTATGGGGAAAAAATCTATTGGTAAAAAAATAATAGCATGGAATACATCGGGGGAAATACGTTGTAAAACCGATTAAAGTATCCGAACAAAACCGGTGAGTTTGGTTCGAATTCATTTTTGAAAAACAGTAAAAATCGAACCAAACCAATCGAGAACTCATTGGTTCGGACATTGAATTCACTTAAAACTGATCTAAACCGGTATAATTACACTCTTAGCTTAAAGAGTACTCTGATGACACACGTTAACAATACCCATATAAAAAAAGAATGAAATGTCAAATACCCCTTGAAATTTTAAAATTTGTCAAATACTCCTTGAAATTTGTAAATATGCAAATACCTCACGAAATTGTAAAACGGCAATCAAAATGCTCCTGCTCCGTTTACTCCGTCTATTTTGATAATGTGAGGGTCAACGACATACGTGACACCTGTCAACGTGGTGCCACATCACGAGGGTAATTGATAAGATACACGTTACAGAGGATAATTGACTAAAATTTGCAAAACCAAGGGGCTAATTGCTCTAATTTCAGTCAATTAACCCCTTGATTTTCTAAATTTTAGTCAATTATCCTCCTCATGTGACGCGACACGTATACCGTTAACAACCTCATCATCAAAATAGACGGAGTAAACGGAGCAGAGAGAAATTTGATTGACATTTTATAATTTCTTGAAGGTATTTACCTATTTTCAAAAAATATTTGACAAATTTTAAAATTTCAGCAGTATTTAACATTTCACAAAAAGACAACAAAATTTCAATAACTTTACTGGAAGAAAAATATTACTCGTAGTAATCAATAAATAAATAATTTTGTATTATTATAATTGTGCAATTGTCAACCTCACGGGCACCATCCCTCTTCACGCGTGCTATAATCGAACGGTCAACATCACACCCGCGATAAACGGAAGTGCATTTCCAAGAACAATGCCGATCTAATCCAACGGCTGATATCATCCTTGTTTGACCCATCCCATCACGCCTTCATATCTTGAAAGAAGAACAAAATCCTCCCAATCTCAAAAAATTTCATTTGCGCATTTTCATCTCAATTCTCAACAACACAACAAACCCTTCTTCTCTCTGTTCCATCACCAATTTCAATTTTCAATTTCAAATTTCCTTTCACATCTTCTTCACAATTCTCAGGTCTTGCTCTTTCACTTTGATTTGTTCTCTCCGATTCATTCATTTTTAATCTATCAATTTTGAATTTTTGTTGTTTTTTAAGTTAAAAGTTTCTATTTTTGGTACAAGAACATAGATTTATATTTATGTCGAGTTTTTATTTGTTTATTGCTTTTTTATTTATTTTTTTATTTTTTTAAATAATTGATTACTGTGTCTAGTTTTGATGCAAAGATTGGAACTTTATACTGTAGTTGACTGCAAAAACTGATTTAAGCTTTTGGGTATGAAAGTTGAATAGTGGATTCCGTGCTTCAGATTAGATTTAGGATTTTTTTTTTTAATCTGTTTTGGATATATAATAATGATTTGTTAAACTTGAACTGGGATAATAACTGTTGTATTTTGTTTTTCATTTATATTTATTTATTTTTCGGATTTTGATTTTAGAGCTAGATTGGATTTTGATTTTGTCTGTTATATATGGTTGCTTTTGCATTTTATAATTGAATTCTAATTTTGGTTTGCACACTTTCAGGTCAGAGTTTTGGGTTTGTATTATTTTCTGATATTTTTGAATTGAGCTAAATCAAGATGCCGTGGTTTTCCCTTTTCAAGAGAAGTTGTGTTTGCTTGGTGGTGTTTTTTCGCGTGATTCTGTAAATTAATTAGCTGAGGTAAAAGATTTTGTCTTGCTAATCTGGTGCTATTGTTTATAGAATTATATTTATATATATAAGTTTATGAACTGTAAAATTAGTTCACTTCATATACTTGAAGTTCTAATGTACATACATAGTAACAATACACTGACTACAGCTGACTTAGTTTCATACTTTATGAACATTATAATTATAATATTATATAGAATCACATGTCTTCTTATTTCCTCCGACATGACGATCTCCGTTTCTTGTTGTCGCAGGTGATTAAGCTGTAGAGGAACTCCTCTAATTAGTGTTTTTTTTCCCTTTTTTCATTACCAAAACTGCTGCGAGGGCCGAGGATGTTCATTGCGAAAATTGGGTATATTAAAATGAGTGTTGGAGTTATTGCATACAGTCAATTGATGTTGGTTTGCCAGGTAAATACTTCTTCCTTTTGTATGAGTTGCTATGGAGAAGGATACGAGTTTTGAAAATTAAATGGAATTTTGCATCGTTCTTTCTTTGTTGTCTGGAGGAATTAGAATTTGTACAAATATTAGCATGTGACATAAACGGGGAGTTTAGGATTTATCTATTTTTTAATTTCTAAAAATATTGAAGGTTATTCAATATCCATTATCTTGTTATTGAAATGGCTTTATATAAGTTATTGGTAACTTTTTGAACATACATACTTTTTCAATGGGATGATACTAGTTTTCTCTAGTTATATAAACTATCACTTATAGAATTGCAGTATTGAACATCGCTAAATTTATTAATTGTCTCTATTAACTGTGAAATATTTTTTGTTTTTTCTCTGTTCTATTGCTGATTTGCTACCTTGTCTACCATTCTTTCTTTTACAGGCTGAGTATTTTCGTCAATTGCTTAAACCTGTTACGTAGTCTAGCTTCAAGGAACGTTTGTTTGGGTTTGGGGGAGAGATTGCCTTATATTGAACTGCTTCATTAGAAGGCTGTCATAAAAAGTCGAAGTTTTATTTTGTTAAAGTTTCCATTATTTGTTACATGGAATTGGAATTAGCTTAGTACCTGCTGTTAGTTGTTACATCCCTGTACGAACATCCATCCAGCTTTAGTACAAAATAATTTCCAGTTGCAAGGGCGAACCAGCATTGATTTCACGTAGTTTAGTGAGAGTGAACAGATATTTTAATGCAGACTCACGATTATTTTCATCCGGGAAAGGCGGTACTTCCTTTGGCAGATGAAGCCATTGGTAATTATATGAATGCTCCACATGCTTCTGCATTTGATGCAGCTTTACCTCCGGGTGTGAGGCAGATGACACCCTTTGAAAGGTTTAACTTGCAGCCCTCTGAGGTTTGCCCTAAGAATTTCATTGTCTTTGATCAAACGGATCAACAGAACAGGATTTTGTTCCATCCTGCGACGACCTACAAGTTTAACAGTCCTGGCTTCAACACTCATGCTACTTATACTCAAGATTTTGAAAAGGATAAAATCAATCAAATGGAAAGGGAATTGTCATCTTCTTTTGAGGAGGACTCTAAGGACATTGATGCGTTGATGAGCCTAGACTCAGATGAACTAGAAAACTATGACGACGAAGAGGTCAGCACAGCAAGGACTCATGAAAAAGATGAAAGTACATCTGATACTTGCTCCAGTTATTGGACGAAATCAAGGAAGAAGAAGAGGTTGTCATCATCTTCTGTACAAAACTCTTCTGGGACAAAGGGTTACTGTAACAGTGAAAAGAAACAACACCTAGAGATGAAGAGGATGGTTAAAATGTTGAGAAATATCGTGCCTGGCGGAGGCAACCAAATGGATACTGTTACCGTTTTGGACGAAGCTGTAAAATACCTCAAGACTCTCAAGGTTGAAGTGGAGCAATTCGGAATTGGACCACGAAAAAGTTAGTCCGACAATACATATGTTGCCGCCGCAGTCAAAACTATCTGTTACTGTCTACTTTCCATCGTCAGCCTCGC
This sequence comes from Trifolium subterraneum, assembly GCA_951799995.1. NCBI lineage: Eukaryota > Viridiplantae > Streptophyta > Magnoliopsida > Fabales > Fabaceae > Trifolium > Trifolium subterraneum. The sequence goes on from OX637461.1 coordinate 12,679,135, forward strand.
TCGCCTTCCTCGTTACCTTTTTTGGGAAGATGCCTTGCAAAGTAATAAATTGCAACTGACATTTTACTTATTCTGGTCATGTAAGAAAATGCTGCAATAATTGTACTTCTAGCTAGTGTTTGACACTTCTTTATTTCTTTTCTGTAAGTTTGTTGGGAGGATTGACTGAAGCTTCTTTCTTTAAAATAATGTTTATTATTATGCATGCTTTTATGTCATGAATGTAATGTACTATAAATTTACTGAACTGATAATTTATCCCATGTTTTCTTAATGCTTTTTGCACCTTGGATACGTATTTGCATGATGGTGTTATGTGCCATGCTAAGAATTATTTTCCCTATAATTGTTTTGGTCAACCTTCATTGAAATGTACAAAAGTTGTTTCAATAACACAGATCACTGTCGTGTGTATACATTGAATGTGCATTTTCATACCACTGGCTCCCAATATTGCATTTAGTGGCGCACTATTGAACCTTTTGTTTTTTTCAGTGGCATTCTAACTTTAAGCTGGTTTAGGCCCCACGATGTTTCAAGTTCCATCCTGTTACTATTACATAGCCTTTGGCACCTTTGACTGAGTGAATGCTAAACTTTGCAACTATCTTCACTTACTTTTTCTTCTCATTTGTCTGGGTGCATAAAAACATAACTTCAAAATTGATCCACCAAATCCAAAAGTTGATTATAAAGTTTTTATTGAATGTTGTAAAATTCTATTAGATTGGGAGGTCTATTTATTACAGTTTCTGCTGAAAAATTGTAACAAGCATACAAAATAATAATCTAAAAACGCTTAAAATGAAATCTGTATAAATTATTGAATGTAATTTTTTTTTGAGAATCTATAACAAACGGATCCTTGATTGAGATATTGTATCAAATTTTGACATTTTTTATTTTTTATTTTATAAAAATATAGTAGTAAATATCAATCAAAAGCAGTTTCACATTGTAATGAAACACAGCCATTGATTTTAGATTGGCCGGCTCATATTATATCTACATCAAATGAGTAACAATCTGAGCCTTTGATTCGAAAATGGACGGCTATAATTCATTACAGCAGCATGCAGTAATTGCATGTAATCCTGTTCCTCAAAAGCAAGTCATGCGATAAGGGTAGAAACTAGAGACAGATCCTTGTCAAAACTGTGATATTAATTCAGTTTGCAAACAGGTTGGAAGAACATGCTTGCTTGGCAACATTTATATTCACATCAGGCAAGTGTTATTTGAACCCAGCAATTCCCAACCACCATTGTATCCCCAAAACTTGTATAGCACGAAAAGAAATTTTCATATATCAAATTGCTGCTCTATACAGTTAGATTTAAAACGCAAGTACATTGGAATTGGAAACTATAAGGTCAGTAGTACTTGCATCCACCATCATAATTTTCTCTCATCTTTGCTCTTAAGGTTCAACATATTCTGAAGAAACTCCATTAAGCTGTGCCCAAACTCCAGCAGAACAAGATTTACATGCGAAGATTATATAGGACTAGCTCTTGATGTCTGCAAAAATGATAGCGCTTATGTCACTACAAAATTCTTGTGTAGGTTAATCTGCAACAAAGTCACAAACTTGACAAAAACAAAGTAGGAAAGAAAAGACACGCATGAGTTAAATTAACTCAAAGGGAACTAGCTCCAAAAGTGGATGAAAGGGTACAAGATGTGACATAAAGATGAAGAATAAAAACTATTGAGGCAAGACAAAAGCATAACTACTATAAGATGAAGGAAACTAATTCACAATAATAAATATACCATGTTAGCAAGTTCACTAAACGGAGTTTTTCTAAGAAATTTTTTATTTTTATTTTTGACTAAATTCTAAGAAATTTATTGACATCATAATATTCTGCATATATGTACAATTTCTGCATATGCTTGATTGACATTCAACTTCACCTTGTGACTAATATGAATTTGAATCTTAAAGCCTCAACCGTCAAGAGCAATCCATGTAAAAAAATATTTTTCTACTGATAAAGAACAAGATAAGGAAAAAGATTTCAGAATCAACTGAATACCAAGAAGATAATTTAACCAAAGGACGAGATGTGTGATATAGGGACCTGATTCTGCACGCTTGTTGCTGTAGTCCATCGCTGAGGATGATGAACAACAACCGAACTATTAGGAACAAAAGCTATTGTACTTGATTCTTCTACTACATCAGCAGCTTCTGCTGGTGGTAATTCTCTCATTACCCACAGTACCACTGCTGAAGGTATTGATGAACCTGGAAAAAGTGACAGCTTCAGAATTAAAGGAGAGGAAACCATTTCAAAAAGCAATCAATCTACAACTGAATTGAAACCATAAACAAATTAAAAAATATTATAGGCAGCAGGCGAGGTGCAACATTTTCATAGTCTCTGTCATTACTCTCGTAAAGGGAAAGAATAAAAGATTCTAGCAACTGAACTATGAGGCGATAACTATACTATTAACATCACATACCCACAAAAAAATACAAAATCAGCAGAAGAGAGGCATATACATCATTCATAGTACGCTGCTGATGCCAGTGAAACATCATCTGCAATAATAAAATAATGTGACGGCTAGTTCAGGAAATTTTAATCCTTTTATCAATGATAAATTAAAATTCTTGCAAACAGTTAACTTATACGTACAGGAATGTCCGTTAAAAGTTCTACACAGGAACTTGATGTGATGCATAATACAGAGACAATAGTTAAACCTGCAACCTGATAAAATGGAACACTTTTAATAATCTATAAAAATATTATGCACACCAGCACAAGCCTGCGTCACTGCCTCTATACATGTGCATCATCTAAAATAAGCATCTATAGTACGGATCAGATAGAAATGAAGATAAAGTGCAGATCACTTGCCCTAGAAAACAAATAAGTTCAACCACAAAGACTACATGGTATCTAATGCTCCAGAAGAAACAGAAATCTAGTACCTTCCCCATTTCAGATGAAGGTTTCTCAGCTCTCACTTTGCTCATCTTCAAGCACAACAGGATTCCTGCAAAAGAACCATACACAAAAACTACAATGAAAACTACGTCTACAAAAACAGGCATCTTACTATTACTCAGTACTCACTATTTATGATTGACTTTCTAAAGAAATCGGGCTCATAATGTTTGAATTTGGTATCATCTTGTTGCTCAACCAACATTATCCTAAAATGATTGTTATTATATAGAGAATAAACATTTCTCTTGTTAAGAACAGAGTACCAGTTCAGTGTATCCTACCATATTGTAGAAATTGTAGATTTGTGTGAATCTGTGTCTAGACAAAGCACACCTTGTTTGTATTTATAATAAAAACAGAATCAATTACAATTAATGCTAATGAAAAATAATTGATATGACAACTAGCAAATCATTACATTTGATTTCTAATTGATTTTAACACATATAAGCAAGCTTTTTACCGTAACTTTTGTCTCATTTTTGTTTTGATAAACAACAAGGAAAGATAGTCAAATTATAACAGCAGAGTTTGAGAATGCATAATGCTTGTATCACACAAATGGTAGAAGGCAAGAAAACACAAGTATTATGTAGAATCTAAAATTCATCTGATTTAACAATAACTGTGCCTTCTAGATAATCAGCGGAATATATACAGGTTCATAAGTTGATTGATGCTGCTGATGCATTTACACAAAAACACACAAATTAGTACAACTTCTCAAGAAAGAGAAGATAATCAACTTCAAACCTACTTAACTTAGAATGGAAAACAACTAGAACAGCAGTTGCTAGCTTACCATAACATGCCAGTGCGCCTCCTAAGAAAAGCATTCCAATAGCAGAAATATCCAAGTACACCTGCATGAGATCTTTAGTCACCAAAACATGTTTGAAAAGATTGTTGAAAGACTAAAAAAACATCCACGGTTTATCAAAACTATGGCATCTAAGCTTATCAAAACTATGGCATGCCATAGTTTTTCCTACTCTTTTTTCGATAATAAAGTTAGAAGAACCCCCCAAATATTTCTATTTAAAGCCAACTATCTCTTTGACCTCTTTCTTTTGCCAAGAAAAAACTAATGAATTAGGTGAAACGGGTCCTTTATATGTTTAGAATTTTCTAAGTGAAATCAAAATCAAACACAAGCTACTTTATATAGCCAATGTAAACTTAGGTTTTCTAATTTAAAATAATAAATGAGCAATCTTTTACTTCCTATTTGAAGAAGAAAAGAAATAAAAACAGTAGTTTAGAAAAAAGTCATTCCCAACTTCTATGCCAGTATACTGGTATGCGACTAAGAAAGTCAGAGTGGTGCATGACATCATAGATCACATGAATAACAACCACTACCAGAAACTTTTCCCATTAGATGAGACTGACAACATAAGTCAATCAATGCCATTGCATTCTGTCATAAACTGAAATCTCAGCAAGTTACAGTGTCCATACCCGTGCTGCCACTTCAGAGTCAATGGGATTCTTTCCTAGCCCAATCCAAATTATTACAGCAAATGCCATAATGGTGATGAGAAGTAGCAACAAAACCTGGCGAATCATATCCAAGACATTATATTTGAAGGAAACGTGTGAAACTTATATATGACGGTCAAAATTAAGGATAAAATGATAAGACAAAAATAAGAGCTGCATGAGAATAAGCACTTTTTGTTTCTCATACCATAGTCACAATCTTTTGACGATATCCGATACGAGAAAAACGAATAGGAAAACACTTCCTATGTCTATCCCTGTTCATTAAAATTAATTCATTTGAAGTCTTTCCCAGCAAAGGTTCCTCAGAAAAACTTCCTTCATAGTCATCGTCATCATCTGGCTGATGGCATAGGTCAACCCTGCAAAAGGAACCCAAGTGCGATGTAGAAAGTAGTTAATATGTAGCAATACAATAGCCTACAATTTGATTAGATACACATCTTTATAGATGCTAGCAGATGACTTGTAGAGTTAGATGATCAAGTATACATGCAAAAGTGGGGACCAAACTTCCAACAGACATACCGTCCCTTCCCCATCACCAAAACACACCTCCTTGACCGCCTTGAATTTTCACAAATTTTAACTTTAGTTGCTCCCCTCTAATGTTTCAGTCATTGCTATACAATCCTAAAAATTGCTATATATACAATCCTAAAAATTGCTCCCCTCTAATAAATTAGATCACAAACTATCTCAAAGTCTCAAAACGCCAAAATAAAATAATGTTTGTTTTCTTGACAACTCAAAACACCAAACCTAACTGCCAGTGCGCATATTTATGCACATGTCATTTTAAAAAAGTCATGCTTGTTTGTGATATATATACTAATAATAAAGCAGCCTGAATTAAGTCTTGCTGCCATACAGAGTAAACAACAATTCACCAATACAGTTGTAAGAAGCAGGGAAATGAATCAAAATTGATGAACAGACAAATAAATAAGGAAGAGATGGAAGCAGAGATTTCTCAAGTATGAAGAGTGACTGTTAATACTTGCTATAAGTAAATTTTTTGTAGCAAACACTGCCAGTCAGTAAAAATTAAACAAATATCTTAACAATAAGCAAAGTTACATACCAGAAGGATAAAAGAAGAAGAAATGCTGCAAAAAAAAGTACTTTGGGGAGTGCTGCAAAACAATTTTCAACAGTTTAAATATTTTAATCAACAATAAAAGCTTAATACAGGTGTCTAGTTAATACAGAAGAGAGGCATACCCATAAAGATAAAACCACAAGAGTGTGACCAATATGTCCATCCCTTGCAAGCAGCAAGAAGTATCAATGCCAAATAAATGGAGTAACCTGAAATTTGAATTGAAAAGTTCGGATGAAATAAAGATAAAATAAGGAGGATGGGCAATGTTAACTATTGCTGATGTATTTTGTGATAAGTAACTAAAATAGAACCCATTTCACAAATTCACACATTGGACAACAACTGTATCAAGTAGTTATTAAAGATCATCGTTTCTGCATAGAAGAATTGGATAAACAGGCAAGCCACACATGGTATCAGACAGCAAACATAATTTTCATTGACCAGCAAGACTCCGATTTAACTCTACTTCTCGTTGTGCAACTTGAGGGATGGGATTAATTAATACAAGTCCACAAATAGTGTACTTGATCTATCTATATAACACTTAAAGAATATATAATTAATATGAAATAACATGATTTCAATTATGCAAGCTATCAACCATATCTGGTTCTACCTTTCAAAACTTATGCAAGTATTAGACGAGATATAACTGCACTTGACATCTGGTAGAGAAATATGGGATCCCTAGCCATTTCCGACAAGATACTAATGCAAAAACAAAATAAAAAATAGACTTGAACATTAAAAGTAAATACAACTAACCCCAATTTGAAGAGCCAACCAATAGATGAAACACCTGCAATGCATAGTTTTAACATTTCATCAGAAGCTAATATATTTAACAGAAGGTGGTGTAATAGCAAGTAACAAACCTAGAGTGGTGACTGACAAGAATACTAAATACCAAAATAAAAATTATATACTAAAAAGCTCAAAGAATAAGTAGTAGAAGTAGCATGTTCCTATGTGCAATATACAAATCCCAGCTACATTACCTATATTCCACCTTATGTCTATCCTTTCTTATTACAAGTCCAGCATCAAAATTAGCTTTTATAGACACATGGACACTACATTGTGACTAAAATTTGTTGCATACAGAATGCAAGGGCATAAAATGGAGAAAAAAGAGTCCGGGGAATCTATAGTAAGGACGGCAGATATTACCGTTTATAAATTAACAAACAGATAGTTACTTAAATAGTAACAAAAGCATATTCTTCCGGCTTTTTACTATAAACACACACGACAATTGATTTATATCCTGATTTTAAAATAAATGTCGAGTTGGAAAGGCTCTCAAATCTTGATAATTGGTATAACAAAGACATAATTCCACCAACAGCACAGCTATATGCAGCGCAAGACTACAGTATTGATCACTCAATAGTGGCCGGTTGTGTATCGCTTATTAGCTATGATTACATTTACCAACTAAACAAGTTCATCCATTCAGAAAAGATCAAGTCATAGTAGCATAAAAAATGTACTTACTTTTTGCCGAGTCCAACCTTGCTGCAAACTTCTCAAGTGAATCCTCAGCAACTAAAGTACCCAAAAAAACAAAAAACTAACAATGAGTAAAGGAAAAAAAACTCACTACACTACAACAAAAAGAGCTCAAATCTCAGTTTCTCGAAGTTAATGTTATGAAATACCATCCCAAACACTTTATTCATGAACTGAATGACAATCAAGTTCAAGTACATAAGTGAAATTGATATCAAGTTAATTAACCATAAAAACCAAACTAAGCTTCACAATTTCACCATGCCAACACAAATCACTATTCATTCAACATAACATACTTTTCCCATGGAGTTTATAAAAGTCTACAATCAAATACTCATTAGAAATGACATATGACTTAACAAGAGTTCCAATTGTACACTTTGTCAAACTCTTTAGGGCATTCATTCTATATTCATTCTATAACCACATCACATAATCGAATTTGATAATCAGCTAAAAACAATAAAACACATTTTAAAATGCAGGTTTAACAATCTCAATTCATTCTATAAAATTCAACACATTTTCCTACACTAAGTTCCTTATCCATCTATCTATCTATCTATCCTAATAATCAGACAAAAAAGGAAAAACCTAAATTGATTAAAAAACAATATGAAAATGGCGAAAAAATAACCTGAAGAGAAGCAATGGAAGCAATAATCGCATGAACAACAGCAAGAATGATGATGACAGCGAATAGAGGGTACGGGAAACAGTGGCCGCCACCGAATCCCGCCATGGTTGAAGAGTTGTTGAAGAAAAAGGGGGAAAATGTGTTGTTTGTTGGAGTCTTAGAGAGAGAGAAGAGAGAGAGAGATCTGTATGTATATATATATCTATATGTGTATGTGCATGAATGTAAGTGAGAGATTTACCAACACCGCCATAAGACACAGAAGAAGAGAATTATGTGGTGAGGGGTAAAATTGGAAAAGCATAAATGAATCTGTTGTGATTTTGTGATAACAATGGGAGCTGATGATTGTGCCAGCAAGGAATTATGGTCGTCTTTGTGTGGAGAAAAAAAGACGCATATTCTCTTCTCTTCTCTTCCGTTTTCATTTCTTTTTACAGAATTTACTGCAGTAATTATTCTCTCCAATCATTTCCATAAAGAGACACTCGCGTCGGTTAAAATTACTCTATCCGGTCTTATTTATAACTAAAAATTACTTTTTAAATTCATGGAACAACTGATGTGATGCATACTCTGCGGTCATATTTATAAGCAAAAATAACTACTTGCGCGGTGTTTAAGGAATTTAGTTAAGTGTTAATTTTCTTGATTTAAAATAAAACACGAATAAGTTTACTATATTGCCCTTTATAAATAAGTCTTTTTTTTCTTGAAAATCACATACATCTTTTGGAAAGTAAGGGTATATTAGGAATAACAACATTGATTAGTTTAAATTTTTTTTGCTTATAATAGTGACAAAAATTTGAAGTTATTTTTTGCTTATAAATGTGAAGCTAGATAGATTAGTTGTTCAATAAATTTAAAAAGTAACTTTTGCTTATAAATAAAGTTGAAGGGAGTAATGTGTTTGATTTATATTATAAGTCAAATACATTTTTATATTAACTCGTTTGTTTCTTATACAATACTCCTTTCGACCTTAATTATAAGTAAAGTTTCACTTTTAAATTCATTGTATAACCAATGTATTTAGTCTATAACCAATGTATTTAGTCTATAATTAAGGTTATATATATTAGTTATCTAATGAATATGAAAAATGTAAATTTACTTATAATTAAGGTTGAAGGAAGTATAATACTAGAGATAATATATGATGATATATTGGTATGTCGATTTATACCATTAACTTATGAATGTTGTGAGTTTGTTTATAAATTCATCCTTTTTGCCTTTTTAGTGTTGTTAAATTTATATTTGCATATGATTTCCTCTAATGATTTGAATATGAATATTGCTATTTTACTAAAAAAAATGTTACTTTATTTTAATTTTTAATGACAATGATGCTATAAGAGTTTTGATTTTGATTTTGATTTTTAATGATAATGATGTGATAAGATTTATCTTAAAGTTTTGATGTTAATTTTTAATGATAATGATGCGATAACATTGTTCTTATAGTTTTGATGTAGTAATTTTTAATGGTAATTATATATGTCATAACAGCATTAAACTCTTGTGAAATTTTGTCATTTTTGTTTGGGTTCTACAAGATTTAAGAAATTAGTTTATGTCGTTGTCCGAATAGAGCATACCTGTCCTGATCTATAATTTTTTTTTTTTTATGAAAATAAAAAAGTTAAAAAAAAGAAGAAAGGAATTAGGTGAATCCTGCGTTTAGAATTACACGTTTTTCTTACCTTTCATAAATGTAATTGCCATTAGTCAAAAAAAAATAAAAAATAAATGTAATTGCTTTGGTCAAATTATGTAATCAATGCTTATATAAAATAGTCAATCGATTAATCATTATCCAATCCCAATCATCGTGATAAAAATATAAGTACATCGGGACACTCTTTAAGCATTCTATTTAAAGAAATTTGTTATTTAAAAAGTTAAACATCACAATTTCCAACGCGTTGACTTTACACATTTTCATAAAAATATATAAAAAACTTACCACTCCGTACTCCCTCCGTTCCAAATTGATTGACACAGTTGACTGTTTTAACATGTCAATGCATAACTTTGACGATTAATATTTTTAATTGTATTATAGTAAAAATTATAAAAAATTGATATTTTAAAAATACTCATGGAGACGAATCCAACATCTTATATGCTAATATTTATTTTTATTTATTAGTAGAAAAATATAGTCAAAATAATATGTGTGAATAGTGTAATATAGTCAAATGTGTCATTCAATATGGGACGGAGAGAGTATTATTTAAGGGCTTAAAGTGTACCCGGGGACACTAGTTAACATTTGCCTAAAAATATACTCATCCGTCCCAAAATATAAGACATAATTGACCAGTGTACTATGCCAATGCACAATTTTGAACTTTAATATCTTTAATTGTCTATTAGTAAAAATTATAAAAACTTGATATTTTGAAAATATTCATCAAAACAAATCAAATAAGATCTTATACGTTAATATTTACATTTATATATTATACAAAAAATATGATCAAAACAAGATAAATGAATAGTGCATTTAGTCAAAACAGTTCTTATAAAATGAGACGGTGGGAGTGCTACCGGCGTACAAATGGATTTTGGAGACTCTTTAAATATTTTATATTAAGAAATTACTTTTTAGAAAAGTCAAATAATTCAATTTTCAATGTATAAAATACATAATTTTTATAAAAAACTTACCATTTAAGGTTCTTAAAGAGTGCTCTTGCATTTTCCAAATATAATTATATATTTTTTTATTGATTGTACCCCAATATTTTTTAATTACTGTATTTTTTTTGGTTTTCACCACCAGTTTAATCTGGTTCAGGAGTCAGTTCTGACAAGTGGTTCCAGCCCCCTCCCGATTGCAGTTGAGGGGAATCGAACCGTGGTCCTCCCTACCAAGTTCAACGTCAATCACCACTAAACCAACTAACGATTGATATTAATTACTGTATTTGTGTGAAAATAATACTTTTTTTTCTTGATAATATGTGTGAAAAGAATACTAGTACTAAGAACTTGACCAAAATAAAATATAATAGTCCTGAGAATATTGATTTTAACACTTTGTTTTATTTGAGATAAGATATTTTTTTATAATGTGATAGGATCTTTTTTATTTTTTGAAATAAATTGAGAGTTTTATTCACTCAGTTTCTTAACCTAACTAGTTTTATTTGATGAAATGTATGGTTCCACCATGTTATATATATATAATAGATTAGAAAATGGTATTATATGTGGTATATCGTTATCATATTTTCGATAATTATTTTTGAATAAAAAGGGGCAAGTCTCACACAATACAAAATTTGAAACTACTAAAAACTTTTGTGAAACATGATACTTATTGATATATCAGTTTTTCTATCATGTATACATTTGTACATGTTGAAACTTAAAATAGTAAATTTGTATCAAAATTTGCGCAATTTATATCAAATGTATAATTTTTTAATACAATTGTTGTTTTCAATAAAAATTACTACTTTTAATTTCTTTAAATATACAATATTACACATACTAGATACGTAAACCCTTAATATATTTCACTATGAATATCGCAAATCACCAATCAACCGTGATACTATTAGGACAACAAAAGTTAATGAAGGAATATTAAAAAAATACTAATATTGGAAGGAACATTTAATTGGACTTGATGAATGCGTCTACAGCTTAAAGTTGGACTTAATGAATGTGTCAAGTGTCAACAACTTAATTAGCCTCTCTAAAAGACATGAACACTTGAACAATATTCAGACATGCTAATTCGATCTTGAATCTTGAAGAGCAACCATAGCAAATAATATGCATAACAACAAATAATTTGACTGTGTTGCGAAAATATGTTTCAATTGAGTTCGGGAGGAGTGTTAGCAAACACTTTACTTCTCATATTTACTCTAACACTCAACAACATCATTTGGTGAAACCTATGTCGATTATTGTGTAAAATAATAGATTATTGAGAGCAAAACTTTTAGTATTCATTGCTTTGACTTTAGATTCTTAACTCTCTTCTTTCAAAGAGTGAACTCTGACCATCTTAATGAAAATTAACCCTTATTTTCGATTTCTTTAGAAGTCATTTATCCTTAATATCTTGATGTAAATATGGTTGGCAGAAACAAGCCTTTCCAATCAATTAAAATATTTCTTCTCTGCTCCCCGGAAAAGGGCAAAGCGGAAATGGATCAATAAAGAAGAAAGATGGTAGATTCGGGCTATCCTAGTAGCATAGATTCCATCTCTCCCTATTCATAGATGTAGTTGTGTGTAGTTCACTTTTTTCTTTGAGATTGACTTTATCGTGATCTTTCTCTTTCTTTCGGAAAAGGGAACCACACCCCAACAGACACTGTGAACAAAGCTCCGTCTTTAGCCTTAAATGAGGGTCACCACATATCGTATCCAGCTAGATCTTAGAGGGTGCAAAATCAATAGATTCTGAATATATAAAGTTGTTGCCTTTATATTGTTTTCCCATTTCTTATTAATTTGTAGCCATACTATGAAATAAAATCACATAAAATATATATTTAAGTAATATTTAATTTATTTCAAATAAGATGACATGAGTAAAATTGGAAGGAAAAAAAAAAAGCTATAAACTCATAAGCTATTTAAAATAACATTTGAAAAATAAGCTATAACCTGTTAAAATAAACTATAAACTTTTTAAAAAAAATATTTACCAAACAAAGTCTCTTTTAGTTATATAAACTTATAAGTTATAAGCTCAAAATCTGACCTTATCGAACAAAGCCATTTAAATCACATGTATTTGGTTAAAATTTAGATCAAATACATTTCACTTTTTATTATATTTAATAGCGGAGGAACTAAATCTAAAACAAAAACAAAAATGTAGTATTATGGAAAGTTGATTTTGATTGATAGAGGAAATGGTTATGGAAAGTTGATTTTATTAGGACTGATGATGTCAAATTCCTAAACTTTAGTCGACGCATATCAAAGCATCAAATTCAAGATAGATTTCTAAAATTGGACAAACAAAGCCCCTAGTACGTAATTTAATTTTCATAACATTGGATTTTTTTCTCTCCTTATTTCACAATCCAAACACATCGATGCTTAATTAATGCTGAAATCTCTACTTCACCCTCTTGTCATATAGGTTTCTTTGCCAGGAGAAGCAAAGATAATGCTACCCTAGTGTCACCATAGATCTCTTTCAATGTAATGATAAAAGGGAAATGTTAACATGTGCCCTTGAGACACATTTTAAGAATATAAATGTAGTAATATTCCATTGTAATATGTGCATTATACTTTTTAAACATTAATTCTTATGTGTTATTAAATGCAAATTTCTACTTTTAGCTACCTTAACATGTGCCCTTAGGGCACATGTTAACATGACCCATGATAAAAATATTGAAGAAATTTTTTGAACAACATTATTGTACAAAGTATCATTTAGCATAGTCTAATCTTTATGGGAGAATTGGTAGATAGATCATAGATGAGACATGTTTTTCACTTCAAATAAATTTTTTACATACACAACAGTCAATGATTGAACTCTCTGACCACTTGCTTTAAGTTGTTTGAATCCCTTTCCAAATCACATGCCGATAGCTTACAATTATGTTGTTTAATTCTTAGTACAAACTTACAACTTCTTACAACAATGTAAGGCTTTAAATCTTAAATACAAACAATAAGTTAAATGTATTTGGTCGAAATTTGGATCAAATACATTTCACTTTTGGAGGAATAAATCTAAAAACACAATTCATTATTATTGAAAGTTGATTTTATTAGTACTAATGCTGTCAAATTTCTAAATTTTAGACACAAAAACAAAATATCGAACTTAAGATAAATTTCTAAAATTGGACAAACGAGTTCCTAGTAGTTAATTTTCATAAATTAGATATTTTTTCCTCTCTCCTTATTTTCCAATCCAAATACAATGATGCAACTTAATAGTATTTAAATAATATGACGCGTGTCTCTTTTAGGTTAATCAAGGTCATGAGTTTGATCTCTGACTTAAACATGTAGCAGTGCTAAAACTCTTAGGGAGAGTACTCGAGATATTAATCTCTACAGTTAAGCGCATAGGATAATTAGTTTACACAAAAAAATACAATGATCTTATATTTTGAAATCTACTTGACCTACTTGAACATATAGGTTTCTTTGCAAGAATAATTCTTAGATAGACACAAAAGTTTGGACATCTTTTTTAGTCGCACACGTAACAAAAAGAAAATTGAAGAAAAAAAGTATTTCTCCGGTCACTATCATAAGTAAATTTGACTTTTTTGGTACATTAGAAAATTAATGTATTTGGTTTATAATATGGACTACATACATCACTTTTCTAATGTACCAAAAAAGTCAAATTTGCTTATAATAGTGATCGGAGGGAGTAATAATTACTGTGAGTTTGTTCACAGATTTAGTCACTGTGAGTTTGTTCATAGATTTATCCCTTTTGTTATTAGCGAATTTGAATTTGTATCGCATCAATATACTCTATTAATTTGAATGAATGAATATCCATTATTTTTTAGTAAAAAAAGTAAATTTAAATACAAACGATAAGTCACATGTAATTAGTTAACATTTAGATCAAATATTAGAAGTGATCATCTATTAGGTAGTGTCTGTTTCGGTATTTTCATTGGTATTCCGCTTATGTACGACACCATTCTTTTTGCAGTTCCTCTTTTACGGTCTCTGTTCGTCATGTACAGACCCGATTATTAATAATATTTTATTTACAGTTAAAAAAAACATTTAGATCAAATACATTTTACTTTTTTATTATATTTAATTAATAGCAGTGGGAATAAATCTAAAACAAAATTTTATTATTATGGAAAGTTGATCTTATTAGGACTGATGATGTCAAACTCCTAAATTTTAGACACAAAACAAAACATCAAATTCAAGATAAATTTCTAAACTAGTACGTAATTAATTTTCATAACATTGTATTTTCTCTCTCCTTATTTTACAATCCAAAGATGATGCTATAGGTTTGCTGAAATCTACTTACCCTCTTGAATATCATATAGGTTTCTTTGCCAGGAGAAGTAAAGATGATGTTGTCCCAGTGTCACCACAGAGCTCTTTCAATGTAATCTTCATTTTTTTTAAGCTCTTAAATCAAAATCACGTTTGAATGTTAAATCCCGACCACTTGCTTAAAATGTTTGGGTCCTTTACCACTTAGACAAATCACATTTCAACAACTTACAAGCTATTTTTTTACAAAATTACAACCTTTTACAATAATGTAGTCTCTTTTCCCCCCTCTTTTTTGATGAACAAAATTTGAGATGAGAAAATATAATGTACTCCTTTCATTCTTAATTAAATATAAACAATCAGTCAAATGTATCTGGTCGAAATTTAGACTAGATACATTCCAATTTTTATTAAATTTAAATAAACTTAATCTAAACTGAAAATCTAGAAAGTTAATTCTTATGGAAAGTTAATTTCATTATGAAAATTTAATTTTAAAAAGAAAATCTAAAAATAAAAAGAAAAGCTTTTCTTATCAAAAGTTATATTCATTAGGAATGATGCAAAATTCTTAAATTTTTTTGTTACAAAGAGGGCATAAAGCCTGAGATAGAGAGATTACAACACTATTAGCAGAATAGAGATTCTTAACATATCAGCGGTTACTAATTCATCTAGGGAGGGCACTCCTCACAAAGCAAAACATCAAATTGATCAAGATAAATTTCTACAAATAGGACTCCTAGTAATTAATTTTCATAACATTGGATTATTTCCCCATTATTTTAACATCCAAACACAATGATGCTAATCAACTTGACCCTTAATCATCTAGGTTCCTTTGCAAGGAGAAGCATAGATGATGCTGCCTCAATGTCACCATGGAACTCTTTCAATCTAGTCTTCACTTTTTGAAGCTCCTCAAAATCAAGACCATCAAGGGCAACATTTGGGACTTTACCCTTTTTGTCGTTTGTAATTTTCACCTCCTTTAGCTCTTTGGTCACATCCATAAGTTGTTCATTGAGATTGATGAGATTTCCATTTTCAGAATTCTCAACATTTTGGTTTGATGATTCACCTTGTCTTTCATGAAGGTACTCATCAGCCACAGCTTGAAAAGTTGGAGAACCAAAAGCAAATGGTTTACCACCAGGAGTGAATCCAAACACACCAACTCTAGCATTACAAAGAGTTGCTAATTGACTTGCTTTCTTGAAAAGACCATTCTTTCTCTTTGAAAATGCTACATACCTTGCATCCTTGTCTTTCACATATTCCATCTCTCTTTTTCTACGACCCATGATTCACAAGTTTCTTTCTTTGTAGAAATTGTGAAAGAGATAGGATCGTATTTAAAGAGGAGGGTTATGTTTTGCCTTACATGACTTCAATGTTTAAGGATGGGAGTTTGCATGGAATCCGGATCCTCGGCTGTCCTCCCTGCTGTCTCTGTTGTCTTTTTATGCGTCTATCTCTTTTATCAGTTTTTTCTCTCACGCTATCACCTCTTTATTTCTAATTTTTTATTTCTCTCTCTTCATACACATAAAATTATACAGCTGTAGTACTGTGGGCCGGAGGTGATCCAAGTTAGTTTTTAGGTTTTGGCTATTTAGGCACGAATGTAGTACTCCCTCTAGTAGTTTTTATGAGACAATTGAGTTAACAAAAATTTGGAATATATTATAAATCAAATACATTAATTTTTATTGACTCAATTTTCTCTTATAAAAGGAACTTTTAATATTTTACCAAAGGAGCTGAGATAGACTCTCACAACATGAAGTAATGTTTGAGACACTACTCCAAAGCAAGCACAATATTCTACTTAATTTAGTAAAATTGTTATGTCTTTTGATAAATTATAACCTATAAGTTTATAAGTGATGTTTTGTAAAAAAAAAAAGTTCATCGGCTACGTGAAATAGAGTCTAGAAAATAAGGCATAAGTTAGTAAAATAATCTATAATCTCGTGATAACAAGACTATTATAAACAAGTCTTTTAGCTTATAAACTATGGTCAGTTTTTTTTTATCTTGCCAAACAAATCTTTATAGCTTTCTTTTCAAACTTAAACGACAGATACAATATGTTTCAAGGAAATTTTACAATATGGAAAATACTTATTTTTTTTTGTTTTGTAAATCGATGTATTCTCTGCACGAAACAATGAAGATTAATCAGTGCCAATTATAAAATTTTAACCGTCCTTATTGAAATAATAAAATGGTGTCTTTATAATTATTCGAATATCATTGCATTTTTTGTTGCAAAATTATTAACGATTTGCAAATTCAATTTCAATAGTCTATATTTTCTTTTCTTTTTTTAGTTTACAATGGAGCAGATGATCGAACTCAAAACTTCATACATATTATGTAAATTATTAACCACTAAATCAAATCAAATCTAATCACTTTCAATATTTTTCTAAATACCGGATCAAACTTTTTATTAGTTATGCATAATTCCATCAATCAATATATTACTAAAAAAGACAAGCCTCTAGATCGCCCACGCCACCCACTCTCAGGTTTGCCATGACATTAATCCTATGAACTAATTGTGGTTCATCTAAGAGGTGCACCTCTTTCAATAAATATTTTTTCAAACTCCACCCGGTTAGAAATCAAACTCTTAATCAAATAATCAAGGGATCTAAATATTTACTACTTGTCTCCCATTATATTGTTCATAGTCTTTCCATCCTAAAATTTTGATCATTTTAGCCTTTTGTTTTAGTCCAAAAACTTTAGTTCTTTTAAAAAATCGTACAATTAATGATGGTTTACAGTTTATACTCTCACAAAAATAAAAGCATCAATTAAATGAATTTTCTCTTTCTTATCAATATTTATTATTTCTTAATCGTATAAAGAATATTATAATTCTCATTTACTTTTTTCTTGGTTCATCCATTAGATAGGGGTGATTTATGATCAATTTTGATTCGGAATCACCCCTCTCGATAATTTTAATTTCTTTTTCAATTAAATAAGTGATTTACACATAATTTTAGGTTTCATTTGAGTTTTTCCTTTGTGATTTCTTTGTCTGGTATTGTTTTATTCTTGTCTTAGTGCAGAGTTGTTTGATATCCGGTCTTCGTACGATAATTGTTTTGATTTCCCGTCTTTGTACGGTGTTTGTTTTGTTCAAATTTGCAGATTTGTATTGATCCAAATTCAGTGCAGATTCAATGATTTTAGAGTTGTCAACGTTGCAGATCTGGAGGCATGACTGTTCCGGACACTTGAATTTTATTATATCAATTGTAGGCTTTGCAATATTTGTAGACATTAAACCGTTTTATGTTATTAACTCCGGTGTTGTGAACTTGTTTGCAGATTCATCTTTTTTTAGTTTTTAGGGAATTTTAATATGTAATGATTTCGATTGATGTACTCTACCAATTTAAATGAATGAATATCGTTATTTTTCTGTAAAAAAAACTAAAAATTTGGGAGAGAAAGAGTATAAAAAATATGTTTTTTACAAATGCTACCGCTAACATGTGTCCTAAATTAACTACTTATTTGAATGAATCATAGTTTATTTAATGCAGCTTAACATTAATATGTGACCCAGGCACAGGTTAGCATTTGCGTTTTACAAAATATGAAAAGTTGATCGTTTCTTAGTTTTTTTTTTCGTCTTACTAAACGGTGCCGCCGAGACACTCTTTAAGCATTTTATTTTAAGAAATAATTTATTCAAAAAGTAAACCATTTTAATTTTCAATGCGTTGACTTTACACATTTCCATAAAAAATGTATAAAAAACTTACTAGTTAAGGGCTTAAAGAGTGTCCCGGGAGCACTATTTAGCATTTTTTTTTTTTTTTTTTTTTTTATCGTTTCTTAGTTGATTTTGTGAAAATTACTACAACCATAAATGCAACACCCCTAAATACGGGCTTCTTTTTTTTGGGTGCCATAAATTTTGGCTTTAGTTAATCAAATGAATACTTGCTGTCTATTTTTTATTTTTTTATAGTGAATACTTGCTGTCTATAATGTCATTAGAGCATCTCCGATGACATAATCTATGAAATTTATTTTGGGGAGTTTATTTTTTATTTAGTGAATTTCAGTGTGCGACATTACATTTATATAGTAATTCACATTATTTTTGGTCTCCTATTAATCATATTACAATAATAGCCCATTATCTATCATTGCAATTTTCAATGCAAAACATTTTTTTTACCAAAAATGTTGAGTTTTAGCCCATTAAATGTAGTTTTAACACCCGAGTTTCACAACTGTGCGGTTTTAGTTCCTTAAATTTTAATTGTGCAATTTTAACCCCTTAAATTTTACGATTGTTCAATTTTGATCCCTCAAATTTCAATTATGCGATTTTGGCCTCCAAAATTTAGTCTATTTTACATTTACTAACACCCCATTAATTTTTTTTGACTAAAAGTGTTTACGGCCATTTTTTTTAAAAAGTTTTAAAATTAAATAAATATATTAATTTTTTTAGTAAAAGGTTTAGCCATTATTGGGGCAAAACTGTCAGTTTTGGGCTTTAAAATTGTTATTTATATACTTAAATTTACAATTAGGGCAAAAACTTAAATCCTTATTTTTGTGGGTAAAAATTTAAGAGACCAAAATAGCCACAAATATGATAATTTAGGGTTATAAAAAATTCAATTTTAAAATAAAGAGACTATTTATTAAGTGCGATAAAATAGGAAGATTAAAAGTAAAGTTAAGCCTAATAAGTACATGTTTTTTAATGGTATATTTTTTTTAATACACATTTATTAGGTGATTTCTTTTACAAACAAATTAAACAAGGGTGGTATGAGAAGTTTGTTAGAAGTCCCACATTGGCTAGAGATATGACAAAGATAGTCTTTATAAAGTAGTGCAAACCTCAACTCTCAAGCTAGCTTTTGTGGTTGAGTATATGCCTCTCAAATTCTAATATGGTATCAGAGCTTATGCTAGATCCATTTGTTGTTTGCTGTGGAGACCTCCCATATTTGGGTCATCCATTGTTGTTGATCCCACGCACCAAGTCCAATAGTGCTGGGCGTGAGGGGGTGTGTTAGAAGTCCCACATTGGCTAGAGATATGGCAAAGATAGTCTTTATAAAGTAGTGCAAACCTCAACTCTCAAGCTAACTTTTGTGGTTGGTCTCTCAAATTCTAATAAAGTTGCCATTGTAATAGTAACGTAAAAATATCTCAAACAAAAACTTGAGGATAAACCTCACAAGTAACAAAAGATACAAGTCGCACCCGACTGATCTTGGATTATCATGCGGAAAAGGAGATTCTTGTGGGTTGGAGTTTGATTTCACAATAGTTGCCAAAAGAAAGCAATGACTGTTGGAATATTTTATTATATTCCAATAATATTATGTGGACAAATATCTTTATATAATTATATTAGATATTTATCAATAAAGAGCCTGAAACTCTAATAGGTCATCAACTATATATAGGCTATGGTCCCCAATACACCGCACACACTGCGTATCCATTCTTCTCTCCATCTGAAGAATCCTAAAGGAATAACGAGTCCAGGTTGAGGAAGAACCACAAGCCACCGGGTGCTCGTCATCCGATATCTCCTTCCTCGTGTTTCAGGAGCAATACACGTCATCCGCCTCTCTCTCTTTGCATCTCAGGATTGCTGCCGAAAGACAACGGTTTGTTCATATGTATTATTCATAGCAGGTATTCATATAATCTCATAATCTTGATAAATCAAACATGTCGTAGATCTATAATTATATACATGCTTATATGTTTATTTGGCTTCCGCACTAAAGGGAGATTATTGATTTAATCTCTATTGTTGAGCATGATTTATATAATTAATTAGCAAATAATTCTATCAATTGGTATCAGAGCAGGTCTTCATGTTTGTTTATCGGGATTTATTATATGATTTATGTGTGTAATGTTTTCCCCAATTTCTTGATGAACGCTAAGATGAATTTGGAGTACGATTAATGTTCAGTAATAATCGATCGAATTTGGTACTTGTTTAATTATTAATTCTGAACATGTATTGCACCGTGATTTTTTATTTTTTTGCTTTTGCAAATAATGTTTTTTCAATATGACATTCTTTTAGACTTTTAGCAATGAGTCTGGATTTTGTATCATCGGCGGTTGAATATGTCATGATTAATATTTTTTGTGTGTGTACTGTTTAAGTCAAAAATGAAATACATTAATTAGTATTTTAAAGGTAATTGCTTGGTTTCTTATTTAATGGCTATTGGCAAGACAAAGAAGAACGTGTAAGTTCTATTTTCTTTAAAATTGTCTTCTCTTATTTTCTAGTTGCAAGTTCAACACCTGGAAACTTTTTCCACTTTATTCGTATTTGATTTATAAAATTTTATTATGGTTTACGAATAATGATGCGATAAATTTGCTTCTGTTTTATAGCCAACCTTTGTTATAGCAAATACAGATTTAAAGTTGGGTATAGATTTTAATTTAACTTTTGGCTTATAGTTCTTTGAATCACAATATTGAGTCTGACAATTTTGTTGCCTAAAAATAAGAATTTATATTTACTTTTGGTGATTCAGTTTTCAAATCAAAATTTTCGGCTTGACATACTTATAAAGTTTGTTGTATATTTGAAATTATTATTGGTTCACATGAGTTCTTGCACACAAAGTTTTATTTTGATAAATAAAGTAAATAAAGATTTATTATATATATTTGATCATTATATATTTTTTTATGAAAGATCATTTACCTTTATATAACACTAATTAGTGAAACTCAAAATATTGTGATCCAGTTCAATAGTACATTAAAGCATATTTGAAAAATAAAGTTTGATTCTTTAAATTTTTACGGGAGAATATAATTTTTTTTATTAAGGAGAATATAAATTCTATAATCAGTTGTTTATTTATAGACATATAAAGTTTTTTGTTTCCCTTTAGTTTGGAAAATATAATTATAGAATTTTTATTTATTTATTTAAAGAATCATTGAGTATATGTGAATCAATTGTGGCATGAATATTATTTGTTATATATAATGATTTAATTTTGTTTGAAATTAAATATTTAGTTTATAGCATGATTATGATGTTTGAGTTTATTGTTATTATGTTTCTACAATAATTTTCTTTTATCATGCTCTTTGAATAATATTTTTTTATGCTAAGGTTTGATTGATAATGAGATTTTATTCTCACATAAGGGATGTCATCTAATCTTATGATTATCAAGCGACGTCATATAGGAAAATAGCCTACATTTTGTGGGTAGTGACTTGTAAATTTAAGATATTTCCCATTTAATTTATTAAATAGTCTAGTAATGACGATTGAGTTGGTTGAAACAACATGTTGCCGAAGTAACCTCTGTTGCGTAAATTTGATTCAATTGAACTTACAAAAGATGTAGTGTGAAATTATTCATGTGAGTTGTCGTCGGCCCGAAGGAAGACACAACTTGACCGAATAATTGCATACTTGTGATGGTAAATGTGTGGTGATTATAAAGTTATTTACCATGTGGATAATATGATGTCCGAAGGTGACTATTATTTGACAGGACTTATCAACAATGTTTGATCATTGCATTGAGAGTACCGCTTGCAGTTAATTCTTACAATCCGAAGATTGGGGATTAATGGTGCGCTTGGTATCTTGTTTGAATCTTTTAATTTACAAATAAAGTTTCACATGTCTCTATAATAACTTATTGACATGCCTAATAAAGTTGTGTTAGTGTAAATACATACAAGTATTTATTGGATTCATTCACACTTATAATGATAAACACGTGACGATTATAAGGATTTATTGTTTGTCAATATTGATTGTCGGTGTTTGATCATTGTCACAAAATACCACTAGCAATTACTGTTATTTTCTAAGGCTTGACATTAATGATGCACTAGGTATTTTGGTGAGTAATTTTTTGTTCTCTATAAACTAATATAGTTTATGTATCTGTAAAATCGTGTTAGAATTTTATTTCTTAAATTCTAACTCTCAGGAATAAAGAAGAACATTATCTTCTTGGATCTAAACCTTGGATAAAGATGGAGAAACTCAAATTATCTCACTATTCAATAATTTTAAAGTGAGACTCAAGTATAAAAAAGCGAGTATACTCCGAATCACAAAGGTCGTGTGACTATAAAGTTTTGAATTCCAGGGACATTGGATGTATTATTTAAAATGACATAATTTTTGTCATGTTTTTCCTTTGCTTAAATTAAAGTGTTTCTAAAGCAATAAGGCGAAAAATAATCTCTCATTGGAGAGATAATATTTCATTCAGATTATTAAGCAGAGAAAATATTAGGAGCACATTATGTAACTTAATCTTGCTATAAAGTGTTGTGGTTTCGACAATCAGGAAACTTGGTCGAAAATTTAGCATTTAGTGTTCTATTTGCGCAATTAGTCTTATAACTATTAAAGTTAGAAACGATTCTTTAATAGAATCATTTCATAAAGTGTGCAATAAAGAAACAATTGAAGCAAGAGAAAATAAAATAGTGCTCATTATGTAAATATCTCAAAGGATAAAGGCAAATAAAGAATAATAAGAAAATGTGATCTGAACTGACAAATATCCAATGATGTTGAAAGACACATCAATCTAGAGGGGAAATAAGTCGGTGAAGATTGATGGTTTTCAACTATGTGGTAGATTGTTGTTACCAATTTATATTTGTATTTGAAAGACAATATGGTGAATCATTACGTGAATTAAGTTTTGTTTTAATGTTATAAATTCTTTATTATTATTTTAAACGAGAGATTCAATTTGTCTTTTAAATTCAAATATTATTATAGTCAATTCAGTTATGACTTGTGACCATCTAGAATTGTTGAAAACGTTGAGAAATATAAACTTTGGTCCCAAGTAAATGAACATTTTGAGACATAAATTACAAATGTTTCTTGAAGATATTGAGTTTGGGGGAGAGATATGGTAAAGAACAAAATTGAATGAGGAAGAATTGGTTCTAAATCAATTCATATAGTTACTATTTATATAGTAAATTTGGATCTTCATAAGGACATTAGTGTTCTTCCTCTCAATTAAGTTAGGAATTAATTTATGAATATCAAACTCAATACTTTCAAGAACTGGGGCGTCGAGTGTCATAAAGTATTGACTGAAAAGAGAAATCATATTCGTTTTGTTTTGAAAACTCTATTAGGATAGTCACGACACTTATTACTCATTATAATTTTTGGAGCTAAATAAGATGAATATCAAGATAGTGTTTCTTAATGACAACATTAATAAACACAATAAGGTGCAATCAGATGAAGCTTTATGTCATTAGACACAAAGTAGATGGTGTGCAAACAAAAGAAATCCATTTATTTGTTAAGAAAGTTGTCTCATTATTGATACCACAAAAGTCACATAAAGTGATTGTCTCATTTGGTTTTGAGATGTATATTATGGAGAGCTGTGGTTTATACAAATTCAGTGGGAGTATGTTTATAATTAGTTTAATGTGTCGATTTTACTTAATTGAATCATCAGTGATATTTGATTGTTGTGCAAAATCAAGAAATCAGTAACAAATGTATAGTGACGAAAGATCTTGGGCACACCTCTTTTGTATTAGGCATTATGATACTTAGAGATTTTTCTCAATGTATCAATCGGTTTTCACAAAAGAGTTCTATCGATAAAGTTGAAAGTAAATTCGACATGCAAATCAATAAACTAAGGAATTGTCTTACTCATAAAGGGTGACTATTTAGTCTCAATCATTGTCTAAATGAAAATATGGAAATTTAGAAAATAAAGTATTTTCCTATATGCTTCAGCTTTGGGAAACTTATGTATGATTTTATTTATCGGCATTCGGAAATAGCTTATATATAATAAGATTATTTAGCAGATACCTGAGCAATTCAAAATTTGAATTGTGGAAATGAAGCAACCATAAGGATTGTTGTTGAGAACAAAATAATTTGTGCTCACATATCGGAGATCGAATAATTTGGAGATCATCAGTATATTCGACTCTGATCATTTTGGATGTTCATGCATAATGAACGTCTAACTCAAGAAATGACTGTAATTATTTATGTCACTTGGTTGCATAAAGTAAAAGATTTTGAAAGACAACTCAAGTTATATTGTGACATAAGTCAGTCGAATAATGTTTCAACAACTATTTTATAAAGTTATTGTTAAAGAATAGAACATATAGAGATAAAGTTTATGCTAGTTTACTCACTAATCGAAGACTTGACGCATAAGGTCTTTCATATTTTCTTTGTCACTAAGGATGTCTTGGATTAGTGGGAGTCTCTTTTTTGTTATGTTTTAACTTTAGTTTCTCTACTGATACAGATTTTGTTAAACTTTTCTGCAGAAATAAAGTTTGCGGTTATTATTATAACTGATTTTGTATCGTTTGTGCAAATATTGAATTTGCAAATTCCAGTTTGATCTCACTAAAGACTTCAGTTGGACCAATTGGAAATAGACATGATTTAAAGATCACATTGCATGAAATTTCCATGTCACTCATCCATATCGATCTATGTCATCAAGTACATTGATGTGATGGTCGTCGGGGTTCCGTCACGTTATACGTCAGTGACGACAGCCGCGGTGGTCTCATTATTGGTGTATGAGGTGGACCAGAGTGTAAAGTTGAAATCTAAAGATAAATATCATTCGGATGCGCGCCTAAAGAATAATGATATAATTATTATGATATATAGCCCAAGTGGGAGATTGTTGGAATATTTTATTATATTCCAATAATATTATGTGGGCAAATATCTTTATATAATTATATTAGATATTTATCAATAAAGAGCCTTAATTGATTAGTGATCAAATTAAGTAATAAGGCTAATTAATTTAGACTTCTAATTAGATAATTAATTAAATATTTAATTAATTGATATGGACTCAATATGAGTGGATGTCAGGATGATCCATTTGGGAATAATGGGAACTCTAATAGGTCATCAACTATATATAGGCTATGGTCCCCAATATACCGCACACACTGCGTATCGATTCTTCTCCCCATCTGAAGAATCCTAAAGGCATAAGGAGTCCAGGTTGAGGAAGAACCACAAGCCACCGGGTGCTCGTCATCCGATATCTCCTTCCTTGTGTTTCAGAAGCAATACACGTCATCCGCCTCTCTCTCTTTGCATCTCAGGATTGCTGCCGAAAGACAACGGTTTGTTCATATGTATTATTCATAGCCAGGTATTCATATAATCTCATAATCTTGATAAATCAAACATATCGTATCTATAATTATATACATGCTTATATGTTTATCTGGCTTCCGCACTAAAGGAAGATTATTGATTTAATCTCTATTGTTGAGCATGATTTATATAATTAATTAGCAAATAATTCTATCAATGACAACTAGATGGAAATGACTCTTCCAAATGTTAGCTAAAATTTGGATCTCCTCACCAGTGAATCTTAACGAGAGCTTGCTGTCGGAGAAAAATAGCTCATAAAATGACCTAATTGAATACATGCCACTTGGATCATGCACTCGGAAAAAACTATCCGTCGGAGTAAGATCCTAAACACGCACACACCCTCATTCCAATGATGAACCACCACTTGTTGATAAAAAAACCTATGATACGGCTACCCAAATATGAACAATCATTCCCTCCCCGGTGTGATTATGCCCAGACTTCCCGTTTGTCGCAACAGTAATATTTGAGTTGGTGGTTCGACAAATGATGACAGCGCATTATAACAAAAATATTCCTAACAAAACCGTTGAACGCAAAAATCACTTAGTTGTTTTTTTTTACGAGATCACTAAGTTGTTGAAATGGATTTCACCACCTTACAAAATATTGTCTAAGGCTAATTTGTTTTTTCTTTCTATATATATATATATATGAAATGACAAAACTATCATAAACTCACACGCACAAATGAGAGTCGGAGTTCGAACTCCGATCATAACATTCAACCTAACAATTTCGGCATTATTTTATCGGTTGAGCTAACAGCCGCTCAAACTAAGAGCAGTTTGGAATAAAACTACCTAACTATTTCTATTGGTCGAGTGAGCTCTTGCTTCTCGGGGGCTTCTGGACATGTAGTATCATATTCTATTAATTAAAATCTTCTTGATTATGAATCATTCAAAAAAAATAAAATCTTATGCATACTTGTAAGTTGTAGTCTTTTTTTTTTTTTTTTTGGGTACAAAGTAAGTTGTAGTCTTTAGTGAATGCTAATTTGATTAAATATCGTAACATTTTCGTTTAGCATATCACTCAATCTCAACATCTGCCTCCTTTTAATTAGTTTGGTGAGCATGAGAATGTGTTGGTAATATTGGGACTAACCAGACGTATGGATCGTACTGATTCTCTCCAAGCATTTCTACTTTTATTGGTGCGATAGACTTGTGATTCTCGTGGAAAAATCATGTTTCTTAATGAGTTATTGCCACCTGTTTATAATCAATTAATTATACAAGTACTAGTATAGCTTGTAAAGAATCACAGAGAATTCATAACAACTTCTGTAACTAACTTTGAATTCAATTGGTTTTTCTGTTTTCTCATTTCACTTCACTGAATAATAATGAGTACATTGCTTGTATTTATATTCTATTTCAAGGGGTGTATTAGTCCATTTACATAGGACTAATACACTGCCTAATTACTAGACTCAGCTATGCTGACTAGACTAGATAAGATCCCTAATACAACAATTAACTATTTCTATTCTATTCTCTTACATAGCTTAATTTATTTAAGTTTTTTTTAAAAATGGTCGAGGCTGGCCGGCCTGAGGGTGTGTAGGGTGCCCTAGTGCGTCGGACCTCCAATTTTTAAGGGCCTCAAAAAATAATATTATATGTTCGTAGGTCACTTTAAAAAAAAATTATTCAAAAATGTAAATAAAATATTTTAATATTATTTTAATCTACTTTCGTTGCCCCAATTAAAGTTGTTAAGTGCATGTTTTAGAAAGGAAAAAAAAAGGTTTGTTTTGGCTTAAAGATAAATAAAAACTCGTGTATTATTGATAATTTAAAAGAGTACTATTTTTTTATAAAAAAAATTGTATATTTTTTCAATTAAGGAATTCACTTTTAATATTTGGTACAGGGCCTCCAAATTGTCGGGACCGACACTGAAAATGCTGCTATATAATTGTTTTTTATAAGAAAAAAAATAGCTTTAGAACAAATATTAAAAAAAATCTTGAGTTAAGCCATTAGGTTTGGTCTAGTGGTGATAGATTTGAGTAGTAAGCTAAAGGTTCTGGGTTCGGTCATCAGCTCCACTGTAAACCAAAAAAAATAAAAAAATCTTGAGGTTTTCAAAAAAATTAGGCACAATGCATCCATATATCGTTTTACGTTTATATAAGATATGTCCTTTAATATATGCGAGACAAATTCGAGATGCGTATCAATATTCATATTATCCACCACAACCTTATCTTTTAAAATTGGAAAAAAAAAATATAAACTCAAATTTAATCAATTCAACTTGTCTTCATTAAAATCAAAGTGGGGCGCCAATGGATGCGCATAAATAGAGTTGAGCACGGACCTGCAACCCGACTCAAAACTGACATAACCGTTAACAGATGGAAGCACTTGATCGGGTGCAGGTCTCTTGGGCCAACAATTGTGAAAAATTGGTCTTGAACGGTTGTATACTGGTGGATGCGGGGGGTGGATCATAACCGAAACTGACCGAACAATTACTAAAATGCAAATTAATTTTTTTCCGATACCGACCACCTCTTAATCTCTTATACTCTTCATTTTATTGTTTTTATCTATCTTTGATAGATGAGAGAAATATTAAATTTTACAAGTTTGAACTTGTAATATGTTGATAAAGAAGATGTGAAAGATAATATTCTAGATTTTTCTTAATTTTTACTTCTCATCTACTTGATTTATTATTGTCGTTAGACTTACAAATTTGAAACAAAGTGACTGTATCTTTTCTTTTTTGTCGTATCATTTATTGCATCGTGTACCAAGTATTAAACCATTTAAAGAATGTGAAATTATGATTTTTATCGGTTTAACAATTTTTACCCCGAATCCGACCGAACACGATCGATGCTAACAGTACCCCATAGATGGCATGCAGGTAGAAAGTTCTTGTTTGTTCCCCTTCTTACTTACAAAAGAAACGAGTAGAGAGTAGAGAGAATATAGATAGTGATAATCCATCCATCCAGCCACTTGGCAATAACATGCAGTAGTAATATTTCAATGTCACGAGACGCGCATATGAACTCACGTCACGCACGTACGACTTGACTCTATCAAACGTGATAAGTTAAGCACTTTTGATTTGATTTGATCCATCCCTCCCTCTTCTACTACTCAACTCTCCTCTTTAAACTTCTCAATCAAGCAAGTTCAACCCACCAGCCAAGCATGACTATAAAAAGTCCGTGACGAAAATTCTTTCTTTTCTCACTCACTTTCATTTTAGAATTAAACAAAATTATTTTTTAAAAAAGTTTTTATCCATTTATTACAACATTTTTTAAAAATTGAGAGAATCTACTTTTTTTTTTTTAATTCTTTAAATTATATAACCAAGTGGGATAAACATATTTACAATTTAATAGTAAAAGCCGTCAGACTTAATTAACAGAGATATTACATGGAATATACAAATTAGTGTTTAAACTCTTATACTCCCAATCAAATTCACATATTATATTATACTAGTGCAAACCTTACCGTCCACTAATAAAAAATAGTTATTTTTTGTACCAAAAAATCAGTTGCTTAATATACTATTGTTGGAACAAATGTTGAAAAAAGGAAATATGAATTGAAAAAAATTTCAATAGTCTCTCACATTGGAGAAATACTTACCTCAGTAGTATTTATATATGTAATGGTGGGTGGACTCTTGGGGTGTATTTCAAGGGTTACCCAGTTTTGTAAGCAGAGACTCCGCATACAATGTTGGGCTTGGTGATATATTATATTTTACCGAAAATCAATTAAATATTTTAATTAACTAAAGTGTGCGGTTTAATGACTATTGTTTTAAATGTGTGCTGACTGTTTCAATTCGTCTCGATCCACTTTTCTATCGGATATGCTACATCCATTAGCGCGCATAGATCCTTGGTTTATCCGTTAGCACACGGCTGAATAAGAATTAGTTAATATTGATTCAAATTATGAGCCGATCCATTTCGCATAAATCTCTCTTCTTTTTTCTTTCTTTCCAAACTTCACCTATAAAAAACTTTTTGTTCAATTGAACTGGACGAGAGCGACATGATCCGCAACTCGGCCGATAATTTCTTCGGTGTCTATTTTCTAAAACGATTTAAAAAAAAAAACAACTATTATTGCTTTCCATCCAAAAATTATCACTACTATAAGATTACAAAAGGATGATTATCATTAATAAAACACTTGTTTGTCTTCTACCAAAAAAAAAACAACACTTGTTTGTCAACTATATTCCTTAATTTTATTTTATTTTATTTTTTCTCCTATTGAAAAACCGTGAGTAGTAAGAAAAGTACTCAACGAAAAGCCAACGGCGAAGCTTCCTTTTTCCCACAATATAATCCCCCAACTCTCCCAGCAAAACCCACAAATCAAAATCCATTTTTTAATTATTTTATTCATTCTTTCGAGTAATTAAGTCAAGGAAACTGAATCATATCAATATGGCTGGAATTGGGAAGATTAGGAGATCATTCTTGAAGAAGCTGAAGAAAGAAACATTGAGGTTGAAGTTTATTTGGTCATCATCATCATCAGTGTTCAAATGGAACAGGCTTACTTTGCCCGTTTCATTCATGGAAGATGTTGTTTTTAAGGTTGTTTCTGCTTTTGAGGCTGTTGTTCTTGTTCTTACCTTATGTTTTTTTTACCTCTGTTGTGGTTGCAGCTTCTAATTAATCTCTGCTTCCCTTTCATGTAATATAATGTGATGTTAACTAACTATTTATTTATTTATCTCTAATCTCCATCATTTTGTTATTCTCTATGATTATGTAATTATCCTCTTTAATTGTAACATATTTTGGTTATAATGAAAAGTCTTGATGAATTATTATTATTCAACTTCACTCACTTCATCCATGTATTGTGTGTATGATGCTATAGCCAACATAATTCAATGTGATTTCAGGACACACATATGCACTACCGACACCTGAACACGCCTAATCTGAGGAGTGTTTGTGATTAGCAAACATGAAAATGATACTTGCAGAGTTTTACTAACCATTGGTCATTAGCAGATCTTATATTAGGCCTTGAGGCAAAAAAGGGAAGATCTGATTAACAATCATGATACCAACCATTGGTCATTAGCAGATCTTATATTTTTACTGAAGCCAACATTGTCCCAAGTGATTTCACTGTAAAACTTTCTGTTTCAAAGATTAATGTTGCAAGATAAATAAAACAATATCAGAATGAAACAGATCAAAATAGTCTGTGTGTCTCAATCCGATTTAACAAGAAACACTATACCGATAAAGTCAAGTGAAATAGATCATTAAGAAAGAAGGCTGCAAGAGGATGCGTGAACCCCCAAGTTAAGCACGCTAGAGCTTTACCAAGGCTTTCTCTGACTGATAGGGGCTTGCTGTTGCTTGTTTGGGTCTAGTGGCTAGTCTGCGCTCTTTGGACTTTTCAAACAAAGCGAACTAAAACATCTTAGTAGCTAAAGGAAGGAAAATCAACTGAGACCTGTTAATAGCGGCGATCAAGTGTGTTAAAACATGATATCCATCAAAATAAGAGAGAAGAGCTTAAAGACTATTGTATTGGTGGTGGTAGAAATGAGATATAAAATACTAACATTAAATTGGTCGTGGTAAGGGACTTAGACTCCTAAAATAGGTGGTTAGGGGTTCGATCTCTGGTTCCTACGTATAAAAAAAATTCGGTTGGGAGAGGGAGAACACATCTTGTGTTCGGTTGGGAGAGGGAGAACACATCTTGTGTGCCCTACAGATTCCTTGACGGAAATTAGTCACCTTTAAATAGCGGTAGAAACTTCGTACCTATATTGTGGTAATAAAAAAAGAAAAATTAATGATATACAAAATGAAAAGATAGTAAAAAATGAGTCAACCTTATGACTTAAGTACTAACTAAGCTTATGCACTAACTAACAAGTAATCTTGATTAACTATTTTCTCAACACATAGTTTGTAAAACTTATAGTCATGGAAATCAAATTATTCTTGTGGAAGATTGGGCGCAAATTCTAATGAAGAACGTTACAGGAAATGGTGAGCCATGACCAATAATGCCTTAATTATGCGCGCCCTATCTGCAATTTGGAACCGGAGACTATGCTTCATGCTTTCAAAGATTGTATGGCAGGATATGCAGGTTTGGAGATTTTTCAAGTTCGTTAATATTGATCCTATGTTCTTGAGATCCAATTCCAACTTAGAGGATTGGTTCAGGTACAATTTAACTTGTGCAGGAAAGTAAGCTATAGATGATAGTTGGATCGGAGTACTGTTTTTGCTGCTGCTTTTGATAGTATTTGGTGCACTAGAAATGAGCTGTTCTTCGTGGCTAGAGTGTCTAATCACTGTAATCTAATCCAAGTCCAATACCTTGTTGAAGACATCAAGAGGTCTAGTGAGGAGGATATTGTTATTAGTGCAGGCGTACGGAGTGCGCCAACTGTGATAAGTTCTAGACAAACAGCTCCGGATAAAGGCATGAACAGAATTAATTGTGATGCTTCTGTTGTGTAAATGGTTATGCTGGTGTAGGCGGAGTAGCCCGCGATCACTTTGAGCGGTACTTGTATGGGCTAAAGTTAACTATAGAAAGAGATCATACTCATGTCATTTTAAAGTTAGCAATTAAAATTTTAATAATTTTACTGAAATATATCATCATAATATATAATCAATGTAGCTAAAAATGGTTAAAAATGTTACTATTGTGGTAATGGAAGGAGAAATGAAGAGAGGTACATGTATTCATAGATATTAATAGATGATATTTTTCCTCCAAAAAAATATTTAATACTATACATGATTTTTCTTAAATCTATTTAATAGATAAATTAATTTTATCTTCACTTTATTGTATAATAATTGTGTATAATACATCTAAATGCCTCTTTACTACGAAATTTAGACAAAAATGGAATTGTGATTCTAGAATCTTGGGTAGAAACGGGCGATATTTTAGTAGATAAATTAATGCCTCAAATGGTAAAAGAAATTCCTTTGTTTGGGGATTTTTTTATCACGGGATAAAAAAATAAAATTATAGAATGAATTGCTAACCATGATTAAATCTCGGATAAATGAAAATTTGTATATGATAAGTAATTTTATACCTAAAAAAACCATCTTTAGTAATTTTAATCGTGTATGTTTAAGCTTTTGAATTTAATCAAAATTTAAAATAATTATTTTTATGATTAAAATGAGAAGTTGTTTTTAGTAGTTTTTTAAAAGGAAAAAATAAATTATTTTGCTATTATTGATAAACACAAAAAAAAGTACTCTCTAAAAATTATTTTATGTAATAATCACTTTTAATATAAGCTTAATCTTCACTAATCTAACAAAATATCTATCTTCAAGAACAGGACAGTTCAAAGCTGCCACATATCTTATCTGTTACTTTCCTTCTCTTGTTCATAAACAAACAAGACAGTGCTTCTTCTCAATCCAACCTTTCTACTGATTATACACAAACATGCATTCCTTAACATGCTTAACACTTTCTTCTCCTTCTTCTATCACTTCACTAAAATCAAACCACACCAACAACCCTTTATTGAATGCAACATCAAGGCCATGCCTATTACCTTTAAAAAGAAAAACCAGTTTTACTACTAAAGCATTACTTTCATC
Organism: Trifolium subterraneum; assembly: GCA_951799995.1. Taxonomy (NCBI): domain Eukaryota; kingdom Viridiplantae; phylum Streptophyta; class Magnoliopsida; order Fabales; family Fabaceae; genus Trifolium; species Trifolium subterraneum. Next base: position 12,712,711 of record OX637461.1, read on the forward strand.
AACTAAAGAATCTGTTCTTAAGGATTTTCGCGAAAGAACAGCTCTCAAGGTAAAATAAAACATGCAAAACACATTTCTATCTGCTCTTTTCATTGATTTTCTCTACCACAAATGTTGTAATGTGTATGTTGAATTGTTGATAAGTATTTGGCTTCTTTTGAAGATTATAACAGGCTTGCAGAATTTTGATAAAGATAATATTGCATCTGTTGTCACTGCTGCTGAAAAGGTTCTTTACTTCACTCTTTCTGCATTATTTTTTTCTGTCCTCAAGTTTTGGTGATTAGTACTCTAGTATTTCTACACTGAAAAATAAGATTAGGTATCCATGTAATTTTCTTTGTACTACCTTCAGTCTCAAATATAAGCAAAGATTCTCTTTCTAGGTTCCCTGAATTATTGATGTATTTGGTCTATAATGCAGATCAATACATCATCATACAACGAACTTTGACAAAGAAATTTTTGCTTATATTTGATACCAGAGAGAGTATCTGACAACAAATAGCTGAAAAAGAACCGAGTGTTATATGTAATTTGAAATTAGTTAAATCTAGAATTATTTAGAGTTGTCAAAATATCTATGTAAATATTTAGAGATATGATTTTTTATGAGTCATGTCCGACTCAAATTCTCCATGTATTTCTTGATGATAAAGTTGGGACTAGTGTTCTCAGGCTAATTGCTGTGTAATCTCTTCCGGGCTTAGTCCCTCCATTCTAGCAAAAATATAAAATTCTAAGTGCGGTTTTCTTATGGTTTGTTTTTCCTTCTATATGGTGTTTCACATTACAAACTAAGATACAACTATGAATTGTGAATGAGTGTGTCTTGTCGTCCTCGTGCAGGGAGGAGCAACTCATGTCGATATAGCATGTGACCCTGAGTTGGTGAAGCTAGCTATCAGCCTAACTTCGTGTCCGGTATACTCATGGTTTTCTTATCAATTTCTTTACCACTCGGAAACATATTTTATACAATGTGTGATATAGTTACTGATCTCAACTGTCTATCTAAATCATTGACCGCGACCATTTAAAATTGCTTTAGTGAATGCATAATCTGAGTCGTCTGATCTCAAATCAATGATTGAGATTTACAATATACTCTTAAAAAAGTCGACAATTTATGATCATCGCTCTTGCAGGTTTGTGTTTCTTCTGTAGATCCTGCAACATTTCCAGCTGCAGTTGAAGCAGGAGCACTAATGGTTTGACTTTTTTTCTAGTTCCATTTCCAAGTTCATAATGTAGTCAAAGATGGGATAACCAAAAACATTTAAAGTCTTTATGAGATTTGTATTTAACATGATATTGCATTGGCAGGTTGAGATTGGAAATTATGATTCATTCTATGAGAAGGGAGTGATTTTTACTCCGGAGCAGGTAAAGAATGGTTTTCAGTATTCAATCTTGAATGTTTTATACAATTGATGCACTGTAAGTGTAAAGCGTTTTACACCATCAACCAATCCCCAACCATCATTTTCATGACTTCACAGTTAGTTATGATGAAAGTCATACTTTTTAAATAATTGAACAGTTATAGTTGACTGACAGTGTAAACAATGTGTACACTATCGGTGCATATGTATTGCAAGTCATGATCTATCTATCCTTGTATGCAGATTCTGAATCTAACAAAAGAGACTAGGAGGATACTTCCTTCTGTAGTTTTGTCTGTCACTGTTCCTCACACACTAAGCCTCCCTGATCAGGTTACAATTACAAATAGAATTTATACCTCAAGACTGCAAAATTATGCTGATTTATCACTATTTTCAGAGTATAAATAAACAAAATGTCTAAAACTTCAACAGGTCAAGCTTGCAGAGTCACTGGAACTAGAAGGTGTAGATATTATTCAAACTGAGGGAGGAAAATGTTCCAATCCTACAAAGTCTGGTGTTCTCGGTTTGATTGAGAAGGTAAACAGAAAATATGTTTCGTAAATCATGTTAAGAGTCTGAAAATATTTAACACGATAGACACATGATTCTGTTGAGTTTAGATAATGGTTGCTTGAGACAAACCCTTGCTTAAATTATCAAAATTTTACTCACTGGTTATTGTAGGCAACACCAACTTTAGCAGCAGCTTATTCTATATCACGAGCTGTTAAGATACCTGTCATGTGTTCGTCCGGGCTAAGTTCTGTTACAGCACCTATGGCTATAACTGCTGGAGCTTCTGGTGTGGTAAGGATTTTTATTAAATCTCTTTCCACATAATGATAAACGTACTATACCTTTCTGGCACGGCGAGTTATTGATCGCTTCCTTTGGTTCGGTGTATTTCCAAATCACAGGGTGTGGGATCTGCAGTTAACAAACTAAATGACGTGGTTGCCATGATTGCTGAAGTTAGAAGTATCGCGGATTCATTGAAGACAGCATCCTTTAAGACACGCGAAGTGGAAACTCATAGGCAGTAGTTCAATATATGTTGCAAGAACAGCTTAAGGTGGTTTAGGTAGTTAATAAAACATTGTAAAGAAAATCTGGATCCTTCCTTAAGACTTAGAATTGCTAGGATCTATCTTTCTTAGTCCTTTTCTATTTTAGACTTTTGTTCTGATACTAAGTTTTGTGTTTGTGTGGTTGTTGATCCCATATTGTCAAAGAATTGAAATGATAGTTGAGTAAAATTTTGTGTTATTCTGATACCAAAGTAGTGCATGTATAAAGCTTTGTTTACACTGCATTTACCAAATGATTCAAAATTCAGACATCAAAAGTCATCATAGATACAACGATGGCATCAAAAGGTCTTTCGTTTGCAGCTTTGAACTTCATAGATGCTGTTATTCTATAATTCATGCTGCTTATTAGTTGCAAAGCTCATCGCGTTAGATTTTTGCTAGATCACTTGGAGACTGCATGGTAATGGAAATGTCTGTGGATATTGCATCACAGACAATTAACCTGTTTAAAGCATATATGCCGAAAACTCCGATTTCAAGCATCTAACATAAGTACTTTATTAAAAAAAACCAACACAGAAAAATGATAATTTTCTTTTTATAAGCAGAAAAATGATAATTATTCACAAGGACAAACTAAAGACGGCTACAACTGAATATACAACTTAAGGTCCTCAAGTAGTTTCAATTAATACAGGTAGAGCCTTTTAAGTTATAAATAAACAAGAAAATGAATACATGGTTTTACTCGTCATATTCTGACTCCTCGTCAGTTTCTTCAAAATCGCCATTTTCCTGTCAAGTATCAGAAAACAAATTGTATATTAATTACTAGCCAAACAAGAGTCAGTTCAGTAGCCACGAATATGACAGTTGACAGATTGGTTACCATTTTCTTTTTATATTCTGTCATTGCTCTATCAAATTCTGCACGTTTTTCTGTTGCTATATCGTAGTATTTAACCTTCTCCTGTCAGATACTAGTTATGTTAACATAGAGCTCAACCAAAGTGATGTTTGATTTTTGGTCAGATCAAATTGAACAAAATATATGAACCAAACAACTTCGCCAGACAATTAAACAGGAAACAAACTGGATTGAGTCCCCTTTTCTTTCATTTTTTCCATTTCAAATTTTGCTGGATTTCAAGATGATTGCATGGACACACATAAACCAGGTGCTATCAGGTCTGATGAAGAACTAAATGACTAAATCAACCTTCTTAATGCTACCAATAAAACATAAGAATCAAAAAAACACACTGTCCCTTAGTCAATCAAGAAACTTAAGATCATGTCAGCCTAGAACTCTGACCAGAGAAGACAGTTTTGCAACTTTTGCGTTACAGTAACTGAATTCCAAAATTGTACATAACCAAGAAATTCCAAAGTAGTCATAATGAATTCCAACTGTTTCAAATATAACAATAACTTGTTCTTCACAAGTTTTGTTCAAAATTTAACTCATTAAATGTTCAAACAAATCATGATCAAGACATGGCAATCAAGTTCAAACATTCAGCCACATTAAAAACCTAAAAAGTTTTGACACGTAGAGCCAATGCTTGAAACTTCAATTTATGATTCACTCAGTTTTCAGCCATCAAACATCACAACCATAATAACACAATTCAGGTTAAACATGCAATGGAGAAGTACAAAGGAAAACTAACCTCATAATTCATTGTTTTCCATTTATCTCCACATGCCTTGCCAATCTGTATGAACACATGAAGGAGGAAAACAAAAAAGAATAATATTACTTTGCATGATGATGAAGATAACACAATCTCAAGAACTATTTAATAACTGGATTTTTTAAAATTGATGCTAAACCTTTGCTTCAAGAGAAATTAAAAGTATAAAATAAATTAGAAGAAATATTAAATCTGACAGATTATATACATACATCACGCATTGACTTTACATCTGGATTCTGATCTTGAAACTCTTTCCGAAAATCCTCCCTTCCAAATGAAAAAGAACTTCCAGTAAACGTATTGAAGCATTTTAAGACTTTTCATACAGTCACTATGCTAGATTAATTAGCACAATGCCATTTATAAATGGTAGTATGATTGAACAAAGAACAATAAGACACAGTAGAAGCAAGTAAAGGAAAGTATCAGGAAAAAAAAAAATCATTCTTAATTGACTAATGATAATAACCATGTTTGAAGATGAGTGGTTATCTCAACTCATGAACATGAGGTGGTAATGCTAATAAACAAATTGTTACTTCCTTAGCATCATTCCTCGAAAGTCAACAGAATCCGATCAACTTCAGTGAAACAATAACTCTGAAGACAAATATCAAGATCAATAGGATGGCAAAAGAAAGCAAGTATGTAACACCAATCATATGTGTTCATCGACTTCATTCTAATACTGAACCACTAATGTCGATGCTACTTTTTTAAATGTAGAAATAAAGCTACTACCTAGAAAATACAAAAAAGAAACCATACTGGAGCTAAACTCTTATCAAGTTAATATATTCCAGTAAACATTTCTAACAAATGGAAAATGCAAAGAGTAGTTTACACTAACACATTAAAAGTAAGAATTAAACATTATAAACAAAGAACAAGAGGAGATAAAAGAAGTTTTACAAGAAGTAGAAGAAAGCAGTGGGTGGTTTCTTTGGCTTCTTAGCATCAATCTTCTGTTTGTTCTTTTTCTGTTTTGCTTTGGTCATCTCTCTTGACTTAGTCTGCCGCAACGATCTCTTCATTCCTTCATTTGATTTAATCTTCAACACTAGTTTACTGAAAAACTCAATGCAGATTGTTTTTAGTTAAGGAAACTATATCTGCATATAGTTAAATGTAATAATTCACAATGACAAGATTGAAATTCACAAGGACGACGTCATTTTAAGTTAAAAAAACCACACACTGGTCTTAATAGAAGGGTTAAAATTACAATTAAACCTTTAAACAAAATTTGGTTGGAAGCAAGGCAGGAGAAGGGATCAAAATCCCTCCTATGAGGATTTTAATTCCCATCCAATATAGTGTGGAATTTGAATGGGAGACGATGGACTTAAAGCATTTTAAATACATTAAGGCCTCATTTGGATAAACAACTTAATTAAGCATGTATAGCATAAACGATATGATACAAATGCTTATGTATAAGCTATATCTATAGAAAAAATAAAATAAAATGTTTTCATATAAGTTAGTATAACTTATTTTCATAAACTATCTTCAAGAGCTTATGGAAATAAACTGAAAACAGCAAATGGACAAGTCATTAGTTGTTTCCATTAGTTCTACCAAACAATCTCACAAGTGTTTATGTCGGTAGATAAGCTCAAATAAACTAAAAACATCATATGAACAAGTCATAAGTTGTTTCCACTAGTTCTACTAACTAGTAAACATCATATATCAAAAAGTTTCGGATGTGAAGATAATATATCATAAAAAACAAATTGACACTATCTTTTGACTATTCCTTCTCTTGGGTTCCAATACGGAGCTTAGCGAAAGTGAATGGAAGCGTGAAACAGTGAAAATGAGATAGAAACGGAGAATAGAGTGAGAAGAAATGGGTACCTTGAGGAAGTGGAGGTGGAGGCTGGAGAAGCAGCGTTCTTCTTCTGAGAGGGTTTAGCCTTTTTCGCCATTGCTGCGTCTCAACTTTCAACTTCAACTTCAACTGTGGCTGTATGGTTGTTTAACTTTAACCTCACCTTTTTTCTACAATATTCTATTTTACTCTTTTTTTCTTAGGTTAAGTATATATATTTTGTGTCTCCGGGATATGAAAACTTGAGTTGCACTGTGCTTGATTTCACAATTATTTATTAAATATTAAATTAATTATATTCAAAGTTCATAAATCTTAACTTAAATGGTAGAAATATCGAAATTGCTGGTGTCAGACGCTATGATTGGGGTTTGATCACTGATCACTTCACTTTGAAATTTTTGTTATATTTATTTTCATATCATATATGATAATTCACAAAACCCGTGCGATAGCACGAGTCAGTATCTAGTTATTTTAAAAAGAAAATATTTATCAGTGCGTCCATAAGGATTATTTGTTACTCGGCCTATACATATTTTATTTTCTTTTTTGACAACAAATACATATTTTCTTATGTCCTTTGTTTGAGAATTTCTTTAGGTAATCTAAAATTACTAAAATAATTTTGTTTGCTACTTAAGTAATAGATATGTAAACAGGGCCGACTCGGACTTTTTGGAGGCCCAAGGCAAAGAATAAAAATGGAACAATAATCTAGGATGTTACATTACATTTCGAAGCTTGAGACAAATTGGATAAAGAGTCATTTGAAGGTCAAATAAATTTAGTAAAATTAATGTTTTATTAAAAATAAATAAATTAAAAAAGAGTAATCTTTTATTTAAAAGGGTTACATATATTTTTGGTCCCTATAGTTTTGCTGAATTTTATTTTTAGTTCCTAAAGATTTTTTTTCACACTTTTTAGTCCCTGAAGTTTTTTCCATCAGTGGTTACTTTTAATGAAACTCTTATATACTTTCAAATTTTTGAATGATTTTTAGTATTCATGAATTAACCTTGTATAGATATAATGCTTGTAAATTCTAAAAATTCAATGAAGTGTTAATTTCCTACACCAATTAATTAGCATAATTTTTATCATTTAGAAGAATCCGAGTTTAATTCCCAGGTGCAATAATTTCTTGGCCAAATTTTACTTATCTAGCAGTTGAACTCTAGATTACTAGGGTTCCCTTCCCCTAGGAACCAGAAGGTTATAAATAAATAAAAAATTGGCATCATTTTTTCTATCAGTAGTGTTACTATAGAAGAAGAGAATAAAATGAATTTATAAAAATAACATTTTTTTTATGTTATTTATAATTTAAATGAATGATTCTTTTTAAAAAATTTGAGTTTTTATTAGGAGTATAATCTTAAAAATAGGATAGAATCTTCAAATTGTTTAGGACACCCCGACTTTGGGTGCAGCAAGTATGTACGGTTTCAGCATGGCTTTGCATACCAATTCTGGGGTTAATGCAAAATTTATATTTTGTAAGAAATAGGGGTGTCAGGTTAGGTTGTTTAATCCTTAAAAAAAAATAATCAGTCAATTTAGTCTTTAAACTATCACTCTCTCACCAATTTAGTCCCTAAACTATTAAAAACAACTAAAAAGTCCCTAAACTATTTTCCATCCATCAATTTAGTCCCTCGATTAACTTTTTTATTAACTATTCTATAAAACCCTAAAATACTATTACCATTTCTTCTTCCACACTTCGACAGAAACTTCAAAATCATTATTCTCTCCAGCAATAAAATTCACTTATGCCCAGGAGCATTCACGAATAGTCAGGTCAATAGAAAGTGGGTTATTGAGAAGTTGGAATTGAGATTAAGACAACAACCGTCTCTTAGCCATAGTAAGGCTTATTACTTGATTAATGAGGAGTATAATCTACATTTGGAGAGTAGTATGATTTATAGATCACTTAAGCAAGCAAAACAAAATCTCGAGGGATCTGAAATTGATTAGTACACTAAGCTATGAAACTATTGCCATGAGTTATTATCCAATAATATTCTAGGTTCCACACTAAAAATGAGTACTATACCACAACAAGAAGGACCGTTCATATAGTTGATAATATGTTCAATGGTGATCTTTTAGTTGGAAAATAAATTGATGGATTGAAAAGTCAACCGAGGGACTAAATTGATGTATGAAAAATAGTTTAGGGACATTTTAGTTGTTTTTATTAGTTTATGGACTAATTTGGTGAGAGACTGATAATTTAGGGACTAAATTGACTGATTACTCAAACAAAAAAAAAGTTAGGTTCTTTAAGTTCTGTCTAAAAAACAACTAAATTGAACTAAAAAACAACTAAATTGAACTTTAAGTTTTGTCAAAATGTTACTGATACAAAATTATCTTGGAAAGTAACATACAAAATTGAACTTTAAGTTTCGCTTTTTAAATTTTAATTTTTATGAACACAAAACTTGTTTTTTTCCCAGTACCATACAACCCTACCTACAAGGCTACAACAACAATACATCAGTCAAAAAAGAAAAAACACTAATGCAAAAGCGTATAATAAAATGAATTTTTTTAAATTATTTTGTGGAGACTTATACCTCATTATATAGAGGATATCTGTAAACTTCCTAAGCAGTTTGTCGATATTGATTGTTTTCGAAATCTCGGCGTAAAATTGATATTTTTTTTCAAAAAATATATTTTGTCAAGACTTATATCTCATCATTATATAGATGGTATCCTAATTTTAAATTTTATAATTAAGCATCTTCATTTTCAGATAACCGGACAAAATTGTGAATGCTTAGTAAACGGACAGGTCGGTTTGACCGATTGCACTGTGAACCAAACATGTATCCGGTCCAGGTGAAGCTGAAAACCGCACTGTCAGTGAATCGAGAAATAGGCTGAAAAATCGGTGAAAACTAGCAGAAGAAGAAACTAACAAACTGGCGGTTTGACTGGTTCCTTGGGTTAAACCACATTTTACACCCTTCTTTTTTTGAGAAAAATAATAAAAAATCATGTTGCTTTGAGCCTTCTGCATATACATATCACCTTTAACTCCATTTTTAATTGTCTGAGGTTACATTTGCACAGAGAAAACATGATACAAACTATTCTACCAATTTCTTCTTGCACTACTGAACTTCTTCCAATAATAAGTTCAATCAATATTGCCTCCACACATAAATATAGAATGTCAAGCATAGATGTGTGCAAAGGCGGAGCCAGGGGTGATTTAGCCCGGTCACGGCCCAACCCAAAACATAGGAAATTATTAAAGTATTCATAGTATTTTTATAATATTAAATACTATATTTATCAGTTTGGGCGAAGAAATAAAAGTTGTATACATAGCTTAGAAGTAAGTGGCGCGTTTCAAAATTTTATGCGTTGGAAGTCGCCTATTCAATTCTTGGACTCCACCGTTTTTGCATTCTATTCTATTTTCTTTTATAAAAAAAAAATCATCTTTCATAAATAGAAAGGGTTCAAACCAACATTCTTGGCCCACCTGATTGTTTTTTCTAGCTCCACCAATGGATGTATGAGAAGAGATGAGACATAGATGTAGAAGAAGAGAGCATCGACATGGAGAGAATCGAAGAGAATGTAAAGTACTGGATAAAGTGTAACTTTTGTCGTAAATTAAAAACTTGTGATCGCTCACATATACATAAATTTTGAAAAAATAAATACATTACTTATTTATTTTTTTAGCAAATTAATTTTGTAATTTGAAGTCACTATTCAACATTATTGTAGTAATTAGCAAACACGTACTTTTTTAACATCACGAATATTACTTTTAATTTAATATTATACATATTTATTTAGTATAATGTATTTTAAAATATATTATTTAATTACTACCGGTCCGACTCCGGTTCAACCTCAGTCGAACCTTTAAACTTTGAATCCATGACCACGCCAGTTTGATGTCCGGTCCAGTTTTAATTACATTGGCACTGACGTTTGAATGCATTTAATTACAGTTACAGACTACAGTGGTGGAGAAAAAAAATGTAAAGTTTAGGAAAGTCGGCCTGCTGTGGTGGCATGGTTGATGGTGAAAGAAAATCATTAAAAATGATAAGAAAGTGTGGTGTTTAATAAAATTAGCCGTTTAAAAAAAATAGTTGATCGAGTCAAGAAAATGTCATTTTTTTTTATCGTAATTACAGACTAGGGCATCATGATTTGATGCATTAATTTAAAAAAATACATAATACAAAATTAAATTCAAGCCATTATTTTTATAACAATAAAAAAATGAAATATTTTTTATAATCATAATTTAATATAAAACAGACCAAACATTTTGTCTAAGTGAATAAATATCAAATACTATTGGTTCGTAATAGCAATAATTTAATATAAAATCCAAATTACAAAATAATGAGTGAAACAAATCTGACTTGAGTAATTCAAGAATAATTTGAGTATCTTTAATAGTTAAGCTTATATTAAGCACATGATTATAAGTTGATAACGTTCGAGTTCATATTATAGCACTTAGAAGCTCTACCAACTCGAAATCTTATATCCCAAAAGTGGATGATACTAGTGCACTTAAATAGTATTTTGGTGGTTCATAGTGTCTTTAAATGTATTGAGTTTGAGGGTTGTTGTGTTTACGAAATGCTAAAATTATGAGTCTAATTTGTATATGTGAAAGTGAATCACACTAAAAAAAATCAGAATAAAAAGTGGTTGAGATTTGATCATGTCACATGGATGCTCATACAAAAGTAAGAAGGTCCCAACCCAACTCCTAAAAATAACATAATGTAATTATAATTTGAATGATAAATTTTGATAATTAATTTATTTTATCTTTAATTATTTGTTTTTAAAAAATATTTTTCTTTTGGTGAAAGTATAAATTAATATTTTCATGAGCTCCTCCTCATACTATGCTACTAGTATATGAGCTGGTTAAAAAAAATTCCACTACTAGTTAAACTCCAATACATTATACATCTCAAGGTATCATTTTTATGAGTCAAGAAAAAAAATGTTATTTTCATGAGTCAAAAACAGAATGTCATTTTCATTTCATAGGGCTTGGTTACCGATTAAGAGACCACTAATTTTTTAAAATATATACTATAATAGAAAATTAATTAAATTCAAATATTTAATTTTTTATAACAATAACTGAAATCAATTTTTTTTTATAAAAATAATTTAAGATAAATTAAAATCAAGCATTTTTTAACAATCAAGTGACTACTAAAAACTAAAATTTCGTGTTAATGATATCTGTAATAACAATGTAGTAATTTAAGATAAACCAAAACAAGAATTTTAGAGCTTTGGCAATTGTAGTAGTTGATGATGGTTTATACATAAAATAAAAGTGTCTATTTTTTTAGCATGCCTTATTTGAACCCTCTCACATAATTCTCTCAATCTGACGGAAACTGAAGTTTAACGGATTGGGGAATTCAATTATTTTATTAAATAATAATAATCTTATTCTTACTCATTTTATTTATTTATTTGTTTGTTTACTCATTTTATTTATTAAAATTAAAAATAAGAAAGACAAAAAAAGTATCAAATGGAATTCTATTCGGTTCTAACTTCTTTTTAAGTGTTTCAGATGAAAATTTATTAGCGAATCATATTTAATGATAATTTATGGTGAGTTATAGACAGGAAAACCAATTAATAAATCAAATTTATATTCTAACATATTTATTTATTTGACAATTTTGCATTTAGAATTAAACATTAGTAAAAGAATTAAATGCTAAACATAGATTTCCGTTTATATTATGCGTATCAACTTCGATTCTCATCAATGGGCATTTGGTCTAGTGGTATGATTCTCGCTTAGGGTGCGAGAGGTCCCGAGTTCAATTCTCGGAATGCCCCTTTTTCATTTTTGAACTATTTTTTTCAACTTAAACTTCATTCATTAATCACTTAATATAAAATCACTTAATAATAATCAAATACAAAGGCATATTTAGATGACTAAAACTTAATTCTTTGATACAAAAGCAAAAGTAGTTAGGTAGAACACTTTAGTTTTTCATTTTTGAACTATTTTTTCCAGCTTAAACTTCATTTATTCATTAATCACTTAATAATCAAATACCTACTAATTAGATAACTAAAACTTGATTCATTAATCACTTAATATAATCACTTAATACATTAGCATAAGTACTCAGGCAACACACTTTAGTTTTTATAAAATTAAGTAGAAATTACATGAGATCCTAGTAGCTCTAATGGAGTTAGGACTATATAAATCAAACATAGTCACACAAGTATAATTATGCCTAAGTTATACAAGTATAATCTATGCCTAAAATCATTATTCTATAATATATATATCTTCCACCAGAGCTTCTCATTTTCCACTATGCATACTTGCAGTTCCCATAACCTATAAATAAATCAAACAAAACAAATTTTTACCATGTACAAAATATTACATTAGCACAAATTAAATTTAATTGTAACTAATCATATATATGATAATAAAAGGAGGGTTAATTAAATAATTAATTACTTGGATCAGTGATAACAATGAGGGCAGAGCCAGAAAAGTAACAATCCCAATCATTTCTTCCATTCTTAGCATAGTATTGATTCATAACAACAGAGGCATGGTTCAAGGGTGTGTTTGGGTAGAAACAAGATCCACCAGCTTCAATAATCTTACAATCACCCAACATTTTGCAAGCATATTCAATGTTTGCATTCAGTTCAATTTCACTTGCTGAAAATTTTGCCACACACCAAGTTGCCTATAATAATTAATTTCATCACCAAATCAAACAAAAAAAAGTTCTCATTAGTTTTCTTATACTTTTTCTATGTAACAAAAAAAAAAAACTTAAATTTAGTGGTAAGAGGAATTCTTAATTTTACCGTTCCATTCGCAAATTTCAAATGCCCTCCTGCACAAATAAATCCAAAGATCAATCAAAATCCTAACATATCTTACAATATACTTTCTAACATGGTCAAATCAAAATAGAGTAAAGTTTTTGCAATTTGAAGCATTATATTATTAGTACAAATAAAATGAGAAAAAATTACATGTAAATCATAAATAGACCTATTTTATATGTATAAGATTTAAAATAATAAAATGCAGTTCATATTGCTAAGAACTAATTTTATACCTGCATTGAGGTAAAGGAAGAGAAAGATTAGCATTGAACCAATTGATTTGGTCATCATTGTGTGATAGCTAGCAAGGAAATTTTTAGAAACCAAAAGGTGATGTTTTTCTTTAGCTATGAATGAGAATTGTTTGTGGTGTAATGTGGAGTGTGAAAGGTTACGGTATATATAGAAGGGTAGGGACTTGAATCAATTGATATGGTAAGAAAATGAGTTGGCTCTATAAGTTTATTTTACCATTTAAAGAATTAACCATTTACTTAGTCATCAAATTAAAGAGGGTATTTACAGCAGTTTAATTTGTCTCGTTTAAGGTCCATTCACCTTCTCATACACACATAGGAAATTTAATTTACTTAGTCATCAAAAAGGGTACCAAAAGTTTTGAAGTTCACCTTGACAAATCATAATTAGAAATAGAATGTGTTTTGAAATTTAATTTAATTTAAGGACTAATGTCATCTAGGGATGTGTTAAAAAATTATTATGCAACCACCATAAAATGTTTTTAACTTAGAAAAAAATGTTGGTCAAAAAACTTAGAAAAAACATAATTGTTGATTTCTCTTTATTCTAGGAGATGGTATTTATTTAGGACTAGTAATTTTGTGGAGGGTAAAGTCAATGTTGTAACCGGATCGACCGGTTGGCCTGAAAAACGGCCAGTTCAAGAACCGGTGGAAAAACGGTTGAACCGGCGCGGAACCGGTAAAAACCGGCCGGCTCGAGCGGTTCGGCGGTTCTGCTCTTTTTTTTCTTTCTTTTTTTTATTACGGAAAAACGACGCCGTTTTGATTTTTATTTTTTTAATAAAATCAGAAAGAATTTGAAAGGTTGATTTTTTTTTTGTTAAATAAAAAAGATTGAAACTTGCAAAGAAAAAATTAGAAAGGTTTGGTCTAAAAAAAAATTGTACGCATACTGTTTCTTTCTTTTTGTTTTTTACATTCCCTTCCCTCTTTGTTGTTCCTAGATTTGTGTTTAAAAACATATTCAAATACCATGAATATTTTTTTTATTAGATAGATCATGAACTTTGACAACATCATATTTTGAAGATAAAGAAGTTTTGAAATAAACAAATAAAATAAAATAAAGAAATGAAAAAGGAAGATAAAGATGTAGATGTGAACTTCAATCAATCTATAATAATAGAATGAAGGAGGAGGAATGTTAGAATAAAAGGAGTGAAAGAGATGATGAGAGAAAATGAAGCCACACATAGTCAAATATGTGATGAAGAAAGAAAATTAATAAGGATTGCTTGAGGCATAACAAGGAGAAATGGCAAAAAAAAAAAGAGAGATTAAAATATGTGATATAATGCTGCGGCGACTCTGAGATTCATTTAAAATATTAGAGTTTCCATACAATACAAGTGGATTGGGCCTTTTATGTCTTGACACTTGTTATAAATAATAATCTATAAATAAAATAAATAATTATTATATAACTATGATAAGAATTACAGTACTTCAATTGTACTGTATGTGAATGTCTAATTGCACGTGAATCTTGTCTTTTTCAAAAAAATATTCTTAATTATTTATTATATTATAATAAAATATACATTTTTATTGAAATATTGTAATAAAATAATAATAAAATTATATTTAATTAAAAATAGTCCGACCCGGTTGAACCCCGGTCCGATTCTGACAATCTTCGAAAAGTATAATACTTTTTTTTCAAAGATAAAATGAGATTTCATCATACCTTAGTCACTTGTAAACAACATGTAAATATGTAATATATATTTAAGCTTAACAAAGGGCTTGATAATTCTTTTGGACTTGGTGTTAACCGGGCTAGCGGCTAGCATATTGAGCTCATCAATTTTTTTAAATCATACAATAATTTTTTGAGATAAATATGTTTTTGCTCCCTATAAATATTTCAAGTTTTGTTTTTAATCCCTTTAAAAATTTTCTTCAACTTTTAGTCCCTCAAAAATTTTCAATTAACACTTTAGTCCCTACTTCTAAATCAACTCATGTATAAACTTCGTATTTTTTATTGAATTTTTTTATGAATGTTTAAAATATTATAAGAATCTCTCCCAATTTTTTTTTTGAATTTTTTAACAAAGCATAAATTAAATATAAATTTTTATATTTTTGGTGCTTAAAAATTCATGTTTTGTTAAAAAAAATCTAAATTTTTTTGTGAGTGATTGTTAAAACATTCTACACTTTTCTTGAAAATTTCATTAAAAAATATGAAGTCTACACATGAGTTGATTTAAAAATCAGGGACTAAAAAGTGTTAATTGAAATTTTTTTAGGGACTAAAAGTAGAAGAAAAATTTTAGAGGGACTAAAAACAAAATTTGAAATATTTATAGGGACCAGAAACATATTTATCCCTAATTTTTTTATAAATTATACAATTTTCAAATTCTTAAATGACAATCCTCACATATATTTTTTTTCTTTCTGCCAGAACAAAATTAATTCATTTCATTAATTAAATGCGCATCAATATAAAGAAAAATTGTTTTAAAAGACACTAAATTAAAAATTGGTTGGCTACACTAACAAAAAATTTGAACATTCAAATTCGCTTGTTCTTTAATGATTTTCACCTTGAAATTAAAATGTAACAATAACAAAGACTTAATAAACAAAATTAACATGCTAAATTTGGATACACCAACACATCAAGAAAAAATAACATCCACCAGAATTTTTTCAAAAGTCACATGGGTGCACATGTAAATATGTAATATTTATAATGTTAATGCAAAAGAAGTAACTTTAAAACGTGTTTTGTGACGTTGTCTTTCCTTAATTTTTCTTTTATGAAATCTTTCCATAATTAAATTATATGTGCCTTTTAACTTTCTCATTTTACTGTGTGTGAATAAGTTATCCTCGACATCCTTAAAATAGAATTGCACTTGGAGTTCTCTAGTAATTTGATGAATTGACACATTTTTTTAAATGATTTTTCTAATAATGGCTAATGTTGCAATGATAAAAATTATTAATTGATCATTTTAAATTTATTAATTAAATTTTTTTAATTAAATTTCATGGAAGCTTTCCATACATATCTTACGAAGATAGTTTGATTGGTTTTTTAGTTTTTTATAAGCAAAAATATTTTAGTTTTTTATAAGCAAAAATTCTATTTATGAAAGTACAAATATACTTTAGTCCATAAAAAAAAAACTCTAATCCTTACGAATAAAAGTCAATATAAAGTCAACATCATAATAGAAAGATATAACAAAGATATTTGATTGGTTAGCGGTAAGTAGATTCTAAGTTCCATCAATGAAGATTAATTTACTAACATTTGTATGTCAAAAAATAAAGTTCGAAGTAAATACATAAAAAGTAGATAAGAAAAATAGAATAAGTAAAAAACTAGCAAGTACTTATATTCATGAGTTTGAATTTAAAACAACGAGTTTGAGAAATTTAAAAATTTATTTCTAGTCGACACTTAACTCACGTATCAGATGATGTTTTTACTGTAAAAAAGTCATGTCTTATATCTTATAGCAGTAATTGTATGTCTTTTAGTTCAACACACATATGTTTGATCACAAAAAAAAAATGAAAATTATAATTAATTAGTTCAAGTTAACTTGTGTCCTAATTAAGGACATATGTTAAGTACCCAATATAAAATATTTATGTTAAAAAAGATAGAATTCACTACATTTTTGTTTTGTTTTGCTGTTCATGAATTTATACACGTTTACCCTCTTTACTCTTTTTTGTTATTGTATTTTCTCTCATGTCAGAAAAAGCATTCATCTCTCACAAATGCACGTGACCCATAATAACCATAGGGATAACAATTGCAGTAAATTAAATCTAAACCCAAAAAAAAAAAATGTTTAAAGATTGAATGCACAACTTCTAAACAATAATTTTACATTTGAATATTAGTTATACTCTTAAAACACAAGTTAACATTTTTCTTAAAAAAAACACAAAAAAGTAACAAATTGGAAGGCTTATTATAAATAAATATTATATATATAATTCACAAAAGTAACAAAAAAAAATATCATTCATAAAAACAAAAAAGTATACATCATATCATGTACTACAATATTATTATTTTATTATCATTTTTGGTGACATTGAAGGAGTTGCATGCATACATGTAGTGTAGCCATCATCATGACTTAAGAAGAGAATATAATGAGAAAAAAGATAAGCACAGCAAGAACAACGGGAAACACCAATAGCAACGGAATTCCAGGGGGTGAAACTGCTCCCATAAAAAATGCACCAAACAAAATAATTGCTGCAATAATAAAAAACACCACAATAGAACCATTACCCCCATACTTCTGGTTGCCTCCTATTTCCCATGCTAGTAACAAATTACTCCAAGATTAATATATATTGTTAAATGATTGGTAATTTCTTTTGTGAGATAAATGATTGGTGATTTATGCTATAGACACATGCCCTATATATATAGTTGGAAAGGGTACGTAAAAAGGTGTTCATGTGTAGGAAATGGCACAACGTTTGGTGTACGGTGGGAATCAAAGGGTATAACCCTAACATCTCAATATATATATATATATATATATTTGTTAACTTAGACTCATATATAAAAACATGAAGATCTAAGTTAACAAGGTGCACCTTTTCACTTTGGACAAAAAAATCAATTACTACTACTCAAACATGTTATAAATATAATAGTAGTTATGTCAATGTTATTTAATTAATTAAAGGAAATAATTAATTGAAGTGAGAAAGTCACATGCCTTCAAGCAACACTACAACATTTTCATTCTACGAGAACCTCAAAAAACCGTTCTGTAATGTAAACAAACCGTTCCCATAGGCTACAAGAACGGTTTTCAGCGTGTCCTATACCGAGGGGTTCTCTTAGCCTTTCGCAACGCTTTTTTTTCCAACGGCAACGCCTTGAAAACAACCGTTCTGTTAGGGTTCCTAACAAGACGGTTCTGAAAGGACCCAACAACAACGGTTTCTCTCTGTTCTCAATTAAAACCGTTGCCATTGGTCAAATAAAGAGAACGGTTTGCTTTTATCTACAACAACGGTTTTCAACTGTTGCTCATCGTACAACCGTTCCAACAAACCTTTACTATATTAATTATTGAGTTGATACGACAACGTTTTCTTGGCGTTTCAAAATCACAAACCGTTCTGGTTGTTTGGTTACGGCAACGCTTTCACACCATTGCCAATTTGAAAACCATTCTCGTTATACAACAACGTTTTCTCGCCGTTGCCAAATCAAAACCCGTTTTGGTAGACCCTTTACTATATGATCTAAAACAACGGTTTCTTAGCTACTGAGTAGGCTTTCACACCATTGCAAAAAGTATCATTTTATTTCAATTTAATTTTAAACCGGTATTTTATTTTCAATTTAATTTTATCACCTTTATAAATAGTTATTATTATTTTAGACTTAAAGAACAATAATTTCAATATGATCCAATAATAAAAGACATACCAAATTAAACTAAAATGATTGTTATTCATATATATAAAAATAACATCGATCAACATATAGTTATCCTAATATTGTCAATCATTCAAAATGAAATAGACCATACATCTTCAAAATGAAACTATCTTAAACGTATATTCTAATGTGAATCATTCACCATCAAACTAACATCTTCAAAATCCTATTACAAAAACTTACATCTATTCTTCAAAATCTTGCATTTCTTCTTCAATATCATCATTATTCATCTTCTGCAAAATAAAAGTAATATAATTAAAATTCGGAGGAAAAAGAAAAGAAATTAACAATGAGCAGATCAACTATCTAGAAGTATGTACGCAATAGTAACTATAGCTTACTTGACTTTTTTCATCTTTTCAATACTCCAATAAATTCCTAAAGTCTTCTTCTGGTATCTCTTGTGGACGATTTTTTAGCCGCTCGCGCTTGGTTTTGTACGAACTAAAATGCGTCTTTTTAATCCAGCATTTGTATCGTTTCTAAGCATCATTTACAATAGCAAGTACAACCTTCCTTTGGGACAATGTATTTTTCCTGCAAAAGAGAAAAATTTAGAAAGTTATATTCATTGAAATATGCTAACAAACACACAAAATCAACTAAAGCATCATAACTTTCACAGTTTCATGTATTCTAATGATGAGTTCAACTTTAAAAAATTGTATGAAACTAGAAAAATTGATCAAAATTTTTGATTGGAACAAAAAACACATTTATAGGCATGCAAAGACAACACCTCCAAGCACCTAAAAACAATAACACACACAAAATTAAACTCCATGTAATTAAAAAGTTCAAATATGAAAAATTCTTACTTTTTTAGTTAGAAAATAATAATAATAATAATCAAAGTCCATGTAATTAAAAACATATATAGGCCCTGCCACTATTCTATAATACATACAGGGGCTTCATATATATCATTATCAGTAAGTCATTATCACTAAAGCATCATATATCATTTTCAAATTCAAAGACTGAAAACCCTTGCCAGACATAACTCATAAGGCACTAGGGGCTTCATATATCATTCATTATCAAAGCTTCAAAATAAAGTCTCACGTTAAATTAACAACAGCCCCTATTCCCTAACATCATCAATATCAAGTAATAGGTTGATTCTAATCATCCCATCATATAGACTAAAACCTGCTAAATCCAAAATAAATGATTCTGGAACAATTACAGTATCACAACTTAACATTATCCATAACAGTCTGAATTTTTCCATAGGCATTACAATAAGATTAAGATAAAAGTTAACATATTTACCTTCAAGCCTAGCAGTGACAATGTTGAACCTCTACTGTTGTACTTGTTTTACTTCTTAATGTATCCATTATATTATTCTTCCCCCCCAGCTCAACACCCTGCAAAATGGTCAAGACAAAAATAAATATATATAAATTGAGAAGATATTGTGTTGCAAATCAATATCTGAAGCATGAATTCGACTCCTACCTAATCACTGGAAACAAAACATGCACAAACAAACGAGATCCTGTCAAAACCGGAGCTCCAACAACAAATCTGCATACCATACTTTTCAATACAACATCCAGTATTATTTCAATGATACCCACACATGGAAGACTTCCAAAGTAATTACAGTGTAAAAAATAGTTATTGGTCCTCTTCACCTCATTCTAGGACTATTAACATAACATGAACAAGCTTGCACTACCCCTGCAACCCCTATGAAAAATTGGTTAAAAATGCAAGAAATTAATTAAAGAAAAATATTGTCATTGTCTCCCCATTATAGGTAAACCTGGTGTCATGAATTTAGAAGCAAAAGAGAGGGATACACAGAGAACATTCTTTGGATTCCCTAGTATGTATAGGTAACTCTCCCAAAACCAAAACAAAGTTATTTGTCTCTTATTGAAACAACAAAAAAGTTGATAATTGATAGATATTGAACCACATTTGAATGAGAAATGCATAAAGCAAGTAAGAGAAACTGTCATAGTAGTGAAACAGACTAGAGGAAGGAGCGAGGGAGACACGAGAAAATGAAGACAACGCAACCTGAAATAATAGCGTGAGGACAATGAGCTCGGAGAAGAAACGTTCAACGTCAAGAGCTTGAGTACATACCTTTTCCTTCGCTTAGCGTCAAGAGCTTGAGTACATAGATTTTATTAGAGATGTTGTAACTTGACAAGCAAAGTGAAACGATTGACAAAAGTTAATTATTGATTAATAGCATGTTTCAAATAATATAGCAGCAAATCATTTTCAGCGGCAACTGAATGAATGCAAAAATATTCAATTACAACTGAATGTGCTTCTAAAGAAAGGAGATAGATCCTCTTTTGCTATTAGCTAAATTAAACTAGATCCTCTTTTGCACTCTGGTTTTCTTTTCCATGATTCTAGATAAATAAATAAAACTATCTTGACGAGCAGAAAGAATATCATGGTATTCAATTCTTTTATAAAAGGACATACCTCAAAGTAATTTATTCCTTGATCATTCTAGAAGAGTGGTAGCGTTCGTAACCTGAAAGTTGGTTTCCCCTGAAGTTACTACATATAATTTAAGTTTTCTTGCATCAGCCATTACCAATTTAGCACTAATATATAATTTGTGACCATCATAAAAAATACTTACAAATAGTAAGGGGACCTCAAATCTTCAAAAATATTAGGCATTCCAGTTAAAGCTATTGTTTAGAGAAATCCTTCATAAAGCATGATAAAAGAATTGAGGTACGAGAAATGCTCCAACAGTTGGAGATATTTGCAATCTAACCATGAAGGTTGTGTTCCACAAATTAGATTCATAGAAATACAAAGAGGAACTCATCAAAGAATCACATTGACTATTATATTTCAATTAATGTATTATTATATTTAATTGTATGCTTACATAACAAGTTGTCACAAAAGTAGAAAAGCTTGTACTTAACTGTAAATGTAATAAATACTACAGTATATATTAACGAGGCAAACTTGTAATTGATAATGGATATTAACATATCTTAGGCTAGCTATACGTAGCATGAAATTGACAAGGAAAAATTTCTTTATTAATAGAAAAGATTCAGTTTCTGTGTGTGTGTAGAAAACTTGACACACAGATGATTCTAACTTATAAAGATATATATCCACATATAAGTCAATTTCAAAATTTCAATTTAGGCACATCATATAGAAAAGAAACATCTCCATATAAAGAAATTACTAGAGTTGAAGAATGAATTGCAAATATAGAAAAGATAAGAATTGAAATCAAAGTAACCTTGTTCTTCGAAATGATCCCTTTAGCTCCGATTTGGCTATCAAAATCAAATGATCACATTCCACATCCACCAAGAAACCTTGGTGAACGAAAGCTCGGCGCTGAATCAAAATTAATAATCATTCATTAGTAACACATTGAATTCACTACCAAATTATGATCAATTTCAGTGGCGAATTTCGAAAGAGACCTTGGTTTACATGAAACTTGTTTCACCTTAGTAGGATCAATAATCACACTCGCTGAATATGCTTATGAGATTAATGATTCATGGAATTTGTGCCCACTCTCAAGATTTGTTTCCTAATATCTGAATTTAACCCCAAGACTTGAAGGCTTAATTGAATTCTCAAGATTGAACATACCAGACTTAATTTGATATGAGCAACAATGAAAAAAACCTACTCTATTCAAATTAAAACAGAACTAATTGAGATACATTGAAGAAACTCATACTAATATCATTTTTGTGTTGAACTATTTTGACTCAATATCTTCTACATGCATATTACTTTCCAGACTCTAATAATTGGAAGTCTTATAACTACACTGATCTGAAATAGACTTTTTGGTTTAAGAAACCTAAAATTGGAAGGAAAAAAAAAAAACATAGAGATGATTCACAGATTAAGTTGTATGAAACCTAAAATTAGAAAAAGTATAGACCAGGAAATTCACAGATTCACAGAACACAATCCAAATGCAGAAGAAATTGAAGAAAAAGGAAATGTAAAGGGGAAAAAAATTACCTCGATTTGTTGCACAAATACAGAATATGAACCTTCAACAGGGCATTCATAGGGTTCAGTCCATGGTGAATGATGGAGAGGGAGAAGGTCTTTAGGGTTCAAACAATGGTGAACAATTTCCTTTTCGTACTTCAATTTGAGCTTCATTGGGGCGTTTATAGGGTCCGACGACGGTGGAGAGTTGAACCGATGGTGGGTTGACCTTCAATAGGGTGGTTTGGGTTGGTGAGTGAAGAAGAGGGTTCTTGGAGAGAAGAAAAGGGTGAGTTCATCGGAGAATATGGGGAACTCGTCGGAGAGTTCGACGTAACGATGGAGTTCGTGAGTGGCCATGGAGTTCGTGAGGATGAATGAACCATGGAGTTTGTGACGTACGGTGAAGTTGCAGAGTTTGTGACGTACGGTGAAGTTGCGGAGTTCGTGACGGAACGAAGATGAATAGGGTGAGAACTACTGGGAGAAAGAAAGGGCAACAAGAGTATCGTCTTCATCAATATGGGTTGTTAGACGATACCTGAAATAGACTTTTTTTTTTATCTATTTAAAATAAAAAAACGGTTTTATGCAAATAATTTAAATATATTTTATTAAAATAATTTAAAATTATATGAGTACGGTTTTTAACTATTGTTATAGATTATATATAGAAAGCCGTTCTTGTTGCAATAGGCTACGAAAACGGTTTTCTGCAAAAATTCAAAAAAAAATAAATATATATAGTGAAAAATTTATTTTATTAATTTTTTTAAAATTATGAGTATTGTTCTTAACCGTTGTTGTAGATTACAGATAAAAAACCGTTCTTGTTCATATTTATGAGAACGGTTTTCTACTGTTGCATATAATTGACAAAAATATATATACTTTCACAACGGTTTACAAAAAGTGTTGTCTTTGATATTCTACCAGAACGGTTTTTTTACATCTCAAAATTTAGGCGTTGCGATAGGCCTAAAATGTTGTAGTGCGCAACTTCATCTGTCCGATAAATCAAGTGTTCCATGTTAAACCATATGTCCCTTTTTAAAATAAATTGGTGTAAATTAGCAAAGTGAGTGCAAATTAAGTAACATTATAAATGAAAGTTACAAAACTATCCCTCAAAATAATAGTTTTAAAGTTTTCACCACTTTGTACAGACTACTGAGACATCATTTCTCTCATTCTCGAGTTTTTTTCATATAAAATGCGATATCTTTCAAAGAGGTGAATACTTTAACATTGTTGGTATTGGTACTTTTTAAACAAAATTAAATGTGCATGATGTCATATTTTTATATCATTTTATATTAAAAAAATTATATTTTAAATGAATTTTATAGGTACCAATGTAAGTTTTTTTTTTGGCTGACGATACCAATGTAAGTTAGATACATAAGAATTACCTTAAATTTTCTACAAAAATGGATATATCAGATTCACATCACATATGAATCAAGATGCTTTTCAAAAAAATTGAATAAAAGCATGCATTAGTGTTAATGTCGATGTTTTATATGGGAGCTATTTATTTTAAATTGTCCATTTAATTTTAAATTTTGAATCCATCAAAACCTAGTTTAAACATTAATTCACAATATAGTACTATATAAAATCTAGAATATAAAATACCGACAAAAAAAAATCTAGAATATCAAATAAATTGCCATACATTTCATACTTCATAATCATAGAAGTTTATATTAACGGTTTACGATGGTTAGGAAGTCCCATATCATATCGGTTATCAGATGGTCTGAATTTGTGTTTATAAGTGAGATCAATCATCACTTTGCAAATCGGGTTTGTAGGGTTGAGTTAGACCTAACTCTCAATTCTAAAATGGTGTCAGAGTGTTCTCCACGATCCGCTGACATGACCTACATGCTATCAGATTCTGATTGGGCAATCCACCGTTTATATCCGCTCCCCAAGCCCAATAGCGCTGGGCGTGAGGGAGTGTGGTAATAAGTTTCACATCAGTTGCGAGATGGCCTCAATATATATTTATAAGTGAGGACAATCATCACCTTACAAGCCGATTTTCCTAACTCCCAATTCTAAGAACAACAACTCTTAAATAACTAGTAGCTTTGAGTGTCCCCATGCTCGTAAGAAGAGAAGGATGGATGATTCTTTTTCACTTTGAGTACTAATTAATTGATTACTCCTAATTAATCTTCCATCTCTTTTGCTGTTCTACAAGCAAGAAGGGATGATCATATCTGATCATTACAGCTTTGAGTTGCATGAATGATTTTGATCAAAATGGAGTGAAAATTTGCTTTAAGCGTGAGCAAATTTGATTTTCTACCTCACGCTAGGAATTGAGTCTTAACCTCAAAATCGATTAATTTGATTCATGAATCAAAATCAACAAAATAATTAATGGATTGAGTCTTAAACTCTTTTTGAGTCGGTTAGATTTATTGTCAATTCTAAAATTGACATTTGTTGTCTCCTTGTGGGTCCGATACAATTTACAATGTTATTTTTTTTTTATGTGCACCTGTATTCTCATGCTTGTTATTCATTATATAGTTGACATGTCTTTTATTAAACTCATTATAATTGTTCATTAATGCTTTTCCCATGTCTTATGTTTGTTTGGAATATATTATTTTTTAGTACAATATATATGCTTAGAATATTATTCTCAATATTCCTATCTAAAAGCATACATCTCCAATCTCCATGACTTTCATGCAGTTTTTAGAAAAATTAGTTATATATTTTGAAAATAAAGTGACAATAAAATTCTCTTTTTATAATTTTTTTGTGATATATATTCTTTTTTATATTTGTATTCAATATTTTTCTTTTTTATTGTTATTTGTTAAATCTATCATATGCACCCTTGCATTCAATTGCATGCACTGTTCTTCATTTTTCTTTTTTCTTTTATTAGTTTTTTATTATATTTACACCGAGATATTTTGAAAATTATTTTATTTTTCATGGAAAATATATTAATTAATTAAGTAACATTCCACAAAAAGAGAGAAGAAGATTGGGGTTCTGAATCGTTAACAAAAATATTTTGTTTTCCTCCACTCGTCTAACCCAAACATATATTTTTTAGGTTTTCTAATCCATTGTTAAAGGTCGGAGTCTCCCCCCAAAAATATTTTTGCTACACACATATGCTTTCTTTTTAGATTTTAGATAATAATAGCCTTATTTATTTTGTCAGACGTGACTTCTATTTAATTTGCAATATGGAGTAATGTCAGAAACCTGCAATAGACAGTTTACAACATATTATGTTCTAACAAACTCAGTCAGGCCAGAGAGAGGGGGGTCGTGACACTATCAACCAACCACACACACCGTTTTTTTTTTTTTTTAATTTGATATGATCAAATTTACATTTATACTTGCAATAAACATGTATCAAAGTTACAAGAGTTGATAAGTTTGACAGAAAATAGAAAATTAGGTGAATGAATGAGAGAATGCTAAAATAGGACAAGATAAATTTGATTTTATAAGGTTCGCATCCTAGAAAGTGAACTCAATTTGCAGTGTGCTATCTAGAAAACAAACTCGCCCCCCCCCCCCCCCCCCCCTCCCACACACACACTTGCTTTCTAAATAGTGAGAGGGGTAAATTCGGAATACCAGGGGGCGCACATCTATCTCAGGGGTGGGAGAAGTAAAACTCTTTTTCCTATAGAGACAAAAAAGGAAATTTTGTAATACAGCCCAGTCCAAATAATGATGAAGACAACCCGACATTGGTGTGAAATTGGGCTTAGGTTAATTAACAAACCCGACAACCCAATACCGGTAACCCGACCCACCAAAAGAGATATTACTCTTTCTGTCACACACACAGTAGCAAGCAAGTGAAAGCAAATTGTGAAGACAACCGCCGCTGCCGACGAACCACCGCATCTTCTGCCGGCGAACTACCACCGTTCACTGAACAGAGAGAAAGTTATAGTTTGATAATAAGTAAGAAAAGAGAAAATGAAGCTTGACGTAGACGTTTTGCGATATCTCTCCAAAGATGATTTTAGGGTTCTTACCGCCGTTGAATTAGGAATGAGAAACCATGAAATTGTACCTGTTGAACTCATTGACCGAATCGCTCGTCTCAAGTATATGCATCATTCATTCTCTTTTACATTATCATCGCTATTACCAATTTACCATTACTATTAAATTTCACATTTTCATCTTCATTCATTATAGGCATGGTGGCACCTACAAGGTTTTGAGAAACTTGCTTAAACACAAGTTGTTACATCACGACTCTTCTAAATGTTAGTTAGTACCTTCTAATCTTCGTTCAATCATCATCATTATTTTATTATTATTGTTAAATTATTAAATAATGATAGAACAAGTTTATATAAGCGTACTTTACTTTTAGATGACGGTTACCGCTTAACCTACCTTGGGTATGATTTTCTTGCCATCAAAACAATGGTGAACAAAGGAGTTTTTGTGTCTGTTGGTCGTCAGATTGGTGTTGGAAAGGAATCTGGTTGGTACTTGTTTTAAATGTTTTAATTTATGATGCTTTTTATTCGGTGAATTTCGATTCTAATTGTGATATTTGTGATTTGGTAGATATATTTGAGGTTGGTACTGAAGATGGAACTGTTTTAGCTATGAAGTTACATAGGCTTGGTAGAGTTTCTTTTAGAGCTGTTAAATCTAAGCGTGACTATTTAAGACATCGTAGTAGTTATAATTGGCTCTATTTATCTCGACTTGCTGCACTTAAAGAATTTGCTTTCATGAAGGTTTGGCTCTCCCTGTCCCGTACCACTTTTTTTGCATCTAGCTATATTCTTGATTTGAATTGTTCTTGTGACATTTCCTTTTCTTGAGCAGGCTTTGGAAACACATGGCTTTCCCGTTCCACAAGCTATTGAACATAATCGACATTGTGTAATCATGTCACTCGTCCAAGGTTATCCTTTGTAAGTGCCTTTCTTTCTTTTTTGTGAAAAATCATAAAAGTCGTTTAGGGTTGCATTGGTGTTAAATGTATCTCCTGATTTACTGAACAAAAAAATTAGTCAACTCTGTCAGTGTTGGATATTGTCATTGTATAATTGCTGCTAAGTACTCTTGGGGTGATATTTGTTTTGTGACTGTCAGAATTGTATAAAATTTGATGTTTGGACTTTAGTCAATGAATTGGTATTCCATCAGTACTAGGATATGCTTCTGATTTGACCATTTGATCCTTGCTTTTACATCTTGTTCATGTAGAATATCTAGCATTCCTTAAGCAGGGTTGTTGTTTAATGACCATCTTAGTCCTAACACATTGGATGCATGTGCTTTAGTTGCAAAATTGCATGTAGTCACTTGTGGTTTATTGTAATAATACTTCATCTCTGAAAATAGTCACTGTCAATTTCTATCTTTTAGGATTGTCGTAGTGGATCAGAATATAAGTCTAATACAAATTTCTTATGTCATACCACAATTTTTAATTCTAGGCCCTCTTTACTTTTCAGAACTCAATGTAGTAGTTGCCACAAAATTTTCTGTGTTAAAACTAATGTTCTCTCTATTGTTTGGTTTTAGATAAGGAAGGAAGAAAGAGAAATGATATAGATTTTGAATCGTGGTTATGGTTTGATGTAGAAGACTAACCACTAAACCTTACTCATGATCAATTAAATTATGAAATTATGAAATATATTCTACTAGACTTCTAATCCTAATTAAATTATGAAATATATTCTAAAATCTAAAAAAAACATGATCAATCCTAAGTTGTAGGAGATGTTTTCATATATTTTAACAATCATTTGAACTTAAGTTTTATTTTTGGTAAACACTTCCTTGAATTTGTATACTTGGTTCTGCAAATGCAGCGTTCAGGTGAAGCAATTACAAAATCCAGAGACAGTTTTTGAGACAATTATTGGTATAATTATTCGGCTGGCAGAACATGGTCTCATTCATTGTGATTTCAATGAATTTAACATTATGGTATGCTTGAATAACATGTACTGGCTTGTCAAATTTATCGTTAATTGAATACTAAATATTTTTTCATTATATGTCATTTTTGGTGGCTTCTGCCTTTGGCTTACAATCTGGCTTCGTTCACTGTAGATTGACGATGAAGAAAAAATTACCGTGATTGATTTTCCACAAATGGTGTCTGTGTCGCACCGTAATGCAAAGATGTAAGAGTCTCTTCCTTGTATGGTATTACGTCTCTCTGAATCGGTTTATTTTTCTTTGATTTCATGCTTGTATGAATGCTAATTTTTTTCTCATCACAATTCTGAAGTGACCCTCATTTGCTATGTTTTATTTGAATTTTAAAATATATCTTTTTGATTGCCATTTGTTATTTGTTAATTAACATAGTGTATACGATCTACATGTCAGTTATATTCTACGGGCTCTTCATTGAGATGGGATGCAATTATATCTACCTACTATGTCATTTTTTTATGTTAAGTTTCTAAGTTTTACACATGCAATCAATTAAATCTAAGTATCTAACTATTATGTCAGTTTGTTATATTAAGTTTCTAAAACATTTTCACAAATATCTACGTGGTCATATGTGATGGGATGCATGTGTAAACATTTTTTTGCATTGAAGTGCATATCAATTAAATCCTTTTCTTATTTCCAATTTTTGGAGATAAATATCCTATCAATTTATTTCTAACTTTGCTTCAATTTCATTCATTTTATGTTTCCTTGTTTCAGGTACTTTGATCGTGATGTTGAATGTATCTTTAAGTTTTTCAGAAAGAGGTTTGTCCTTTAATTTTTATCCCATGATATTTTCTAAAAATAAAAAAGAGAAGTGTTTTTTCACTATCCAGTTCCATAGGTTTTAGCAAATCAAATAGACCTCAAAGGAAAATAGGAAACCTCATTGGAAGATTTTGGATCTTTTCTGTGGTTACATATCCAGTTGTCTTTATGATTAGTCCCTCTTTTTGTTTTAGGTTCAATATGTCTTTTCAAGAAAGCATAGATGATAACGACGATTCTGACAAAGGGAAAAATGAAGCTGGAAAACTGTGTTTTTCTTCAATAGACAAAAGTGCCGGTGTTCTAGATAAGGAACTTGCTGCTAGTGGCTTTGGTAAAAAAGATGAGGAAGATATTCAGAGGGTATGGTGTTTTTTCTGCCTTTTCTTAGTTATAGTGCATTGTTGATTGTGAAGCATTTATCTTATTTTTTATTTAGCCTCAAAGCTCTTCAACTCTACCTGCAGTTTATTGAAGGTGAGGTGGAGACTGATACAAATTCTGATAGTGAAGATGATGACTTGGCGAGTAACTTGAATGAAGCAGACGATCTAAATGTTGATTCTTTACATTTGTCAGAGGAGGTAATATATCCATTAGATTCTGTTGTCAATGTCATAAAAGATATACATGCTATGGGAAACAGTTGTGCTATTTGTTCATTTGTTTGATTTTGATAAATTTAGTTTGGAGTGACATACATGTAAAGAGAGATAAAACAATAGTGGTTCAACAAGTTAAAACAAATAGACTCATCTGTTAGGGGATTGCCTTTCTGAAAACTGTTGATGCCCTTGATTATATACTATGACACGGCATAATTTATTTTTATTGAACCACAAAATAAATTAACTTGAAAAAAGAAGGGCAAGAGGTACTTCAAACCCATTTACAGGACAACAAACATAAAACAACAGTACCACCTAAAGCCTAGATATACCATCAACGGGTTAGTACACCATTCATAAAATAGACAATGCCTCAAGGATACTCTCCCTAAATACCACCTCCAAGATGAAACTAGGATAAAGTAAAAAAGCTCATCACTACTGACATCCTTATTAGAG
Source organism: Trifolium subterraneum (assembly GCA_951799995.1). Classification (NCBI taxonomy): domain Eukaryota; kingdom Viridiplantae; phylum Streptophyta; class Magnoliopsida; order Fabales; family Fabaceae; genus Trifolium; species Trifolium subterraneum. The sequence continues at coordinate 12,743,089 of OX637461.1, forward strand.
AAAATAGACCCTTTCCGGTGAGCCAAATATGACCCGGCATAACCAATAGAAGGTTTTATGTATTTGCTTAGGATACTATTGCTGAAGAACTTAGGAAGGATATCAAACTTGCTTTCTGGGCTTTATGAGGATGGATTTAAATTTTTCATTGCTCTGAATGTGAGATTAATTGCGGGAACTTCTGTGATATTCTAGGTGAACTGTGGGATGTAAATTTGAATGTTCTGTAGTTTATCTAAGATTTGTTATTTGTTCACCAATTGACATCTGAGCATATACCTGCCTCATGTTTTTTAGCTTATTTCGTTAGTTATGCAAATTCCGTATTTTACAATTCTGATTGAAGGATTGTTAATGAAACCATGTTTAGGATGAGGGGCATGAAAGTCATGGAAAAGAGGAGAGCGCTGAAGCAGGTGAAAACAGTGGATCTGAAACGGGATCTGAAAAGGAAGAGTCAAATGACACGGTAAGCTAATATCTACTATTATTTTTATTAGGTGATTATCTTGGTGTTTTGCCTTCCTCTTCATGATGATTATTTTTGGGAAACAGCGTATGTCATCCTTTATAACAAGGAATGCTGTAAATATCCCAGAAGTTCAAATTCAAATGAAAATGCAATCGGAATTGATTTGATTTAATTTTCTGTCAAGATCGAATGGATGAATTTTTATTGAAAGTAAACTAATATTATTCTAGTTTATAGAATCCTTGTTATCTAGCCTTTACATGAAAACCATTTATATGAAAACCATAATGGTATTAATTTGATTTGCAGGAGGAAACCAATGAAATTGAAGCTGAACTCACAAAGAGCTTGAGTAAGCAAAGACAACGTGCTATAGCATCAGCTCGTAGGGGACGGAAGACACTTGCATCTAGGAATAATTACAAAGACAAGGGTGGTAGGTCATCTCACAGTTCTAAGGTTCAAATGAGCGGCTGGTGAGAAATATGGGAAGACAATACCCATGTCATTCAAATATGTTGAAGTGTACTAGAAAATACTGAATATAGTTTCAACAATGTGCCATCTATTAGAAGGACTAAATTATCTCTTTAAAATTCAAACATATGTATAGACTATAGTTCAGAATTGATTCGGTTTTGAGTTTGTTTTCTTCCTGTACGGAGAATAATTATATTCTTTTTGAATGAAAATTTTGCCTTCCTATATATTCTGTCGTTCTTGCATGCATGGTGAATAGTTTAGACTTTGGAGGCGGCTACTATCGATTATTTCTACTGTGCTGTCGACTGGTTTCCACTGTCAGGTACATAAACATAGTGCTTTCGTCTAGTTGAATGCTCGATGACACTTTTGCTTTCACGTTATAATTACAAGACGTTTATCCAAGCGTCCTAAGGCCCTAAACAAAGCTTAAACTTTGGCAATTACCTTGAGCAGCTTTATACATGAGATGATTGCCCTTTTGTGAATCCAGCTGAACAAGGGAATCTTGACTAGTGATGCAAGCATAAACACTTATTTGAAACTAAATTTTTACCCAAGTCAATTTTACAAACAATAATGTAAAATTATTTTTGTCAAATGTAAACTGAAACACATTATGCATCCGTTTGTTGCAAATTAAAAAAAAAATAGTGATTTTGATATTCAATAATTTAGAGATGAGTTTTTAGAGATTTTATAGAAAAGTAAAATTTACAGTGTTTGTTTATTATAATATTTTTTTAATAAAATAATTTTTTGCTTATTTGGATATAATATGTATATTGTTATATTATTTTGTGTTTGTTTGGATATAAAATGATACTTCTAGCATCGTGAGTTTGCAAAAAATTGTTAGATTATAGTATATTGATCTTATATTGTTGACCATTTTATATTTCTAAATTAGTAATCTAGACATTTTAGATTATACTATATTGTTTTGTTACCCTTAATTTATTTATTTTTTTATAAAATAACAAGATAACTCATTCTAATTTGAACAATAAAAAATGTTATTATAATTATTAAAATTATGATCTCTTTGTCCTTCTCCTATTTCAAACGGTCAAATTAGTAATTAAAATTGTTAGTTTTTTATGAGGGTAAAAGTCGATTATCAAATCCCCTTATCAATCCACTATGTATTGCATTTACCCCAACCATCCTAAAATTATTATAACTCCCCATCATCTCTATTGTTAAGACTCTCCTCCCTCTTCTTTTGTTCTTTACATATCACCTTTGTTAACACCTAAGAAAAATCAAATCTCACATATATGAAAGTGCATAGACAATAATTTCTATCATTCAAATGTAATGCTATAATCTTCTAGGTTTGATTCAATTGTGAGAGATTTAAATAGTATGTGTGAGGTCCTGAGTTTGACCCCTATTTCTTTTAAACCAAAAAATATATAATGCTCGAAAAACACAATAGTTTTTATTTAAATAAATTCTTTTGATAAAAAAATATTCTAGAAGTCACGGACTTCATTCATAGTTGTTGGCATTTATTTGAAGGGATAAATATGTTTCTGGTCCCTATAAATATTTCGAGTTTTGTTTTTAGTCCCTCTAAAATTTTTCTTCAACTTTTAGTCCCTCAAAAATTTTCAATTAACACTTTTAGTCCCTACTTTCAAATCAACTCATGTGTAGACTTCATATTTTTTAATGAAATTTTCAAGAAAAGTGTAGAATAGTTTAACAATGACTCACAAAAAAAATTAGATTTTTTTAACAAAACATGAATTAAATATGAATTTTTAAGCACCAAACATATAAAAATTTATATTTAATATATGCTTTGTTAAAAAATTCAAAATTTTTTTTGGAGAGATTCTTATAATATTTTAAACATTCATAAAAAAATTCAATCAAAAATATGAAGTTTATACATTAGTTGATTTAGAAGTAGGGACTAAAAGTGTTATTTGAAAAATTTTGAGGGACTAAAAGTTGAAGAAATTTATTAGAGGGACTAATAACAAAACTTGGAATATTTATAGAGACCAGAAAGATATTTATCCTTTATTTGAATTTGACTAAAATATTATTGCATTATTATCTCCCATTTCCACAATATTTCTTGACCGACCTAACATACACTCACACTCTATCCATAGTTCGGCTATGGATTCACATGTCACAATCTAATTTCTAAATCTATGCTTCAAATGGATAATCATTTTGGATGTTTATGTTTTGCCACTTGCATCATATTATTTATCATACATACCACTTGCTCATTTATTTTCTTCCACAAACCGCGTTTGCCGTTTGGACTTTGGCAGTACCTTTTAGTACTTCACATTCACACATCCCATTTGTATTACTAATTAGTAATTACTGTGTATTTTCTTCATTAGTTGATTAGATTAACTAGTCATCCACGACCACGCATAGACTGCTAATACTAATTAGTTTTTGCTAGGTGGAGTACTTCAAAATTCAATAATCGTCAACTTGGCTCAAGTAATTATAAAGTCAATCAAATTCGTTGAACAAACATTGCATCTCATTGACTCCTTTTACAATCCACACCATTTGTATCCTAGTAATCATTCATAGATTGTCTAGTCATTCGCGCATAGATTAATTTACTCTCTTCGGTCACTATTATATTATAAAATTATTCTATCCATTTAAAATATAAGAGAAAATTGGTAAAGAATATTAATATATTTGGTTAAAATTTTGGACTAAATACATCAACTTTGTTTGACCAATTTTTCCTTATATTTTCGGATAAAGGGAGTACTTTGTATGTTCATTAAAAACAGGATATATTTGCTCTATATCATTGACCACATACATCTATTTTTCATTAACTACTTGAGCTCAATTACTTGATCACTTATTTATTGTCTAATCATGTAGTTATTTCTTTTATATCTAGTTATTTAAACGTAAAATTAAATTTTAAATTAATTTTGCCTACCAGATATCAATATTCAACAAATCTTGATGCACTAAAGTATTTTCCACTCATATATTCTAATTTTAATATCCTTAATTGCTTATACTGAATTGTTTCAGAGCTAAGCATTTCAAAAAGTCAATAATCGTATACTTGACTCAAGTAATTAGAAATTCAACTAAATTCCTAAAAGAAATCATTGCATTCATACAAGCTAGGAAGACTTCTATTCCTAGATACTTATGAATTAATTAATTTGTATGAATTTGTAGGGCTTAATTGTATTTTTTATAAAAAAAAACCCAAAAAAAACTAATGTCTGATTTAAAGAAGCATGAGATAAATAACATAGTGGAGGCTGTGATCACACCCCATATTGACTAAAATGTCAAGTGTAGCACTAGCACCCATAATATACTTTTATTTTGGTCTAATTTTATGAGCATTTTATAAAAATAAAAATCATTAGTTATTATATGCTAATGAATTTTTATAAAAACAATTAACCAAACTATGCTATTAGTTTCTATTCCCTCCTTGTTTTTTTATATCTATGGATGTAGCCAATTAACCAAAGATTTCCCATTGGTTCTTCTCCCCTTTCTCAAAGTTTCAAACCTTTTGTTTTTGTGTATACGTATAAATATTTGGCGCATCTTACGTTGGTGTCTCAATCAGTAGAAGATGCACCAAGTTTGGTTACTTATAATACAAACCTTAAATTCTAAACTCATAATACAATTATTCAAACATTAAATACTCAACTTAAGTTGACTTTCTGTAAAAAAAAAAAAAAACTTAGGTTAACTTAAAGATATATTTATTTTAACCGAGAGCGTTTAGATGAGATGATGCATGTTTCTTCTAGTTTAACCAATTTCCTGAGTTCAATGTCTAACTTGAGCTTACAGTAACGTTAAAACTCTTAATAAGAGTTTGTCATCCGTTTATATCTCACAAAACTCGAGGAATTAGTTTTTGCAGTTGCGCACGAAACATACACCTAATTTATAAAAAGAATATACTGTATATATTCATTGTTTGTCCTAGAATGATAATGCAATGTGAACACAATATCACAAATTTGGCCATATCTTCTTAGACAAAATAAAACAGTGGATGCAACATGCATGAACATCATCATGCATGAACATTATCATCATCATAATCATATATAAAAACCTCCATTTACTACAACTTTTATGCAATGTCATAAAACTTCAAACTCAATTGACCAATCCAATTCCACAATCATGTTATCTCTAAACCTTAAATTGACCATAGTCATACTCATTTCAATTCTATCCATTATTGTCTCACATGCTCAAACAAAAACAACAATTGAAGTTGAAATTGAAGCATTAAAACAATTCAAAAAATCCATAACAAATGATCCCAACAAAATCCTTGCTAATTGGATTGACACAAAACCTCATTGTAACTGGTCAGGAATTCAATGTAACAACCAAACATCATCGAAACAACATGTTATATCAATTTCACTTTTTGAACTTCAACTTGAAGGTGAAATTTCACCATTTATTGGTAACATTTCAACTCTTCAACTTCTTGATTTAACTTCAAATTCATTCACTGGTCAAATTCCACCACAAATTAGTCAATGCACTCAACTCACAACACTTTATCTTGCTGAGAATTTACTCTCAGGTTCAATTCCTCATGAATTAGGTAACCTAAAAAATTTGCAATATTTGGATTTAGGTAGTAACCATTTCAATGGAACTTTACCTAATAGTATATTCAATGTTACTTCTTTGTTAGGTTTTGCTTTCAATTTCAATAATCTTAGTGGTACAATCCCTTCAAATGTAGGAAATTTAGTTAATGTTATACAAATTGCAGGATTTGGGAATAGTTTTGTTGGATCTATACCTGTTTCTATAGGTAAATTAGGGTTTTTGAAATCTCTTGATTTTAGTCAAAATAAGTTATCTGGTGTGATTCCTAAAGAGATTGGAAATTTAACAAATTTACAAAATCTTATCTTATTTGATAATTCATTGAGTGGAAAAATTCCTTCTGAGATTGGTCGTTGTAGAAATCTTGTTTTGCTTGAGTTATATGAGAATGATTTCATTGGAAATATTCCTCATGAGTTAGGAAATTTAGTTCAATTAGAAACATTGAGGTTATATGGTAATAAGTTGAATTCAACTATACCAGATTCTATATTTAAGTTGAAATCATTAACACATTTAGGATTATCAGAAAATAACTTAGAGGGAACAATTTCTTCTGAGATTGGATCTTTGAGTTCATTAAAAGTGTTAACTTTGCATTTAAATAAGTTTACCGGGACGATTCCTTCATCGGTAACAAATTTGAGAAACTTGACATCTCTTTCCATGAGTCAGAATCTTCTTTCTGGTGAAATTCCTTCAAACTTAGGTGTGCTTCATAATTTGAAGTTTCTTGTCTTGAATAGCAATTTTTTACATGGTCCTGTTCCTCCTAGCATTATCAATTGTACTAGTTTGGTAAATGTGAGTTTATCTTTTAATGCATTATCTGGGAAAATTCCCGAGGGTTTTTCAAAGCTACCTAATTTGACCTTTTTGTCTCTTGCATCCAACAAAATGAGTGGTGAAATTCCAGATGATCTCTTTAACTGTTCAAACCTTAGTACTCTAAGTTTGGCGGAAAACAACTTCAGTGGATCGATAAAATCCGGTATCAAGAATCTGTTTAATCTCATGCGTTTGCAGCTGAATGTAAATGCTTTCGTAGGACCAATTCCACCAGAGATTGGAAATTTGAATAAACTCATCTCTTTGTCTCTTTCGGAAAATAGATTTTCAGGTCATATTCCGATAGAATTGTCAAAACTTTCTCTCCTCCAGGGACTTGCTCTTCATGACAATGTATTAGAAGGTACAATACCTGATAAACTTTCGGAACTAAAACAATTGACTGAACTTTTGCTGAATGAAAACAAGTTGGTTGGTCAAATACCGGATTCTATCTCAACGCTTGAGATGCTTTCATATTTGGATCTTCATGGAAACAAACTTAACGGTTCCATTCCGAAAAGCATGGGGAAACTTGATCATCTTTTAATGTTGGATCTCTCTCACAACCAACTCACAGGATCGATTCCCGGAGATGTCATTGCACACTTCAAAGACATGCAGATGTATCTTAACCTTTCTTACAATCATTTTGTTGGAAATGTTCCTTTTGAGTTGGGGATGTTGGAAATGGCACAAGCAATTGATGTTTCAAACAATAATCTTTCAGGCGTCCTTCCAAAGACACTTGTGGGGTGCAGAAATATGTTCAGCCTTGATTTTTCAGGAAACAATATTTCAGGTCCTATTCCTGCTGAAGTTTTTAGTGGTATGGACTTGCTTCAAAGCTTAAATCTTTCAAGAAATCATTTAGATGGTGAAATCCCTGAAAGCTTGTCACAGCTTAAGAATCTTAGTTCCTTAGATCTTTCTCAGAATAACTTGAAGGGAAGTATTCCTGAGGGATTTGCCAATCTTTCCAACTTGATGAAGGTCAACTTTTCTTTCAATCAACTTGAAGGTCCTGTACCTTTGACCGGAATCTTTGCGCATATGAATGCATCTAGTATGATGGGAAACCAGGCTCTTTGTGGAGCAAAATTCCTAAGGCCATGCAGAGAGAATGATCATTCAGTATCCAAGAAGGCCATAGCTATCATTGCTGCCCTCGGATCTCTTGCTGTACTTCTACTTGTAGTCCTTCTAATTTTATATCTCAACCGAGGCACCATATTTGGTAATTCTGCAAAGACTAGTGATACTGAGAATCATGAATCAGTACATGGTTCATCGATGGGTCTTAAAAGATTCAGTCCAAAGGAATTAGAATATGCCACCGGTTGTTTCAGCTCAGACTACATCATCGGTGCTAGCAGTTTGAGCACCGTTTACAAGGGTCAATTTGAAGATGGTCAGGTTGTAGCCATAAAAAGCTTGAATTTGCACCAATTCTCTGCTAATACCGACAAGATCTTCAAGAGAGAAGCCAGTACCTTGTGCCAGCTGAGACATAGGAATTTGGTTAAGATACTTGGATATGCTTGGGAAAGTCAGAAAATAAAGGCTTTAGTTTTAGAGTACATGGAGAATGGGAATTTGGATAGCATCATACATGATAAAGAGGTAGATCAGTCGAGGTGGACATTATCTGAAAGAGTCCGCGTTTTCATTTCTATCGCGAGTGGATTGGATTACTTGCACTCTGGCTATGGTTCTCCCATAGTTCACTGTGATCTAAAGCCTTCTAACATCCTTTTAGATAGAGATTTTGAAGCTCATGTCAGTGATTTCGGAACAGCTCGAATACTTGGTCTTCATCTGCAGGATGGTAGTGCCCTTTCCTCAACGGCAGCTTTGCAAGGCACAGTTGGTTATTTGGCACCAGGTATACGCCTTTTCTAATCTTTTATAATCAATGAATTATGTGTCATCTGTTTTTATCACAATTGATATTTACGGGGGAGTTACACCGTAAATGAATAATTTAGTTTTTTCTAAAGTTTGTGTAGTAGTGAGTGAAAATCTTGCACATTAAATTGTTCTGTTTAGCAAAATAGCATTAGATTGTTTTAGAATTTTAACTCTAACAATATTTTTCTGTGTAAATCCCAGAATTTGCTTACATGAAGAAAGTAACGACTAAAGTGGATGTGTTCAGCTTTGGCATCATAGTAATGGAATTTCTAACAAGAAAAAGGCCAACAGGGCTCTCAGAAGAGGATAGTTCGCTAATCAGTTTGCGTGATGTAGTGGCAAAAGCCGTTGCAAATGGAACGGAACAGATTATCAACATTGTGGACCCTGAATTGATCACAAAAGACCATGGAGAAGTGTTGGAAGAGCTCTTTAAGCTATCATTGTGCTGCACCTTCTCTGATCCTGAACATCGACCTAATATGAATGAAGTTTTATCTGCACTTGTGAAGCTTAAGACAGCAAGATAGTATTACTGTCTAGTTAAGTGATAAACACCGTCAATCAATCAACACTTGGAGCTGTTTTTTCAACAGAAGAGAAAAAGAATACTTGCCAGTTTCTTCGTTATTAGTTTCTTTAACAATGAAAAGCCCTTCTAGTATCCAGTTTAGTTTTCCGGTTACTATGTAATGTATGCAACAAATTATCAAGGGACTTTGAATCTGTAATTAATTCCTTTAGTTTAATGCAGATATATAAATACATACATTCAAGTTTGTTCAATCGTATAGTTAGAGAATGGCGTTGGTTTGGAATTAAAATAGTATGTTAAAAAGGCTCAAAAGTTACTTTCTATTACATAAGCAATGTTGTAACTTTGAGAAATTTTAAGCAGTGAATAACAAAATGCATAATCCCCATCGAAAAACAGGCGCCATCACATACTAAAAACAGATCATATTAGCTATTTTCCGAAGCATCTTAATATTTCTAGAATGAATAAATCTCAACTGAGAGAATAGTCTTCACTCACAGCAATCATCGAGATTGTACAACTAATAAAACAACTTAACGCATGGCTGTTCTGTTCGTATAAAAATGGAGAAACAAATTTATTGCATTTGCATACAACAACTACAAAGAAGAATATCATGAAATAAGCCACAAAGCTTCAATTGCTGGGGAGTAAATAAGCATTTCGGTCCTCCAAATTGTAACCGACCAATTTCATTTTCATACCTCAAATTTACGAAATAACAAATTAGTCCCTTAAATTTAAAAAAGTCAATCAATTTAGTCTCTCCATCAAAATTTCTCTTTTGTTAACCAACGTTCGGTTTAAGATACTAAATTTACGAAATAACAAATTAGTCCCTTAAATTAAAGAAAGTCAATCAGCCAAGTCTCTCCATAAAAAATGACTAAATTGACCGACATTCAGTTTAAGATGCTAAATTGTTATTTTGCAAACTTGAGCGACTAAATCGACAACACTTACAATTTCAATAACTAAAATGCTGATTTACTCATTACTCGGAGGATCGGTATGAAGAAATTCTTGAATGGTTGAAGGGAAATCCAAGTCTGCAAAACCACCCTCAGAAACAAAAGCAGCTTTTCCTAAAAGCAAATGTGCCAACCTCAAAGGTTCTTTCTTCTCCACTCCATCATTCAAAAAATGCTTGATCCACCCATTTAATCTCAAAACCTCTTTTTTACACTTTGGTCCTTCAACACCAACAATCTTAGAATAAAACCCACCTTCACAGTGACAAGAATCACAATCATTATCATCATCCTCAAAATCAACACCACCCCTTTTTTCATCTGTCATTCCTAATAGCATCATTAACCGTTCAATTTCATCAACATCTTCTTGAGCTTCATTTGTAGGGTCGTCTAAAGGAGTAATCTGAGAAGAAGGGTCTTGATGGGTCAGTGAGAATCCTTGAGAAATTGAGAGAAACTCTTGAGGAGGTTCACTGCTTTCTTGGGTTTGACATGTTTGGCTACAGCTTGTTTGAAGGAACAAAGGTGAACCCAATGTTGATACAAAATTGCTTTCTTGTACTTGGTCAGATTCTGTTGTTTTTGTTGTTGTGTTCTCTAATTTTATCCTTTTTTCAACCTGAATAACAAATTAATCAATTAATTCATTAAAACAATTTTAAGAACAACATTTTAGGATGTTGAAATTGTGATTTCATACCTGTTTTAACGATGAGAAGAATTTGGAATGCGAAGACATTGACAATGATTCAGTTTTATTGTCCTTTTGTTTATTTCGAATTGATGATCAATATATAACTTACAATCTATGAAACACCTACACTTCTCAGATTAGGTGTGTCGCGGTGTCGGATATGCGTGTCTGACACTAATACGATACCGACGCTTATAATTACATTGAATTATTTTATTTTTTAAAATAATTATTGGTGTCAAAGTATTGGTGTCGGAAGGACAATAGTGCATTATAATGTATACTTATTTATTCATCTATTTTATTAGTTCAATTTCAGTAGCATAGATTATGGGAAAATTAGTACTGATAATGTAAGATTGGGAGAGAAAATTGACACTTGAACAATGTAAGGAAAAACACTAACATTCACTTGCATACAATACATGATAATAATTCACATTCCCTGAGGAAGAACATTACAATAACGTATACTGAACAAAAACACAAGACCGCGCTCGCTCGCTCACTTTCCGGGAACAAAGTTGGTGGCGTAGGCCCAGGCGTTGTTGTTGACTGGGTCGGAAAGATGGTCAGCAAGGTTCTCCAAAGGACCCTTTCCGGTCACAATAGCCTGGACAAAGAATCCAAACATAGAGAACATGGCTAACCTACCGTTTTTGAGTTCCTTAACCTTTAATTCTGCAAAAGCTTCTGGGTCGTCGGCTAGGCCCAATGGGTCAAAGCTGCCACCTGGGTAAAGTGGGTCAACTACTTCACCAAGAGGCCCACCAGCAATACGGTATCCTTCAACTGCGCCCATCAAGATAACTTGAGTGGCCCAGATGGCAAGGATACTTTGAGCATGGACCAAACTTGGGTTACCCAAGTAGTCAAGTCCACCCTCGCTAAAGATTTGAGATCCGGCCTTAAACCAAACAGCCTCACCGAATTTAACACCGTTGCGAGACAAAAGCTCTGGGAAAACACATCCCAAGGCTCCTAACATGGCCCACCTAGAGTGGATAACTTCAAGCTCACGGTTCTTGGCGAATGTCTCTGGGTCAGCAGAAAGTCCAGCAGTGTCCCAACCGTAGTCACCTGGGAACTCTCCAGTCAAGTAAGACGGGGGCTCACCAGAGAATGGGCCTAAGTACTTAACACGGTCTGGGCCGTACCATGGGCTTCCAGAGGAGGCTACTTTCTTGGTGGTAGCAGCCTTCCTCATGGTAAACTTTGCAGCTCCCAATTCTTGGCTTGAAGGGGTCAACTTGACTGGCTTGCCAGCCAAGGCAGGTGAAGTGAGAGCCATGGATGATGCGGCCATTTTTTTTTTTGCAACGAAATAAAAATGCTTGTTCTGTTTTGATAATTGTACTCTTATGATTGGTGAGTTGCTAAGGTGAACATAGCTGTTTATTTATACTAGAGATGAAGTAGTAATTCTCTTATCTTGTATTATCCAAAGCTACACTCTCATTGGAAGTTGGAGATTTTGATGCTACACTTGGCACTTCTCTAATCCAATAAAGGGTTAGATTCTTTATATGATATTAACCAATGTTGGTGTTCCATGTGTAAATGTGGGATTCCTTTAGATATATATTAGTATTTCTTAAAATTGACTCAATTTATGAGGCTATGCTTTAAAGTGACTCAGCAGTGTAAGATAGTTTTTTAGGTCCACATGCCTGAACACCACAAATTTGAAAAAATTGTGACTGTTATGGACAGGTGCATCTCATTTGTATTAATTCAACCGATATTAGAGCAAAGTGTAATAAAGAAGATATAGATAAAGGCAGACAAATTGTGAAAAGAACAAAGTCAGGGTTGATGGTTACACATAATGGGTGGGTCAATTTTAATTCATGAGGTAGTTATTGAATATAGTATAATCTGGTTTGTTAATTGTATGTTAAGTCTTACAAGTTATTTGGCTAGTATTGTTTAGGCCATTATTTTCAATAACAAAAAAATCAAACAGTTTCACACCCTATGGATTTATTAAGTTACAATGCAAGAGGTACTAAAGGATAATTGCTTTGAGTTATACTGATATAATATGATGGGAATTAAAAAAAGAGCCACACATTTGGTTGAATATATAAAGGTCGAATAATCTATGTCTCGTAAGTATAGTTCAGATGGTAATTAAAAATCGGCAAGTATATCTGAGTACTTGAGCGAGGGTTCGAACATGCAATGTCCCTCTTTTTCTCACTTTATTGTGTGTGAGTTTTGTCGTTAAAGCTCTTTAAAACAAAGAAAAAAAATATAAGAAATGAGACAAGTTAAAAGTAGTGGTCCTGCTTTTTTCTGTATTTTTACCATGTTTCCCATTTTACAGGTCATTTAGCATAAGTCACTTATCCAAAATCTAAGATAGCACTTTCTTATTGGATGAAGTAGGTGTTTGTGATATCTCTATATGGTATAATTTGTTAGTGAGGGGGATAGAGATAAAAATGGTATATAACTGATATTTATGAGAACCAGTCATATCAAGGTGTCTCATAAGTTGTTACCACTAGTCATGCTTAGACAAATGAGATTATTTGTCAAGCTCTTGCATATTATTTATTGGATTGGATATTTAAATATTAAGATGTGAATCTGTGACAGATGGATGGAGATTGAAGAGCATATGGTTTGAAATTAGTTGAGTATTCATGTTCCATCTAATTTGATATTTAGAATCCTTCTGTTGAATAGTCTACCAATGAAAAATATGAAATAATTAAGTACCAAACTTAGTAAAAAGTACATTTTGAGTCTTCCATAAAACAAGAGGTTTTTTACAAAAGAAAAATAAATGAATGTTAACACAGCTTAATTATACACCAAAGAACATAATTCTGTCATTAAAACAGTATAATGATGCAGAAGTTATAAGCTTAATTTATACATTTCTTCTTGTGTACCATATATCTGTTATAGTTAACAATGTTACCAAGCTTTTATTTTGCTTTATTCTCCTAATCAAGCAAGCTTCTCTAGGCTTTGCTAAGTAAATCTTTGTTGACAAGATTGGAATTGTTAGTAAGCTTCAACGTTAAAATGTGATTACTCGTCTTTCAATCTATTTTGTCAAATGTTGCATTTTACGAGGGTTGAATGAACAATCATCAAGTTAAAATTGTATTGAATCAAAACCAACAAAGTTAACCTGACCAAGGTTCTTAGGATCTAGTTGTTATGTCAACTTGTTTTTGCTAAGGGAAATCGAAAGGTAGATTCAACTCGTAAGCTCATAGAGTTTACCTCATATTAAAATAAAATAAACATATATAATAGTTTAATATTAACTTCCTTAAAAAAAACTTGTTTAATTTTGAACATAATATGCAATTACTAATTTTATTTTTAATTTAGAAATTTAAGTGTTATGAATAATAATTAAATAAAATATGACAAAATTGATATATTATTAATTTTAAATATTAGATAATTCACACTTAATTGATTTTTCCCATTCTCATTAGTCATGACTCATGAGGTAAATATGACTACAATCATGCATTTCAATAACAAATAACACAACGATTATATGTCCATCAATATATAAATAATATCTTCTTTTTTTTTCATGTATTAAATATGACTATTTGAATGAATCATGTATGTCATGTGGGATTGAATATTATATATGATTGGTTGAATATAAAAAATAATCTAAAGTGATTGTATATTTTAACCACTATTATTTTATTTTATTTTATTTTACAAAACCCTTGTTATATTATGTATCTTTTTGTTTACAATATTTATGTATATGTATTTATTATTTATCAAATTATTTATTATATTTAAATGTCCAAAAAAATGTTGAAATTGCTATTATTAGTATTATGCATTTGGTTTATAATATAGATTAGATAATCAATTATTCAACCATGAATTTTTGCTTATAAATGAAAAAAGACATAATATACTACTATAAAAAATGACCACAAGTGTAAATCATTATATTACTCCTATAATAATTACCATATACTATTATAAAAAATTAAATGTCTTTTTAAATATTATATTGTTATGTGAAAATATACAAGTTTAAGTTATTTTACTGATTTTATAGGGAGTTAAATCGTCCAAAATCGTTTTGATTTTAGATTTTAGTCAAAATGATTTTAACTTCGATGACATAATGTGCTTATATACACACATATTATAGTACAATTGATATCCTATAATTAAGCTATTAATTATTACAATAATTATAGAATAAATATAAATAGCAAGAACTAATCATATAATTGTACACATGTGTTGACCAGTACAAGGCACATCAGATTATAGTCGTTATCGTTAGTATCACAACTTTCTTTAACCCCCTCTCAAACTGATGGTGTTACAGTCACCCCAAGTTTGTCTCTAAAAGTATTGAATCTTGTGTGCGTGAGAGGTTTGGTGAAACAATATGCAATTTGATTAATTGTGGGTACATAGGCATATCAATTTTATTTCAAGGACTTGATCACGTATGTAGTGAACATCTATCTTAATTAATATATGTTTGGACCTAGCATGCATAACTGAGTTGCATGCTAGTGCGTTGGCATTCAAGTTATCACACCACAAGACTGCTTCCTGAGCATAGGGAGGTTCAACTCTTGGTCTGATCCAAGCTACTTCATTTAGATAAACAATAACAATAGATAACATATTCTAAAATTCATTTAGATAAAAAATATTAGGTTATTAGCTTAAAATAAATTGTAAATTAAGGAGAGACTTATGCTAAATTACAAAGATGTTTGCATCTCCATTATGTTTATTATAGTAATATTTATTTGTTTAATACATGATATTGATCGTAAGTACTTCTTTTAGTTGAGATTCAAACTTTAATTCATCTTATTCTGTGAGTCTAACAACTTCCACTAGATCAAACTTCGATTAATTGGGTAAACAAAAGAGTACGTTTTAATCGTCTATAAATCATAAAATTTCATTTTATTCCTCTTTCACTTCCCCTTTCTTCTACCTCAATTGAAAAATTAAAACCTCTTTAGAGATTAAATTAATGACCACTCTTAAGGGTCCAAGTCTCTTACCATTCATATCAATTCACTATCACAAGAATGAATATATTGTTGGTTTTTTTTTAATGAATTTTATGTTGTGATATCTAGGGGTGTACCCGGTCAAACCCGGTCAAACCCAAAAAAGTGTTATGATTTTTAAAAATAATTTTAATATAAATAACAAAGATTTTTCTTTTGCAATTTGAGCATTAAAAAGGAAAAATCACATGTTCAATACTCTAATTTTCAAAAAAAGTTGTATGTGTGTTTATTATTCCCAACGGTAAACACATTTTGTACATCACGATTTTAATGCATTTTCTGATAATCTCCTTCAAGTGTTCACTCTTTGACTTATTTTTGTCATTTAAAAGTAGTGGTGCTAAAAAATACCGTTATTTGAAAATAATGAAAATATGTTGTTTTTATGAAGAAAAAAATATGATGATGATATTATCATATTATGATGCTAAAAATATATTGAAAAAATGTTACATTATTTTTTAAGAAATAAAAAAGGTTGAGTTGTTTTTATGAAAAATATGATGATTCATCATTTGGTCATTTAATATTGAAAAAATTAAAATTTGGGTAACCCGCTATCCACTCAACCCAATCCGGAAATAAGTGGGTTTACCCAACCCGGCCCAATGGTAAAGTGAGTGATTATTTTGCTCGACTCAACCCGAAGTACTACATATGGTTCGGGTTTTGACCAAACCCAAACCAATCCGGCCCATGTACACCCCTAGTGATATCAAACATTTGTCAATTTTTTAACGGGTTAAATATGTTTTTAGTTCCTACATTTTGCGAAATTGTTAAGAATGGTCACTACATTTTAAAAATGGTAAAAAAAAACCTATAAAATTTTGCTGATTCAAGATTAGTCCAATCCGTAGAGAATAGTCCCTACATTTTGCAAAATTGTCAAGAATAGTCCCTACCTTTTAATATTTTTAGTCCCTACATTTTACAAAATTGTCAAGAATAGTCCCTACCTTTTGATGTTTTTAGTCCCTACATTTTGCAAAATTGTCAAGAATGGTCCCTAAAGGATAAAAGCAGGGACTAATCTTTATAGCGGAAAATTTTACAGGGTTTTTTTTTTTACCATTTTTAAAATGTATGGACCATTTTTAACAATTTCACAAAATGTAGGGACTAAAAACATATTTAACACTTTTTTAAATGATTATATCATACAATGACGTTATACTATTATTATTATTATAATAAAAAATATAGTTTCCTAAATTTGAGATTAAAAAAAGCATAAGATTGACATTGACAAAAGTATAGACTGTATAGTACAAAATTTCCAACAATTTATTTATTATTTTACACATTTTTAGCTCTTAAAAGTTAAAACCCTTGCATAAAATAAAAAACATAGAAAAAGAAAAAATTAAAACCCTAAAACAACAAAACTCAGCAGCTTTGCTTTGGTATCTGAAACAACAAATTGAAGAGTCGCACTTAACTCACCTCGCCGGAAAAACCAGCCGGAGTTGCTCATCGGCGCCAGAAAAAGTGAGTAAGCTTTCCAGGTTTTTCCTTTTTACTTCATTTTAGCGATTCTCTTTCCCCTTTGCTATAGCACGCGCGAGGATCCGATTCCACCGCGATTTGCGGCCGAGATAGCCACCACTGCGCCGGTGATTCAACTGCGTTACATCCGACTACCACTCCGGCATGCTGGACATTCAATTTTCAGTTGCCGATTGCATATGCTCTTGTGCAGCATTGATATTAGTAGTTAACTAGGGTTTAGTAGGAGTATTTAATTTGATTAATTCGGACATTATACCATGCGTTTGAAATCAATCAATTCATCTTTCTGCTGCTGCAGAAGTAGAAAAGTCCTGATCTTTTGGGATGGGGCGGGGTGCACTGATTCATAGGATTTTGGAAGAATTTGCATTTTTTATTGTAAACTAACACATGCATTAGCTTGAACAAAGTTCGGTACAATCAAATTGCAAAGATGTGTAGGGATATTCTCTGTTCTCAAATTAAAACTAACACATATAGCAAAGTCAACTAAGGGTTTGTTTGGATTGACTTATTTGAACTTATCTACCAGCATAATCACTTGTGAGATAACAACTTATGACATTTTCTTAAGCTGTTTTCAGCTTATTTCCATAAGCTCTTAAACAAACCAATTTGATATAAGCTGCAAAATAAGCTGTTTATGCAAACAAGGCCTAAGTCAAGATTGTGCGTTGTTGAATAATGAGAGTAAATTTTTTAATTAAGCACATATTCAATAAATATTTATCATATACTTATGAGTTCATGTAGTATAAGCTAGTTTTACTTTTACAATTGAAAAGTAAATGATGGCAAACTGTTTTGTACTCCTTCCTTCCCATACCAAGGTTGTAGCATAGTCCTTAAGAAAAGTTGTTAATAGTGTAGCTATTATATAAAGTGTTGTGTAATTTTCAATCATACCCTTTATATATCTTCTTAAATAGTTATTTTATCATTTATTTGATCAAAAATCACGATAAAAATGAATAAGCGTATAAATTGGAAAACTATTTACTGTTTCATTGGATATGTAAAATGACAATCAAATTGAGACAATTTGGATTTTTTAGAACATCATATAAAATGGGACGGAGGGTTTTCAATCATTTGAGATGTTGAACTTAATTTAGTTGAATAGTTCAATAGCAAAGCTAAAACCTTTTTTTTGGTAACATCTACAAACGTTTTCATCTATTTTATTTTTACGTACCCTTGACAGGTTTTTGGTGAAATTACTAATTCATCTTCATGGCTAATAATCCATCACAGCTTCTCCCATCAGGTTTTTTTTTATTTCACTATCTCTCTCCAACCAATTTTTGTGTAATCCAATATGGCTTTTAACAAAGTTTAAGATAACATATCATTTTGTGCTTAAAATATGCAGAGCTGATTGACCGCTGTATAGGTTCAAAAATATGGGTGATAATGAAAGGTGACAAGGAGCTTGTTGGTACTCTTAGAGGCTTTGATGTGTATGTCAACATGGTCCTTGAAGATGTTACTGAATAGTAAGACCCGCACTACTACATTTTATCCTTTTATCTGCAAAACTTTTCGATGTTCTGTTTTTTATATTTATATTTACATTGTGCACGTTTGATTGTTTTTCTGTTAAACATGTGTTTGTTGGGTAGGAAGATAGAATTGGACCAGATTTACATGTTTGTATAGGGATGCATTTATTTCATGCGCGGACTCGATTCCCCAAACTTTTTAAAATACACTTCTAAATGGAATTGTTATACCACGTTAATTTTAATAATTAACAGTTTTTCCTTAACTTTTGTGAGTCTTAACATTTAATTTGAATTGGCATGATGTCGGAGAAGTTAATTATACTTTTTTCCCCAACCTTTATGAAAGTAGGTTTCCTTTAGGAAGAAAAGATGTGCAAAATTGAAATTGATTTGTTCTCTCTCTCTAACATCCTGCAACTTCCAATTAGCTCACTACTAACTGTCAGCTGGTTAAAACTTAAAAGGACGTGCTATGCAGGTCTTAGATAATGTCGCCATCTACCCCTTGAGGTCTATAGGAACTCCCTATGCATGCTAACGGAACCTTGGGGCTATATAACCAAGTGGCCTCTATGTAATGCCATATAGAGTCTTCTGAGTTCCACCATTATTATCTTTTAAACTTGTTAGGAATGTTGTTGGTTGGAGAGAGATAGTGGGTCTATAGTAAATAGTGAATTTTGAACTATAGTAGGTCATTTGTAAATGGGTGATTTTGAATTTGAAGGAATGTAAAAATGTTGGTTTGAAATTCCAGTTGTTTAGGAAGGTTTTACTTTAGATTTGAGAAAGTGGGCTCCTTATCTACTGATTTGTATGAACACGTATCTTAATTTGAATGTCTGTGTGCTATGAATAACCAGAGGCAACTAAAATTATAACCATATGGTGAAACAGTAGAATTGTTAGCCACCATGATCCTTGACTTCACACTTGATTGTTATTACCAATTACCCATCTCTGGTCGATACAGGAGGAAATACCATATGTTTACTTTCATTTCCCAATGACCAAATGAGAAAGCCTCTCATTTGTCCCAACGCTTTTACTACCATCCTCTGCAAATATGAAAGTGCCTGTGTTGGTAACTCCGCAAAACCTGAACGACTTATCATCAGTGCATACTGGAAAAATTACCTCACGACTGGGAGATATCTAACATCCTGCAACTTCCAATTAGCTCACTACTAACTCTCAGCTGGTTAAAACTTAAAAGGACGTGCTATGCAGGTCTTAGATAATGTCGCCATCTACCCCTTGAGGTCTATAGGAACTCCCTATGCATGCTAACGGACCCTTGGGGCTATATAACCAAGTGGCCTCTATGTAATGCCATATAGAGTCTTCTGAGCTCCACCATTATCATCTTTTAAACTTGTTAGGAATGTGTGTTATTACATGCAAGTTAAGTGTTTAAGTTCAGTTTATCATGCAAATATAGTACACTAACAACTGCAATTTTTTATCATTGGGTGTGGTTTGATACATGGGCCAAATGGCATCATAATGCCTCTGTTTAACAGATAGACTATTTATATCTAATTGCCGAAAACAACAATCTCCCCCTACCCCTGTACATGTTTGTGCCGACGAATAGTGGTTTCATAAATCATTGTATTTATATTCTTGAGGAGCATTTTTCTCAGTGGGCCAGTTGTTTTGGGGTTTAAGGAGCTGAAGTATCAAGTGTAAATTTGTTAGTAAGGATCTTTATGAAATTTGTGATTATTTGATGCTGTACTTACAGAAGACTTTTTCACTTTTATAATGGCTTTTGTGTCTGCATGATTTATGTTAGTTCTCCATTCTTCAAGGTGATGCCTTGGGCACATAATAAGTTGATTTGATTTTATATTCATTCAACAGTGAGATCACTGCTGAGGGGAGAAGGATTACTAAGCTTGATCAAATTTTACTCAACGGAAACAACATTGCCATTGTAAGTGCCAAATCCTCAATTGTTTTATATTTACCTAAACTCCGGATTATTAATAAATCATGGCAAATGCTAAATAGTGCCCCCGTGCAACTCTTTAAGCATTCCATTTGAAGAAGTTTTTTATTTAAAAAGTTAAACATTTCAATTCCCAATGCATTGACTTCACATGTTTTCAAAAAAAGTTCATAGAAACTTACTATTTAAGGTGCTTAAAGAGTGCCCCGGGGGCACTATTTAGCAAGACCCATAAATCATTTGACTTGGCAACTTTAGAAAATAGTTACAGTAGTCTCGCATGTTTTTTAGTTTTTACGGTGTCATAATGATACTAACAATGTGGTGTGCAATGCAGTTGGTCCCTGGTGGTTCACCTGATCCAGAATGAATAATGCTACTTGGTTATCTCTATTTTTAACTCTTAGTTGTTGCACAAGGCACATATTTCCTATATCTAAAGAGGATTCTGAGGCAAGCTAGGGTTTTTTCTTCCGAAATCTTGTTTTAAGGATACATGATCGTAGTAACTATAAAACCTTATCATCATGTTCAATTGTGGATTGTCCAGTGTAACAAGTAATGGTATTGATTATAACAATTGACTGTGCACCTTCATATTCTGTTTCTCTTCCATTATTACTATCAAAGTTCACTCGTGTTTACTATATGCGGATTGGACTCCTTTCCCTTTTTTATGTGGTACCTGCTATTATTATTTGAAGCTTGCACATATAATATAATGATATTTTTTTACAAACCTGGTAAAAGTATATGCATTGGGACTATAATATAATGATATTTCTTTAAGGTTTTAATTTCAGTCAGAGTTTGGATTGATTTTCTTAAACTGTGTTGGTTAATCATTATCAAAACATTGTTTTGTTTTCAACTTCGTTTGATGGTTTTACCATCCTTTATTCGTAGGAAAATTTAAATGTTATGGTTATTGACTTTGGGAAAAGTGTAGTTGGTTAGTGTAAGTTAATAACTGTTGAGCTTTGCTATTTTGACACAACGGGACAACAAAATTTGACATAATTTTTCAAATGCATGCTTAATTGTGTCTGATAGATGATTAATTAATAAATATAATAAGGTATAACAACTTACTAAACATCCAAATAACACATTTAACCATATTTTTGTCTTTTTGGTATGAGCCGGAGATCCTCATGTGAAAAGTTGAAAATCATGTCTATTTTTCATATATTTATTTAACGTAAAAAACAACCCTAATTAAGATCTATGATACTTACGCGACTCTACATAGTATCCATTGCAGATAATGCACAATAACTTCTGTCTCCATTATTATTGACGTATAAGAGACGCTTCTGTGAGGAAATCATATTGGGTGGAATATGACCCAATCTATGCGGCCCAAATGCTTCATATTCAACTCAATATGATTGCCTCGCGGAAGTGTCTCTTATACGTCAATAATAACGGAGAAGATAGTTATTGTGCACTATCTGCAATGGATACACTCCTTATATGCTTACAGAACCGTTGGATCCATCTCAACGCTCCTCATCATCTTAAGTGCCAACTATCACAGGTGGTTATAACCGTCTCCACCTTATATAAAGCAAGCTTTGGTGTCAAAGTACACAATTTCAATCACTTTTCACTTCACTCTCTTGATCATGTACCGACTTAAGCGTTGAAATGCTAACGTGTTTTGCAGGTATTTTCCCCATCGTGACTCATCGTGCCTAAACTCCATCTCCACCATAACTACCTCATTACCTTACGACCGAACTCTAAATTACTATGACCCCTTCTCCTAAAAATCTGGGGTTAACACCAAAAACAATTGTGTTCCCACCAATTTTTTTTTTTTTTTGTCAAAATATCATTTCTCATAATTTTGAGTCATAGTTTGTTGATTCAATAAGCTGTATAAACAGAGCAATATCCCACCCATTTGTATGTTTGAATAACAAGTTATTATCCAACTCAATCAAGCTTTCAAGTTATTTTCCCTTTCAAGTTATATGGTTTCCTCTTTCTGATTCCTTATATTGATTCTAGACCATGAATTACTGTGTTATGTTGGAGTTTGAGATGAAATAAGCAAGTGCTGTAAATAATTTTAGTTATCAGTGTCACGAATCATGATGATGATGCATTCCATATCAATATTAGTGTTGTCATGGTGTTGCATTTACAGCCCCTAAGAGAGATAACAGAAAGTTAGAAGAGTGACAACAAGATTGCATGCACTTTTGGTATCCCAGGACCATAACCAAGAGAGATAATGTACTATTGGAAGAATATTTATTTTGTTTGGTATTTGATTAAATTATACATCCTTTCTAGTAGAAAACTAAGTTGTAACACTTTACATGTATGGCCTTTGTACACCTTTGACATATTATAAAAACGTAAAAAGGAGGGGGGGGGGGGGGGGTAATAGAAAAATAACTACATAATTTTGCTATGTATAGCTAAGTTGAAATATCACCTAGAATTCATCAATGCATGAGAAATGTTGCCTCATGGAAATTAATCTAGCAGCACACTTTCAGTAGCCACGCCGCATTCAAAGTAATCTTTGTAATCAATATCAATTAGAGATGTTCTTGCATGGCAGGTATGCTCGGATAAATCCTGCTGTTAGTGCATTGAATCTGATATCCCATCTCTGTAGGAAACTGACAAAATTGAATGGATAGCACAAGAAAGCCTCATTTCGCTAAATTAAGCACGTTTTGCTGCCCTTCCTCTTGTCACAGACTTTAAATAGAGTTCTTCATATTGTGCTGCTGAAGAATCCCAGCTAAAATCTATGTTCATGTCCTTCTGAACAAGTTGCTTCCAACTCTCGGGATCGTTCTGGTAGAGATTAATTGCGCGTACTAAGGCACCATTTATTCCCTGTCAAAATGGTGTCATTTAGAGTTTACCAGAACAAGAAACAGCATAAAATAATGTTTAGGTGAGGACCTTGAAAGGTGAATAAGAGAGGTTACAGGTAAAGTATAGCTTTGCATGACTGACTCTATAGCAGGCATGACAATCAGTCATACATGATTAGATAGGACCGAATTCGCTTAATTTTAAATCGTCCATAATCCAAATTACAAAGACTAAAGTTGTAATTAAACCTATATTAGTAATAAAAAAAAGAAGAGTAGAATAAGAATTTTATTCTCACTCTCTTGTATCGTAAATACTGAAAATAAAAATTAAACATTACAATCATTGGATAATTTAAATTAGTACCATTTTTTCGTACCCGCTAAATATGGAGGCAGGGTGGGCCAAACCCACCCTATTACCACCTCTATATTAAAAAACATTATAGCATTTGTGATGTTGGACCGTAATAACGTGATATTTTACTTTACCTTCTCATCGGCATTCAAAAATGTAAATCCATTTTGAAACTGTGAAGGTATTGTATCATCATCAATGTCAAAAACACTGCAAAATGAGACAGAATTTAGTTAATCTTCAGAAATAAGTACACTTTCATGTCAAATGCTATGCTAACCTGTCATTTAGGCCACCAGTTTTTCTGACAATAGGTACGGCACCGTATCTCATTGATATCATCTGCAGGAAAGATAATAGGAAAGTGTGTAAAGTCAAAAGAACTGGATTTAGACCTTCCATCATGTCTGCTTTTGACTCACTTATATGACCATCTTTGTACAGTTGGATACTTTATCACGTCACATTTCATCCAGGTGCAGAAAATGGATTTTGGTGGTTCATTTAACTATGAACTAAGTTTGACTAAATGAATATCATTTAATAGCAGGGTAACAATAAATATATAAGCATCTAAAATCAAGATACAGTTTCTAATTTTTTATACCGGAAACATGTATCACGAAAGAATGGAACATGGATTTGCTTTAACTTGTATTCTACAATAAGTAATTTTAATCTTTGAAATTCATGAACAGCCATACCTGTGTTAGGCCACAAGGTTCAAAGATCGATGGAATGATGAACATGTCAGATGCAGCATAAATGGTATGGGAGAGAGATTCATCATACTTCAATATCAGCCTTATGTGGTCATGATTCTTGAAGTGGTTGGCAATGCCCTCAAATTCTCTCTAGAGAAGAGAAAACTGATAGTCAGTTAACAGAAAATAGGGGGAATGAATTGGCATGTCAAAGAAAATTAATTTCATTAACAGCCAGTCTACTTCAAAATCATTTAAAAATGATAAATGACCAAAGTGTTACCAAAAAAAGATAAAGGACCAAAGTGTTACAAAAAAAGAAGATAAAGGACCAAATTCTTGCAAAAAAAAGATAAAGAACCAAAGTGTTACAAAAAAATAAGATAAAGGACCTGCGGTGTAATTTTGCCTATATTTAATTAATGTTTTAGCTTTAGTAAGGGTACAAATGGTAAAGTATCACTAATTGTGCATTGGTTTCTTAAAAGGACTAAAGATTTGGGACAAAACTAAAAAGGTAAAAGGACCAAAGATTTGGGACGGAGGGAGTAGTACATTTCTAAAAGGCGAATAAATTTTCTCCAGTTTTTTTAGTATCATTATTTTTTTCCACAACAATGCGATATTGAGTCATCAGGTCATATAGTTCACTAAAATATACTTTTTTATGGTGCTGAGAAAGAATTCCGCCTATATTCTCTAAGGTGATTTTTCTTCTGCTATACACTTTTAGCTGTCTGCATTCTAAAGTGGAGAAGAATACCTCTAAATTTCAGCTATAAGTAAAGAAAAAATGACCTGAATATGTGGCACTGGACTTGAACCAAGTAGAACAAATTGACCTCCAAGCTCCAATGTTAGATATATTGCATGTCTAATAAGATGAACACCTTTTTGTGGAACCAATCTTGTTATGCAGCCAACCTATCATAGAAAAGAATAGAAAGATCAAACTATTAAAGAATCCTCCTTTCTAACTTCTACGAACAAGTCATGAATGATTAATTGCTAAATGAGTAACAAATAATTAGAAATTTCAAGTTAAGACATCACTTCATTATATATATATATATATATATATATATAAAAGACGCCTGCCAACCAAGCAGCAAATAAATACAGTAACATCCAAAATTTAATTGAATAGAATACATGAACTTATAATTTGTTGGAAATATGTAAATGAGAAAACTATAATATATTGTATCAAATAAATTGTCCAATGAAATCACAATATATAATTACCAATGGCCTCTTAACATCTTCAGAAGAAAGACCTAGATTCCTTCTCAAAGCTTCCTTATTCTCTGATTTCCCTTGAAGATCATTTGCATTGTACTGGACTTCCAGAAATGGATCAGTAGCAGGGTTCCATATATCAGTGTCAATACCATTAAGAACACCGATGAACTTTTTGGAGTGGGTAGAGAGAGTTGACTGCAGGCCTTTACCTCCCTGCATTTTGTACAATAATATCATTCATGAGACCAACTTCTAAAGTTGAAAAGTTATGAAGAGTGTTTATACATTAGCTCAAACTTAAAAGCATTTAGGATGAATTATGTGCGATTCTCCATTATTTTTTCTGTATAAAGATATACTTTTTCTTTAACAGCTGTATAAAGATATACTGTCAAATCCAAAGATCAATAGCAAATTCATTCCGGCCTATGTCAATTTGCAAATCAAATCAGATCTCCTGGTACCCTTATATTGCATGTAACAATATCAAATGCCAAACAGCTAGTAACAGAAACATATGCAATAGTCTTTCATTTATTATTAGAAACAGAGCCCATGTCTATTCTTAAGAATCAAATCTTCAAAAAGCTTAAGCTATTAGGAAAAGCACATGAATGGTTTTAGATCTATAACAAATCACTCACATGAAATTCATTTGGCTTAAAGCATGGACAAAGCATAAGCCCACTCCAAAAAAAAAAACTCTGCTCGAATTATAGTTCAATCAGAGAGATAGAAGTAGCATGGATCAAATTTTTCACCACTTGGTCATAAAGACTCAAAAGTCAAATAATATGTCAAGGGCCAACTCTCCTAAAAGTTTTAGATGAAGGTATCTGAGTGGTTATATATCTCTAACAATCCTCTCCGGTAACAATCTAGTCAGCATAGATGCAATTATTCAAAGTTGACCCAGTGCTTGTTCCTTTACGTGTGCTTGTTTTATTTTAATTAAAAAATGGATATTTTGGATAAACCAGACAATAACAAATATCCGCAAGAACAAGAAATGAACAATACCTCTGCAGTTCTCACTTCTTGGGCGTAAGTAGGGGACACTGTTGTTACAATGTTTGAGTATACAACACCACCCTGACCAATGGAAAGTGAACTATTACTTATATAGTTATATTTTCTCATAAATGGCAGAATAGATAATCATATTATTAGTATACCTTGACAGAATTGACTCTATCATGTGATGAGTTGTCCTGCATTCTATCGGGTCTATTTAGATGGTTGCTATCAAGACCACATGATTCCAACTCTGAAGCTGCTGCAGTCCCTTGATACTCAAAGTTGTGGCATGTAAAGCATATCCTAGCTGAATTTAATCCTTTTGGGACATATATATCCCAGTATAGAGGAGCCTGGCATAATTGGCACAACAATGTTTAGTCAGTAAGTTGCTCAAAGAGAAAAAGTTTGGTAAAAACAATTTGATAGGTCCTACAATAAATGCTGTCTGCCAATCATGGCAATGAATGATATCTGGCTTCTTGCCAGCTTGAAGAAGAAACTCAAGTGCTACACGGCTAAAATATGAAAATCTTCTAAAATCATCACGCTCGCCATAAAAGTCTCCTCTCCAAAAGAACTTAGCAGGATGATGGGGCTCAATGAAATAAACAGGGAGGCCTGCATAAGCAAAGTGAAGTTAGTAAACCATATAAAGACATTCAACTTAAATGGAAATATTTAACTGTTGACCTTCAACAGTGCCAACCCAGATTTTATTTTTGAATAATTGACCATCAAAGTATGACTCTATCACCACATCCAAAGCCTGCAAGAATAATCAAATAATCACAAGCCGCTCAAGATGCCAACAACCAAGACTTTATCAACTTCTTTAATTCTTTTCTCAATAAATAGCATACTCTTATGTCACCAATGCGGTCATATTGCATACAGTCATATTTGGGAAGTACAATTTCGACAAGGTGTCCTTTCTTTTGCAATGCTTTACTTAGACCACTGACAACATCCCCCAAGCCACCAACCTGTTACGAAAATAACTCAATCTAAATATCATTATGTAAAGCGAAAAAAAGATTAGTTGAAAGCAGAAGATCAAGCACCATCATAGAAAGAACAATATGGAAAGGTATAATGAAAGAATCAAACAGGGAGCTTCTTAATCATGTTAAATTTTAAGGTAAGGAATACTCATATAGGTTCCACTGGGAAAACATTCTACTAATAACAAAAGAACCACCCAATCAGAGAGTAAACGCAATGACATAATTTGTTTGTTTCTTCAGGTAACTTCCAAATTATCAACCTTCTGGGAAAGTGTTGGGCGGTAGACAAGATACTCTCAACTCAAGGACTGTTGCAGTTCAGTCTGGCCAAGTGATCCATGAAACTACAAACTTCATATGGATCCAAAGAACCCGGCCTTTCTCATATCAAACCAAATCCCAAAATTGGATCAACAAAAACTCATCCTAGGTTTGTTTACAAACCCACTGTGGTTCAAATTTAGACAACAGTCTAGCCCACATACACCATACAATGCATATTGTAAAACTGAATGAAATTGTTAAGGAAGCCCCGATACTCCAAAATTGCCCAAGTATCGTGTCGTGTCAGATACCCATATCCAATACCGATACATTTGGGATATGTTTGTGGAGCAATTTGTACAACACAGAAAAGAGCCATTCCTGCACTTCCAACGCTGCAGAGGCTCATAAACTTATTTCCAGCCTATGAAGCACGGGTACTCTGTTTTAGGCAGCGTACCGGTACCGGGTACGTACCGCCAGAGTACCCAATTTTATTTTTTTTTTCAGTTCGGTACGCGCGTGGTACGACAGTGGTACGCGTGCAGTACGGATTTCCAAAAAAAAATAAAAAATTGTTCACTTTTTTTTTTTTTTTTCCTAAACACAACTTTTCACATTCTTGTTTTATTTGTTTTAATGTAAATTGATGTTTTAAAACCCTACACCAGACAAAGTTCAGTTTGTTTAGAAACCCCAAATTGCAACTCTCAACAACTACAATAGAAAAAGTTCACAGAGATCTGACAAGTAAAACTGGATAGGTGGAACTTGACACCAAAGGAATGGTGGGTAACTTATGGATCTTCAATCCCTAAACTTCAATCCATTGCATTGAAACTCTTTTCACAACCAACTTCTTCATCTTCCGCTGAAAGAAATTGGAGCACATATGAATTTATTCAGTCAATTAAAAGGAATAAGCTCAATCCAAAGAGAGCTGAAGATTTAGTTTTTATTCATACAAATCTTCGTCTTCTCTCGAGAAACAATAAGACCTATAAAGAATGACCAACAAAAATGTGGGACATTGGTGGAGATGAATTTGATCTAGTTGATGGAGCTGGTATTCTTGAAGTTGCAAGTCTTTCTCTCGATGAACCTGAACTAGAGGCTGCTCTTTTTAATGATGATGGAGACGAAAACATATTCACTCAATGAGATATAATCTTGACTCCATGAGATTCAGTCATTTTTTGTTGGTTTCTTGACTACATGGATATTGCTAGTCTTTATGTTTTGATGTTATTGAACAAGTTATTACTTTCAAAGTGTGGTATTTTTTCTGTTTAATTATTTGTTTTAGCGATATAATTATATTATTTTATTTATAAATTTATATTAAAAAAAATATATATAGGCGTACCCGTACCTTAGTTTTTTTTAAAATACCGTACCGCGTACCGAATACCGGTACCCGGGCAACATAAATTCCAGCTCTAAAGTCAATTAAATTTGAAATTTGATAGTCCAGAGGACTAGCTATATTCATTCTCATTTGAGAGGTTTTCATTTAATTCAAGAAGTAATAGGATGTTGCTCATTCACATCCAAATTGAAAATAAAGCACCACTTCCATGGATTCAAAAAATTACTACAAATGGACACTCTCCCCATTGAGAACTGACCCCAACTTGTATGAACTATGCTATGGACCTTGGAATAAAGTAAACACCACATAAATCACAATTCACAACTGAAATGCAAGTGAAATATTTTGCAATATTTTTTGCACTCTAAGCTGGAATCTATAATATTTTATTCACATATTCTCTATCATTTGTTGGGTCACTAATACCCCAAAATAATCAAGCTAACTATGTACATAAGCTTGACTCACCAAGACCTACCACACATACAACTGCATAATATATACTGTTGTTCACTGTTTGTACACTTAAAACTCATGTAATGAGAGTGGCTAGTTGATTTCATACTAAAGAAAATCAAATAGTTTTTGTCTGGCTAGTTGATTTTATACCAATACTGAACTCCTAATCTTAATCAAATAAAGAAACAAATATTGATTATATAAAAGGAAATACGGAGACTAATTTAAGAGAAAATATAAGATAGGGTCAAAGTACTAAAAGATTTTTTCACATATTCAAGCAAAGGTCCACTGTCAAAGAGCTGGGATGTTTCAATTAGAGCAACTCTCATTCTATATGAGTATAAAACAGCACAAGTGTCTGCCTCTTAACCACATGCTACTTATTTCCCGGAAAGATTTAAAAAATTGGGAAGGGGGAGAGAAAAAGATACAGCAGACTGTGTTTTAAGGATATCTGAAAATTTATTTCAATACAAAACTTCCACCTAGTATTCCCCTTCTTTACATAGATCAAGATTCTCCTGCCATGCCTCTTTAGCATCATTTCAGAGGGTGTTAGTTATTACAGTCAAATAACAGATTGTAGGTGAGGGGATATGATCATGTTGAAAGAATTAAAAAATCAAGGATAAAATAAAACGAGTTCACAAGAAATAAATATAGGGAGAAGGATTCAATGAATTGCACCTTAGCTACTGGTGCCATCTCTGCTGCAATATGAATCACATGTAATCCTGGACTAAAGATAAAAAGTAAGGGGCGCATAAGACAATGGAAGATATATAAAATGCAATATACAATTAAAAATTAATACCTTGTTGCAGATGATGTAAGCCCAAGAAATGAAGATATAGCCTCATCTTCATTCTGTCCTTTGCAAGCTAAATATGTATCACTAATACTCTTGTCTTTCTTCCACGCCTTTTCTCTCAAAAGCTTTGCATCATCTACTGATATCTTCTTTTCAAGTGCCCAACCATCAATTAGAAGCAACAATTGACTCCAGAATTCCCACGGCATATCTTCCACTGGTTCATCCAGCATCTTTTTCTTGCTTTCTTTTTGCAGAATATTGAGTGTATCTTGAAATTCGTTCACTGACTGCTGATACAGCTGAACATAAGAGTTTATATCTTCATCTGATTTTTCCAGGCTGTTCTCCAATAGTTTTATCTTTTGTTGCATTAGTTCATTATCTTTTTGCAATTTATCATATGATAGCTTATAGATGTTAGCTTCTTCAAGAGATGCTTCCAATTTATCAACCTCCCTTTGAAGATCCTTGTTTTGTTGCAGCGCTGTAACAGCTTGGTCAGCTTGTTTGGTTGCTTTATCTAGCAACACTTGCAAATTTTCAACCTTACCCGATAAATACTTGCATTCAGCTCTAAGTGTAGACAATTCAGATGCATTTTCCGGAGATATTGACAGTTTTGATTCCAAGTCTTTTAGGGACGATTCCAAAAATAAACGCTCCTTTTCCAATACCACTAAACGTTCATCATTGTCCTTGACATCATTGAGCTGTGTTTTAAATGATTCTATTTCATTCTTCAGAGAGGCATTTTCCTCTCTTATTGAATTAAGCTCCTTAGTAAGGGAACTGATCGTATCATTTGCATCACTCAAAACTCCATTTTGAAGGTCATACAATTCAGCATCGCTTCCCTTTTGAGCCAACTCACTATGCAGTTTCTCCAACTGGCCCTCCAAGAGTTCCACACGTGTCTTTTCCTGGTCAGCAACTTCAATCAGCGCATCAGTCTCTGCCAGCCTCATCTCTAAGACATTAATTTCTGCTTGTAACGCTTTCTTTTCGGCAAGAATCTTTTGAAGATCTTCAAGCGCACGAACTCTAGCCTGATTTATAAGAAGGATGTCTGGCAGAAGAAAAACATACAAGTCTTAATAACAGAAAATGTGTCTAAAAAAGAAACCCCTAAGCATTCGAGAATAATATCTTACTTTTCTCTGCATTTTGAATCATGGCTAACAAATCCTCAAGTTGACCATCAGACAACTGTTCAGCCCGCTCTGCTCCATTTACATCCAAGGCCTATTTCATAATTCAATAATTAGTTAGTTGCATTAAAACCAACTTTTTAACCTCATGAGTTATCTTCAAGAAGTAAGTATATACATTCAACAAAATCAGAATAGGAAGGAGAATGCTAAGAAGCACTTATTTAAACTTATATTATTACATAAGCACTTATTTAAGTGTTCTTTTGGTAATGTAACGAAAAACAATTAGTTGTGTAAGTGTTTGGAAAAACACAAGAATGTACCTTGCTATGATATATCATGATGAGTTGTTTTCAGCTTAAGACCCACTTTGAATAAACATAAATTTAATTAAGCGCTTAATAGCATAAGAGCTTATCAAAGAAGTGCTTATCTATAAGGTATTTCTATAACAAAAGATAAACTAAAGTGAAACTTTTTTTATTATGATGGAGAGCTTATGAAAATAAGTTGAAAGCAACCAACTCATAGACATATCATAAACTGTTACTATAAGGTCTTTGAAACAGTCTTGCAATAAGGTTAAATAAGTGAATCCAAAGAGACGCTAATATTATAAGGCATTCTTGAATAATAGTTAGTTGAAGTGAATAATACCGATGGTGTAGAATTATTATTAATATCCGGCGGCACTACGATTGGAGTCTGCAGAGAATCATCAAGCGATCCTCCTCCGTGTATAGAAGGGCGTGATGTTTTCTTGTTGTATTGTCTTTTCTGTTGAGAACTGAACAGAAGAAACAAAATTGATTACTAATAGTAATAATCCGATGCTGAGAAGAGAAAAGCAATTGAATTGATGAATGTTAATAGAGAGATGGAGATACCTACCTGACGATGATAGTAGTAGTACGGTGTCGTAGTTTGGAAGAAGGAGAGCACATTGTGCGGTGGTTATTACTATTATGATTACAGTTGAAGCCGGTGCTGAGATTCCAGCACACAAAACATGTTGTTAGCTTGGAAGCCATTTTTGAATTGATCGTTGCTTGATTGGTTGGTTCAATGATGATGAAGAAGAAGAAGAATCATCAAAGAAAGAGGAACACAACGGTTTCTTCTTCTTCAGTGACTGAGTGAGTGACGCAAAACCCGTTTCTGCCGCATCCCCGCCCGCATCAGATATTTACTTTTATTTTATTTTATTTTTATTATACTTTTTCCTTGTTCGTGGAAAAGGAATCTAATGATCAGCATCAGCATAAAAAAGGATAAATATAATTTATAATTTAATTAATTAATTAAATTTAATTTATCGGAACTGCGAAGAGAAAATAGAGGTGAATCCATCCGTGAATGAATGAATGAACGGTGGTGGGTGCTTACTTGAGTTGAGACTTGAGAGGGACCTTCAATGCTACTTTGCCACGTCATTTCTTATTTCTTACCTTATCTTAGTAGTCTTTTCTCCTTTTAGTAGTAGTAGTACTAATACAACGTTATTGAGTTCAGTTATGATTTCTGTTGCGGCCAGGTGAAGTGAAGGTCCCTTTTTCTCTAATAACTAATCATCTACTAATAATAATAGTAATAATAATAATTAATAATCCTCCTCCTGGTCACTTTAGATCTTGTTGACCAGTCAGATAGATCATCGATGCGGTGGTGGCTGATCATTTATGATATGTTGTTATGTGTACTCTCACATGTTTGCTTCACTTGCGGTGTGCAAGCACCATTCTCCTATACGCCGGATGCAATGCAATGTTTGTCTCTTATCTAAATCTCAAAGCAACCTTTAGTTTTTTTTTGAAGATGCAAAATTTTATAAATAAGTGAATTATGCACAAGAAGTGCAAAAATTCACTACACCAATCCACCTCAAAATACAAATCAAACTCCAAAACATATGTTACAACCTCCAAAATTACATGTAGCTAAAACAATAGAGAAGAAAAAGGGAAACAAGGATAACCAAGATAGCAGCACCTATCAGAAGAAGCTAAACCAAGAGAATCACTATAGAAGCACCTAACAGAACAAGTTTGCAACCTTTAGTTTAATTACCAACATTTTTGTCCTCCTAGTATTGCTTAATTACAAAAAATGTCAAAACCAATTTTATTCTATTTATGCTACTTACATCCCTCTAAAATATAATTT
This sequence comes from Trifolium subterraneum, assembly GCA_951799995.1. Taxonomy (NCBI): domain Eukaryota; kingdom Viridiplantae; phylum Streptophyta; class Magnoliopsida; order Fabales; family Fabaceae; genus Trifolium; species Trifolium subterraneum. Next base: position 12,777,034 of record OX637461.1, read on the forward strand.
GTTCTAGACTTCTAATACATTTACACTAAGGTTATTTTGGGTATTATTGTTAAATATTTTATTTTGAGGAGTGTAACCAGTAAAATATGGATGTAGCTAGCAATAAACATTATATTCTTGCTTTGCATTTGTAATGAGTGAATGTTAAATATTTTCCTAAAATTTTAAAATTCGTTAAATGCATCCCTAAAATTTGAAAATAGGTAAATATTTTTCTGAAATTATAAGACGTCAATCAAATACATATTTCCTCCCTTTACTCCATTTGTTTTGATGACATAGACATTAATTGAGTATATGACAACTGTCAATCAGACTTCATGTCACTAAGACTGATTTGAGTGAATAGTCACGTCATAGAGGGGTATTTGACCGACATTTGTAACGAATATAACATTCCAATGACCATCTTCATCTTTTATACATGAAAATTTTGTTCGTCACTTTAATGGTGTTTTGTTCTCCATTACTCTCTTTTCCAGCATGATGGATGGTGGAATTGCTTCTTCAAATCACACGAAGGTGAAAGAAACAAGAAACTCGTCTTCCATGGGTGAATCTAAGAACCCTGATTTTCTTACATGTCACTATAAAAAAAATTGTTGTCATTAGAGTTTCAAAACTAATGGTCAACTTTAAGAAAATTACATTTGAAAAAATTATCAAAAAATATTGCCACCGGAAATTATTTATATAGTGTTTGTTTTGTTTTTGTTCTTGACAAGACTTTTGTGCTGAACCAAGCCCAATGTCAAATCCATCGGCCCAATGCCACATCTATTGTCCTATATATACAACCTTCACAAACCTGACAAGGGTTGCATTGCTCTAGCCTCGACCTCCACCTCAAGCTTATACTGACTTGGGCGTCGGAGCGTTATTTGCAGGTGCCCCCCTTCTGTGTCACCGGCCATCTCCAACGCTCGGATTCCAACATCTAGCTCGAAGCATTTCTTCCATCGATCCACCAATGTGAGTTCTCTACCCTCTTTTTATCTCTACTGATAAAACTCGAGTACTGTTACAAACAGTTTTATTATTTTTTTCTTACTTTTTTTTAGGTAAACAATGTTTTGTTTTATAGTGACTTCTAGGATGAGGGCTCTAAAGTTCTTCACCGGTGTACCATTTCATTTAACCGTTAGATTAAATTAGTATACTTAGTCTAATTATTCATCACCACAGAAGATCCATTTCCTTCTTTGTCCCTTAGACAATCTCAACATCTCTCCACTGCCTGCATTCTCTCTCCCTCTCCTTCCCTTTCCAATTTTAATGGTCTTTTGATTTTTCCATGGTCTTCTCCCTTCTGCTTAACTTTATTTTTTGGGGGAAATCTTCTACTTAACATTTGATAAATACAAACGACAATTGTTTTTGGAAAGGAATGTACTACTATACAATAGCGAACCTTGAAAGGGCAGGGGGCTTAAAAGCAGAGATTCATATGTAGTTTTTTTTTTGACACGGGGATTCATATGTAGTTAAGTAGTTAAGTTTGATATTATTTGGGTTTGAGATTGTTATTTGATAAAAATAAGTCAAACAATTTCATTATCATCACTTAACACCAGAGATTCATATTTTAATTTGTTAATCTAATAATTTATATTGGCATTTGTAAGCTTGACTCAAGTTTGGTTTTCTGGAGTGGGTGAGGAAGATAAAGCCACCTTTGATTTTCTGGAGCGGTTTGGTTTACTGGAACCACCCTAGGCGACCATGAAGGCGGAGAGTGCAGAGAAAGACAAAGGATGATACAGTGTAGAAAGTGTATGGTAGGATACAATAATTTTGATTAATCGGATGGCTCTTGATGTTACTCAATATGGTCCACCGATGAGGGACTTGTTAGAACCCTCACCTTAGAATCCACTTTCTTTTATATTCATTAAATATAATATTGCCAAATAAATGTAAAAACATTTTTAATGTATAAACGAAAAACTAATACAGTGGGCCTTCAGAACAAAACGAGCCCCTTTCTCTTCTTCCCTAACCTAAGAGAGTTTTACTTTTCGCATCCCCTAGCTTACATATACACCTCCTGATATTCTGAATTTACCACTCTCACTATTTAAAAAGCGAGTGTGTAAATAGCTTAGAGAAAAAAAAAGTCCGCTTTCTAGATAGCAAACTGTAAACTAAGTTCAGTTTCTAGATAACAAACTGCAAATTGTGTTCGCTTTTTAGATAGCAAACTGCAAACTGAGTTCTCATTTTAGGATGCGAACTTTATAAAAATCATTTTTTTTTGTTCTTTTCACCCTTCTCTCATCTCACATGAAATAACTTTGAATGAAACACAATTCGTAAGTTAAAGTATGAATTCATTCACCTAATTTTCTATTTTCTGTCAAACTTATCAACTCTTGTAGCTTTGACACATGTCTTTTGCAAGTATAAATGTAAACTTGGTCATATCAAATAAAGTAACAATTCGGTATAACTATATTTACAGTTTGTGTGATTGGTCGATAATGTCACAACCGCTCTGGTGGCAAATTAAACTATGATATAAGATAATGACCACATTTTTATAAGGTGCACTAGTTAAAGTGTAAATGTGTAAACTGAGTTCGCACTCTACGTAGCGAGTAACAATATGTTATACTTAAACTCAAAGTCAACGCCCCCATAAATGAAAAAAAATCATGAAAAAAAAGTTCGTTTTCTAGATAGTAAACTGCAAATTGAGTTTGCATTCTAGAATGCGAATTCTTTTTTTCTTATTTTTTTATTCTAGGAGCGCATACATTGGATTTGAGTTAAAAATATTATCATTAGCTACATAGAATGCGAAAAGTGATCGCATCCTAAAAAACGAGGGTTAGTTTGGTGCAAAAGGGCTCACCTAAAGATACGTAAGTTGGGCGTGTGTGTGGGCAACCAACTGCTACTAACTATGGCGTAATAGAGAGGTGCATGGCGACGCCAGACTACGACCAACACAACCTTGGACTTACATCGTGAATTGTGTGCTGCAATATATACAAGCTGACGTGAGCAGTGTTGCGGTTGTAGCTCGGTCGAAAGTTGAGATTGCCATTACTTGGGAATGTCCGACGGATGGGTGGTTGAGTTTGAATACGGACGGAGTTAGTCGGGGAGGTGTAGTAGCAGGTTGTGGTGACATTCTTCGAAATTCAAATGGTCAATGGCTTGGTGGTTTCTCAAAGAATTTGGGTAGATGTAACGCTTATCTAGCCGAGTTGTGGGGGGTTTATGAAGGGCTCCGTCTTGCGCGAAATTATGGTGCCACAAAGCTTAAATTACATGTTGACTCGAGTGTTGTAGCTTATACACTCAATAGTTCGAATGCGGGAAGTGTTATTGGTTGGCGTCTTATTGAAGAGATCCGTCAATTACTAGCTTTGGAATGGAAGGTCAAGGTGTGTGTGTCATTCTTATCGTGAGGCAAATACTTCCGCAGATGCTCTTGCTAACATGGGTTGTGAGCATGGTCTGGGGCTTCATATGTATGATCAATGTCCCCCCTAGACTAAGTTCTTTATTACTGGTTGATGTAATGGGGATTACTACCCCTAAAATTATTGTTGTTTAGTTTCATTCTTTTCTGGATTTAGGCCTCTTTTGTAACCCAAAAAAAAATGTTGCCACTGTAGCGCACATGGAAAAATAATCGCAGGAGGAAGTAGGGCTGAGCACAGTTCGGGTTCGGTCGGTTTCGGGCCAAAAACTCTCAATCCGACGAAAACTGAAACGCCAATATTTAAACCCACTTCCGACCATTTTTTCCATCCATTTCTCAACCTGAAATGGTAAAATATGTCAAATTTAAAATAGCTGGATATCATTTTAAAAAAATACTCACTACAACACATGCTAGTATATGATATTACATTTGGGTGGAAGTAGGCATAAATCATTCCAACTATCCAGATGTAGCGATCAAGCCCAGATCTGAAATGCCACTCATGCATTCGAGGTGCATCAGGCTTTGCAGGATCAGTATAACCTGCCATATGAAGATTACTATTATGAACTTGCAGTAAAAAGCATACCAGTTTACCATTCTGATAATATCAAATCAATTTGAAACAAAAAGACAATCAAAAGCATGCATTTGAAAGAGTGTGCATACAACTTGCTTTTAAAGGGGGGGGGAAATCAATTATTTAAATATATAACCAGTAAAAATTTGTAATCGTGTTGGCAATAATTATTGTAAAGAACAGGAGAGGGGCCTCAACAACTTGAGTCTTGAAAGGCAATAAAACTGTTCAATTCAAAACATTAATAGTAGATTAAGGAGCCATGGGTGGAAAAGAACTGGCTCGAGGCTGTGAATCAGTAGAGTGAAACCAACTGGCAATCTCAGGAAGGATGATGAGCTGGTAAGGAAAGTCACACACACGAAAAAAAGAACCTAATATACAGAAGTTTAAGTTACGTGTATTACTAACCCAAAAAGAATGCAAATGGGCTCCAGAATAATTCAAAGAATCCTGGGACTTCCCAAATCAAGATCACCACAAGAAAACATGCCAGAATCTTTGCGGCCATTACTGAGCTATTTTCATTGTACTTGTTATATATACCCAATGCTCCATACACCATCAAAGTGAAAAGTGTGTGCATTGGACATATATAATAGAGCATATAGTCGTTGTTCAGCACGATACAACAAAAGGCCACAAAAAAGTTAAGCCGCCACATCATCTGCAAGGCACATTGAAGAGTCGCAAGTTAAGGACAGACAGTGGACAACACAACCTGAAAAAATATAAGTAAAATAAAAATGGTACTCAGGGTCAAGATATCTATATCACCTGAGCAAAGCGTGGAAGGCTAAAATCTTTTCTGATATAATAATAGGAGAAGTTGCCAAACCCAGTCATCCAAACATACGCAGCAATGAAAACACGTATTGCATTGTATATCTCCGTTGCAGCAAAATAATGATACATTAGAAAAAGGACCTGAACACACGGAACAATAACATGAACATAGTTAGAACACAACCTGACAAATTCAAAACCATATTATAAAAAAGAGTAAGTTTGGATGAATTATGGCATTTTGAAAGCAACACACGCCGAGACTACATTGAGCTACATCAGCTTTAGTTTCATTTTAATAACTAAAAGCCTAAATTTCCATAACATATCAACAAATAGCTTCAGTATTCCATAATTTCTTCCTGGAAACAGCTATGAAATAACTCATAATCCATGCACTAAAAATGTAATAAAAGAAAAAAAGTAAAAAAGAAACAGAAAAATGAGAAATCCAAATAGAACTCAGATAAAAAAGAAACAGAAAAATGAGAAATCCAAATAGAACTCGGATAATTTTTCACATCAGGCATGTTAACAGCAGGTAAAACAATGTTAGTTAAAAAATAAAATGCCAATAAATAGAAAAGTTCGAGTAAATATTTTTAGGAGGCAAGCAAAAATATAGCATCTCTATTTACAAGTTTTCAGATCAGCCAAAAAGGAGCACCCACCTGCATCCATCCTTTCCATTCTTCTGTTTGATGCCGATTAAGGTAAAGCATGCTTCGTTTAGAAGCTGACGTGTCATTATGTTTTTTGAAAGAAGTCATTGCTGAAACTATAAGCAGAAGAATGAAGAGGAAAATGAAAAGATCCCGATTATAGTTCTGTCAAAAAAAAGGAAGGAAAAGCAAGTAAGAAAATAATAAACTGCAAATGGAAACTTTTGATCATATGGTGATTTATTTAAATACATAAAAGACTACTGTTTATTCAATAACATATCTATAGACCCAGTGGATACAAGTATTCCAAAATCAAACCCGTGTAGCAGCATATATCTAAACAAACCACATTATAGATGAATGGGACAACAATCTCAAAACTTGTCCTTCCAAAACAACAACATAGTCGCTGTTTCTCAACTTCATACGACATAGGAACATGCATTACTTCCCTTCAATCATGTGCCCAAACCACAAACCTCTCAAAAGGCAAACAAATTCATTCCCATTTACTCAAAAATGGTTTCTTTACATACCCACTTATCATCACAAGCCTCATCAACATGTACTCCAAATGCACCCTCATCGATTATGCCTTCAGAGTCTTCAATTACCCAACCCATCATGACAAAAATGTCTTTGCTTACAATTCAATCATTGCTGGATTTGTTGCAAATGGGTTTCCCCATTATGGGTTTAGTCTCTATAAGCAAATGCGCCATCTGGGTGGTAGTAGTAGTAGTAGTAGTGTTGTTCCTGATAAGTTCACTTTCCCATGTGTGATCAGAGCTTGTGGTGATACTGGGGAGGATTTTGAGGTTAAGAAGATTCATGGGCTGTTGTTTAAACTTGGGTTGGAATTGGATGTTTTTGTTGGGAGTGCTTTGGTTAATACTTACTTGAAATTTGGATTGGTGGTGGATGCACATGAGGTGTTTGAGGAATTGCCGGTTAGAGATGTTGTGCTTTGGAACTCGATGGTCAATGGGTATGCGCAGATTGGGCATTTTGAGGAGGCCTTGGGGATGTTTGGGAGGATGGTGGAAAATGGGGTGGTTCCTTGTAGATATACAGTTACTGGTGTTTTGTCTATATATTCTGTGGTAGGAGATTTCGACAATGGACGAGGTGTTCATGGGTTTGTGATAAAAATGGGTTATGACTCCGGTGTTGTTGTTTCAAATGCATTGATTGATATGTATGGGAAATGCAAATGTGCTAGTGATGCCTGGAATGTATTTGAGGTGATGGATGAGAAGGATGTCTTTTCGTGGAATTCGATCATATCGGTTCATCAACGGTGCGGTGATCATTGGGGAACTTTGAAACTTTTTGATAGGATGCTAGGTAATAGGGTTCAGCCTGATTTGGTTACAGTTACAGCAGTACTTCCGGCTTGCACTCATCTAGCAGCCTTGATGCATGGTAGAGAGATACATGGGTATATGATTGTGAATGGGTTGGGGAAGGAAGGAATAAACAATGAGTTTGATGATATTCTATTGAACAATGCTTTGATGGACATGTATGCAAAATGCGGAAATATGAGAGACGCTCGCATGGTTTTTTATATCATGACGGAGAAGGATGTGGCCTCGTGGAACATCATGATCACTGGTTATGGAATGTATGGTTATGGTGATGAGGCATTAGATATGTTTTCTCGTATGTGTCAAGCTCAATTGGCACCTAATGAAATCAGTTTTGTTGGATTGTTGTCTGCATGCAGTCATGCTGGCATGGTGAAGGAGGGGCTTGAATTTCTAGCAGAAATGGATTCAAAATATGGTGTATCTCCATCCATTGAACACTTTACCTGTGTGATTGACATGCTTTGTCGAGCAGGGAAGCTCATGGAGGCTTATGATTTAATGCTAACAATGCCCTTTAAGGCTGATCCTGTGGGATGGAGGGCTTTGCTAGCAGCATGCCGTAACCACAAGGATACAGACTTGGCTGAGATTGCAGCAAGTAAGGTGATTGAACTTGAGCCAGGTCATTGTGGAAATTATGTGTTGATGTCAAATGTTTATGGAGTGGCTGGTCGATATGAAGAAGTATCTGAGATGAGAGACACAATGAGGCAACAAAATGTGAAGAAGAGACCAGGTTGTAGCTGGATTGAACTCATGAACGGTGTGCATGTATTTATAACGGGCGATAGGACCCATCCCCAAACTGATTTCATCTATGCTGGTTTAAATTCATTGACAGCAGTTCTACAAGAGCATGGGTATGTCCCATTGGCTTAGCATTTGCAAACCAAGCATATGCATGAACGCAGGATTCAGATACAGCAACATTCGTTCACCATCTTATATATTGCAGAACTTTAGGATACATTAATTGTAGAGGATTAATTCAGAACAAGGATTTTGGTAAACATTGCCACTTCCCAAGACTCAGGTGGCACCTTGATTGTATCTCTTTAAATAATATACGATTCGTTGAACTTTATGGTATTTGAAATTTGGGACCAGATTTGTTTCATTCTATACGTTCATCATTCTAAAGCACTTAGATGTAAATATGTTTCACATATAAAGACAGGATTTCTTAATATATAATGAAGGTTAAAATTTGTCAAAAAAAAAAATGAAGGTTAATTACATTGTCGATGTCGACGTGTATAAAGAACATAAGATTGAACTTGATAATAGAAGTAGGAAAATAGACATTAAGATATTATCTTTTTGCACCGGATAATAACAGAAAATGGTCCAGAGTTGCATTTCATGAGGTTCTCTGTTTCAATATTCACAGGAGGCAGTTTTTAATTAAAAATTATAATATCAAATTATTGTGTTATCCCACATTGTTCTCTCTCTTTTTTTTTGTGAAGTAGCCTAGCGGCTAGAAATTCCATCCTTAAAGGTGGATAAGTGGGATGACCGGGATTCGAATCCCAGCCCCATGCATGGTCTGTCATTTTATTCGTGAGTCAAGAAAACAATCTCCTAATGGTCTGTCATTTTTTTTCCTTGCATTGATTGTTGTTTGTGGATTACAGGAGCAGCTTGCTCCAACATTGAGACATTAGAACTTAGTTGCAACTCGGGTTTACTAATTTGTTAACAAGGATAAGAAATAGTTTTGTTATATTGAATTGTGTACCCAGTGTTAATGTACAATTCAACAGTATGTATTATTGATTATAATTTGTCAACAAGGGTAAGAAATGGTTTACAAAAGTTTACTTGTGTACTTTTACGTATCCATTTCGGCGCTAAGAAATTTACTTCGAAAAAACAAGTAAAAAATACAAAACTATTGTTACAAGGGTATGACAACACGTTTCCGCTAAGATTGTCAAAATGAATATACATATATTTCGTTATCCTTCACATATTTAACAAGTCAAAAAATGATAATGGAAATTGAATACAAACAGGCAATAATGAATCTTGAATTTCTTCGAAGCCAAGACAACAAATTTGTAACACGATCCTACTCTTTCCTCCTTGTATGTGCGTGCACAAATGAAGCTACAGAAAATTGGTCTAAATTCCTTTGGGGTTAACCCCCTCTTCATACTCCAACACAGACGAACGACGATATTTACTTCCAACAATTATAGGATCATTCTTCAGAAAAAAATGGGATCCCACACATTCCCATGTATTCTTATTTTAATCAACCTAGCTTCCTTTCTGCACGTCAATTCAAATTGATCTGTCTATGTAAACTCTCTTTGATGTTCATTTCAAATCTGTCAATATCAAAGAAAAATCAAACACTGACTACAATTATCCTTCCTCAAGATTTTTCACAAACCGTTCATCCAGCAAATAGAAACTTACCGTTGAACGAGGAATCATGAGTAGAATAAGAGCGATGCAATATAAAGAAACGGAAATGGCAATCCCAGTTATAAAATTATGCAAAAGCCGCCGATTGTCTTTTGTGGGTACGAACACTGTCTTGAGGGTATTTGTTAATTCAAAAAGTCGATGGGATATCTGCAAAATAACGTCAAAATAGCATTGCAATACAAAAAGTGCAAATTAATAGGGATATCTTTCCTGAAATTTGAAGATAAATAAAACAGGATAGATGCTAAAATTGCCCTAAGGACAGTAGTTAGCGAATAATTGAAATGAATTTATTAAAAAGTACAACTTTCTTCAATTATCAATGTATTAAATGTTATACTTTGTAATGTACTTCTATTTTTTTAATTCTTAACTGGTGCTCTTAGGACTGGTCAGCAGAAGAAAAGTGAAAGAAGGAAAGAAAGATCCATACCAAGACGTATAGGGCAGTAGTAAGCATGAAGTTGAGCATAGGATACTCTGGGATAAAAGAAAGAAGCCACTTGGGCTGTCCATTTGGCATATTTGATCTGTATGCAAAGAGGAAATTATCAAGAACACATCTTCCTAAGGGAAAGAGTTCTTTCATATGTTTTGAACCATTATAATTTTTCCCAATTTTGTTCATGATCCAATGTACAAAGAAATACTATAGAAACAACAAAGACACAGAACAACTTAGCAATAAAAAAACAGACAACATACATCCTGAGAAATTTTTCTATTCATGACAATTGCAATCTTTAAAACCATGACCGAATTCAGCAACTATTGAGATCAATCATGATCAAGAAATCTAAAAATTAGCTGTGTGCTATTGTCTATTGATTTGGGTCATCATCACTAGGGATCATAATATTTTCAATTCATTAAGCTAAAGCAAGGAAAGTAGGAAACTCATTAATTCAATATAATACATAAATCATCTGAGCACATATCTCAACCGACTAAGATCAGCTATTTCAGAATTGCCAATTACTGTATAATTGCATCACATAGCCCTCTTAATGTCATCTTCGGACATAAAATGCATGGAATGGCTGGTCATCCATGTGAAACAGAAACCACACCCACTCCCATATTTATAAATTAGTTGAGGCCAAGTGGAGTGGATAGTGAAAGAATATAAAAGATTAATATGCATACACACCTCAACCAAATGTGAAACTGTGAAATGTACGTCTCCAAAGTAATCTTGCCAAGCCACCTGATAACGCATACAAAAAATGGTGGAAATTAGAAACAAATATTAGTAGAAAATAGGTGTTACCAAATAAAAGCAAAATCCAACACCACTTAACATGGAATTTCAATAATTAAGGTAAAGAAAACTTACGCAAAGAGGGTCAAAGAGAAATTCCGTATGTGCTGAGTGAAATTCCTCAAGCAAATGTAAACGCTGAAAAATGATAATAATTAAAAAAATCAATAGATGGAACTGGAAAAATGGTTTCCTGCATAATTCTAGGATTGCTATCTTTCAAGCAGGAAAGGAAGGTAACAATTAAAACATGAAGAACAGGCAGGCAAGAGGTAAAAGAGAAATAGATAACACCCACGTGATTGGAATCCACGAAGTGTAGGGGTGAAGTTTGTTATATGAAACCTTGTCCAGCTTGTATATGTATTCATACCACAAGTAACCAACCTAGAAAGAAAAAAGAAAATGAAATGTTCTTGCTTAGTCTTTTTGGTCTACATGACTACATCAGCACAAATTGATGTAATAACATAAAAATGAGAAGAGATAACCATGAATAATCTAAGCAAACAGTTTTATAATTAGAAGACATGTAACTCACAAATAAAGCAATTGACACAATGCTGGTTTTGATTGTTAATTTTCTCTTGGTTTCACACTCTTCCAATTTTTCCATCCATTTCTCAACCTGAAATGGTAAAATATGTCAAATTTAAAATAGCTGGATATCATTTTAAAAAAATACTCACTACAACACATGCTAGTATATGATATTACATTTGGGTGGAAGTAGGCATAAATCATTCCAACTATCCAGATGTAGCGATCAAGCCCAGATCTGAAATGCCACTCATGCATTCGAGGTGCATCAGGCTTTGCAGGATCAGTATAACCTGCCATATGAAGATTACTATTATGAACTTGCAGTAAAAAGCATACCAGTTTACCATTCTGATAATATCAAATCAATTTGAAACAAAAAGACAATCAAAAGCATGCATTTGAAAGAGTGTGCATACAACTTGCTTTTAAAGGGGGGGGGAAATCAATTATTTAAATATATAACCAGTAAAAATTTGTAATCGTGTTGGCAATAATTATTGTAAAGAACAGGAGAGGGGCCTCAACAACTTGAGTCTTGAAAGGCAATAAAACTGTTCAATTCAAAACATTAATAGTAGATTAAGGAGCCATGGGTGGAAAAGAACTGGCTCGAGGCTGTGAATCAGTAGAGTGAAACCAACTGGCAATCTCAGGAAGGATGATGAGCTGGTAAGGAAAGTCACACACACGAAAAAAAGAACCTAATATACAGAAGTTTAAGTTACGTGTATTACTAACCCAAAAAGAATGCAAATGGGCTCCAGAATAATTCAAAGAATCCTGGGACTTCCCAAATCAAGATCACCACAAGAAAACATGCCAGAATCTTTGCGGCCATTACTGAGCTATTTTCATTGTACTTGTTATATATACCCAATGCTCCATACACCATCAAAGTGAAAAGTGTGTGCATTGGACATATATAATAGAGCATATAGTCGTTGTTCAGCACGATACAACAAAAGGCCACAAAAAAGTTAAGCCGCCACATCATCTGCAAGGCACATTGAAGAGTCGCAAGTTAAGGACAGACAGTGGACAACACAACCTGAAAAAATATAAGTAAAATAAAAATGGTACTCAGGGTCAAGATATCTATATCACCTGAGCAAAGCGTGGAAGGCTAAAATCTTTTCTGATATAATAATAGGAGAAGTTGCCAAACCCAGTCATCCAAACATACGCAGCAATGAAAACACGTATTGCATTGTATATCTCCGTTGCAGCAAAATAATGATACATTAGAAAAAGGACCTGAACACACGGAACAATAACATGAACATAGTTAGAACACAACCTGACAAATTCAAAACCATATTATAAAAAAGAGTAAGTTTGGATGAATTATGGCATTTTGAAAGCAACACACGCCGAGACTACATTGAGCTACATCAGCTTTAGTTTCATTTTAATAACTAAAAGCCTAAATTTCCATAACATATCAACAAATAGCTTCAGTATTCCATAATTTCTTCCTGGAAACAGCTATGAAATAACTCATAATCCATGCACTAAAAATGTAATAAAAGAAAAAAAGTAAAAAAGAAACAGAAAAATGAGAAATCCAAATAGAACTCAGATAAAAAAGAAACAGAAAAATGAGAAATCCAAATAGAACTCGGATAATTTTTCACATCAGGCATGTTAACAGCAGGTAAAACAATGTTAGTTAAAAAATAAAATGCCAATAAATAGAAAAGTTCGAGTAAATATTTTTAGGAGGCAAGCAAAAATATAGCATCTCTATTTACAAGTTTTCAGATCAGCCAAAAAGGAGCACCCACCTGCATCCATCCTTTCCATTCTTCTGTTTGATGCCGATTAAGGTAAAGCATGCTTCGTTTAGAAGCTGACGTGTCATTATGTTTTTTGAAAGAAGTCATTGCTGAAACTATAAGCAGAAGAATGAAGAGGAAAATGAAAAGATCCCGATTATAGTTCTGTCAAAAAAAAGGAAGGAAAAGCAAGTAAGAAAATAATAAACTGCAAATGGAAACTTTTGATCATATGGTGATTTATTTAAATACATAAAAGACTACTGTTTATTCAATAACATATCTATAGACCCAGTGGATACAAGTATTCCAAAATCAAACCCGTGTAGCAGCATATATCTAAACAAGACTGATAGCTTTGTTGAACAAAAACTTGTTGCATTACATTGGATATGAAGTCAAGAAGTGTGAAATGTGAATTAAGCCAAGATTATATGGCTAAAACATGTTACAAGATATCTATTCCCAAGTGAAGCCTGTCGCTGAATATATCTCACGAAGCCTGACGAAAAAGCATTAACAGAAATAGAACCAAAAACATGTTGCATCAAAGTGTATACGGCTAATTGAATATTTGGGTGAGCGTTTGAGCTTCCCAAACTTGCTTTTACATGGGACAAATGCGGTTTTATTAAAAAATATCATGTTTGCGTGTAAAACATCAAAATTGGTTTTGCTACTAAACCGTGGTTGAACAAGAAGTGAGAAAAATTAGTTTTTGAATTCAGTTAAAAATTTACACCAATTTTTTTTTTTTTGGAAACAAATTACACCATATTGTACATCAAACTTGTTTTTACATTAAAAACATCAAAATATAAATCATCCCTTAAACTCAAATTTTACAAAATCACATTTGATAAACACTCACCCAAACATACTAAAACAGTGAATTGTGAACTGGGCTATTGTAAAATCTACAAAGTGAAAACTAGACAAGCTGGACATTTTATGAGATAGCATCCTTTTCAATCACTTAAATAGTTACAACCTAGGCACTCACAGCAACAATTCTAAAAGAATTCATGTATAAATATTCTAAAGAAAACTCAGCATTAATAATAACAAAAAGTTTGAAAATTTAAACGAGAAACCAAACAATTACAAAGAAGCAAACAAAAATTGAAGCTGTCATAGAACAAGTTTCTCTAAGAAAATCACTACTATATAAAAATATTTCAAGTTGCAGATCGAAACAAAAACAATTGGAAATATAATAAGTGGTGTTTTTGTACCTTTGTAGAATCTCCAAGTAAGTCGGTTCGATCACATATGTAGAAATAAAACAGAATCAGCCCAAACTCAGCCCTATAAAAAAATTGGCAATATGTTTTCAGGATTCAGGAGTGTAATGTGTACTATTTTAGTAATCGACAAAACAATGACCTACATTGCCCTCAAAGTTGCCCGATTTTCTAGCAAGAAAGAATCATCCATGGTCAAGAACCTAGACAGAACAAGTAAAAAGGTAAGGATCTTAAAAATATATAAGTAAAAACCTTAAAAGAAAACCTTGACATTGGATATCACAGGAAATTACCGAATCAAATTCAATTTGACAGATGATGCATGGTGTTTTGCTGATGATGATCTTGTAAGCCCTGCTTCCAGCAAAATGGCCCGATCATCTTCCTTAATTGTATCCTTCCCCAATTCCTCGAGATTAGCATCTGAATGACTGCAGCCCACCAGGAGAATTGTTCAGAATTAGAAAATATTCGCAGATAAGTAATTTTATACAATCCATGTCAAAAACTTCAATGCAAGAAATTCAATTTTTGAAAGTAGGAAGTTCAGTCGCTTAAACAAAAACATAAAATAGATCCAAGATGGGAAACATATGTCATCCATATTAGTAGGTGTTAATGTTCACACCACGAAATCTTCTGATACCAAATTCTTAATATGATCGCAGTTTTGATTGCAGGATAGTAGTAGCTTTAATGTCCACGTGAGACATGAAGTGTTCATGTATGTTTGCTCCACAGACCCCGATTGGTTGGTATCCAAAGTCCAAAAGTTCAAAGCTTACTCAGCATCTAATTTTTTTTTATTTAAATCTTAATCTCCAGGTTTGCTAGATATACAATACAACTATGAATCAATTAAGTAATTTACATATTATTATGTCTTTAAAATAAAGGCACAAGTGAAGTTTCACAGCTGTAAGTAACACAGGTGTCGTAAACATGATATTCAAATACTAAATACTGCTACTTAATCTAAGGACCACTGTTGATTCTCAAATACCTCATCAAAAGACTTATCTAATACATTTTCTCCTTTACCATCAAGTAGCACCACAAGATTTCAAAGTTCAATAGCATACTTATCTAAAGCATTTTGATCACCCTCTTCAACTAACAAACCTATTCCACTAACAAACTTGATACATAATAAAATCGCATCAGTTGAAGTCAATAATTTACTTTCCCATAATATGGGAAAAAACTTACACTTTAGTAGGAGACGAGGTTCTCTTGTACTCTAAGTATTCTGAATATATCCACGTGACAAAAACCGGAATAACTCCCAACAAAAAAGACACCTGAAGTCACAATAAACAAAGCTCCATCAGAAAATTGTAATATACATCATCGTAAATACTAGCATATTATATATATTACAATTCACATTAATTAATAAATAACATAAAGTATATAAGAGAAGCTCATCACATCCTTGAAACAATTAGAATCAATTAGATCTAATTATCTTACACTCCACGTTAATATGCTCAAATTTTAGTGAAAATCACATAAACCGATACATTTTCAGATTTAGCTAAAAAAAATTACATAAACTTATATAACAAATTTAAATAAGTTTCCACACAATCCAGATCACAAAAATCAGAACTAGAAACAAACTATAACAGATCAACTGAAACAAAACAATTGGCCTTTCGCCGCTCACTACAATCAAACAATTAGTGATTCAACCTTGAAATCAAATAATTAGAGTAAAAACACACCTGCCCCGGCGTAATTGGTCCGGAAACAACCATCTCCGATCCAAAAAACTGCTCCAATCTACAAAAAAAAATTAACAAAAATTGAGATCAGATAAGAAACATTGACAAACGCGCATTGAAGATTGAAATCTGAGAATAATAATTGATAATAATAATGATACCAAAAATGAAGAAATGGAAGCAGTAGTAGTAGATTTGGATTGGAAGCGTGTTAAAGAGTGATCATAAATAGAAGAAAGAGAAACCCTAGAAAGAGAGATCTGAAGAGAAGAGGAAGAGTTTGCTTGAAGAATAGAGAAAATGTTGGAAGGAATGTCTCTCTCTCGGTGGTTGGATTTGGATTGGAAACTTAGAAGAAGAAGAAGAAGAAGAATGAAGAATGAAGCAGAAGCTTTTCAAACAGTTTTGATAATTAGATAGATTAGAGTCTTTTTTTTTTTTTTTGTGTGTGTGTGATGTGTCGTTTTTTGGCTTAGTGGTTGATTTAATTCAATGTGTATTTTTGTTATTGTTGCCCATGTTGGGTGCTACTTTGTTTTCTTAACTTGCTTAAAATATCAATAAAATATTGTTACGGTTTAATTTAACTAACACGTTAAAATTAACTACTTCCCAAATCTAACAACTAATCATGTTTTCCGATGTATGTTAGCTTAAGAAGTTAAGATTGAATTAGTGTTCAACTAATTTCACAATTTTCTTTCTTATAGAATGATTAAGACAATTATGTGGTATTCTCTGATTTTATTGGTAGGTTTGAGTTAAAAGTTAAAGAATTAAGAAATTAAAGTTGTAACAAAGGTAAAATATACTAATAGTAATACTAACTATTCACAATTAATTCAGTCAAGGGATAAGCAAAAGTTGAGAATTAAATCTTTGACCACTTACACTTATTTATTTAAGAGGTTCAAAATCTTTTACCCCTTAAATTAATTTCAAATCATTGATGGTTTCTCACTTTTTCTTTGTTTCTAATAATTGATAATCATATCTTCATCATAAAATGTAATATCCTTGATTATATACTTTTTCCGTCCTAAAATATAAGTAAAGTGAGTCAAATAAATTTGATGTATTTGGTTAAAAATTTAGACTAAATACATTTAATTTCATTGACCAATTTTTACTTATATTTTGAAACGGGAGAGTACAAAATATATTACGAGTACAAACTAATTTGAAAATTAAAATATTCCATTCGTCTCATTGTAACTATTTTATTTGTAATATTTTTTTTCTTCTCAATTGTCATTTAAATAGACCGTACAATGTAAAGTAAAGTAATAATTTATATAAAAGTGTAAATATTTTGAATTTTTTTATTGAAATGACATTCATTTTAAAACAGAATAAATAAGTAGTAAATAGTAATAACTAAATTTGATTGTTGTAGCTTATACAATTGAATTGGTTATAAACATATAAATAGTATGGAAATACGTCAAGAGTGATTCATTGGTTTTTCTTTTTTTGGTATCCATTCATACTAGTCACCTGTGTTTCTTTACGAAATCATGTGCCTTCCCTTTCAATATCTTTAATCAGAAGTGGATAAATGATGTTTCAACATAAAAATTAAGTGTTTTTTATGTGTATTTTCTTTTTTGGAAAAATTATATTTGTGGTGTTTTAATTTTAAATAACACTTTACTCTTTTATATATTTTTAATGTGTTTTAGTCTTTTTTTACCTCTGTTTGAATATAAATTTTAAGCTTCAAATCTATACTTATTTTTTCTTTGTGCGCTCCCATTCATAAATATATCTTATGTTATAAAAGACAATTATAGATTTGAATTTTAAGAAGTAATACATACAAACATCGATGAAGAACCAAAAAGGACATAAATGATGTAATAAAAAGATAAAAGACTAAATCGTTATCTAAAACTAAATTAAAGAACTACGAGAGTAATTTTATTCTTTTTTTTTTGTTTAGGAGAAAGAGTGTAATTGTTAGTGTAGAAATAAATTTAGAAGAAAGATAGAGATAACACATATTAATTGTATCAATATTTTGATGTTCAAATAATACGACCGATAAAAGTGTCGGTGTTAGTATAATATGGTGTTTTGCTTATTTTATCTCAACTAATTACGTTTTGATATAAATATGAAAATTTAGCTTAGCTCTAATTGCAAAAAAAATTGGTAATCACAAACAAAGAAAAATAAATCTGATTTTTTTTAAAAGCAGCAAAATTTTATTAATACAATAACACTCCCTTAGTTACAAACATACTTAAGGAAGAATAAGAGAGATACAAAAGCCTCAAAATGAAGGCAGGATAAAACCAAAGAGGGAACAACCTATACCATCCAATTCACTAACCAAAAGCACCAAAACTGAACCCCCGCCTAAGTAACACAGCAGCATAAACAAACTCTAACCATAGAACCGCCGCAGTCGGTGTCATGGGAAGCAAAAATGTACCGCGGACAGGAGCAGCAAACAAAGAAGCAGTGCCAGCAAGCACTGAATCAAAACCCCTCAATGCGCAAAGCATAGGCGAGCATTCATAAAATAAGCAAGATCCCGTCTTCAACCTATGTATACTCTACCGCATTGACAAAATCTTGATCCCTTCCACCAACTCTTTAGGATCCTTAGAAATATTCTTGAAAATTTTATCATTTCTCACCTTCCAAAGTAACCATAAAAGTTGTATGTTAAACCAATAAAAAACTTTTACGAATTTTCATCTAATTGTCCGCACCTGAAAAGTTTAGGAACACAATAAAAAGATTTGGTGGGATAATTAAATCCACATGCAACCGGTTAAACACCTCCCTCCACACGTGTTGAGCAAAATTGCAATGAACCAAAATGATGGGTCGATGACTCTATATACCGGCCGATACACCAAACACAATTTTGAACCTCCATAGCCGTAGGGACTCCCCGCCAGGCTAGATTACTCCTAGTTGAAATACGATCATAAAGTAGTTGCCGAGAGACATAAGCACCTTCATACTAGAGAGCACCTCGACCCCAACTAAATCTTGGACGAGAACATCATTGCCCAATTTAACCGAGAAATCAACACCCCTATCCGGTAACCAAACCTATTTATCTCTATTCGATGACATATAGACATCTCTATTAAGCTCTTTCAAGTGAGCCATAAGTTATTCCTCCCATTGAGAAAGCCTTCTTCTCCAACAAATCCCTAACACAAGCCTCTTTTTGCTCTGAAAGAGAAAACAATCTAGGAAAAAGATCACAAAAAGAGGAACCCCCAATCCATCTATTCATCCAGAATTTTTAAATTAAGAATACTATAAAATCTTTTTAAAAATAATCCAAGTATAATTGAAGTATTATACTTTTCACTTATGATATTATTCTTTCAATTATTTTAGAAATATTATTTACATATCAAAAAATATATAATGACCTTGGGGGTGTCAAAAATACTCATAAAATAAAACATCAGCATTCACAAAACTGGGCCTAGGTCCATTATAAAAGCCCAATAAATTCCCCCCATACCTTCTTCTCCATTTGCGCGCCATTACCCTAGACATGATTGCTGCACTCGGTATGGCTGGACTTCCTGGTGTTGTTCAGGTTGATCCAGTTCCGGTCCAGCAATTCCCCTTCGGTCGCCGTGCTCGTGCTCCTGGTGGTGGCAGGAGGTTCTAATTTTTGTTATCATGTTGAGACTTTTAGTTTTGATTTACATTTTGTAATGGAATTTATCTTTTAAATTTTTCTTGGTTTTCTTGATTCTTATTGAATCGTATGAATGATGCTACATACAGATTACAGATGTAGTTGGCATTTTCTTTTATGCCGTTGCTTGACTGATCCGCGACTGTTAATGACGAGTGTTAAAACGATCAACGCTAACAGTCGTCTAATTTGTAATGTCTAACACCAACATAATAAAAAGTTTTACAACATTCTAATAAAAACATATACTTTTTTTTTTTTTGGGATTAAAAGGGGCTTAATAAGCCCAAAAAAGGAGATTACACAATTATCATCCTGGGAGTGGAGACTCCCTTTACATCCTCATCAACTAGACTTTGCACTTCTTGCGGTGGAAGCTCAAACATAATGCTTCCATTGTCTAACTTACATCCAGCGTTTGCTAACCAATCTGCAACCCTATTTGCTTCTCTATACACATGATTGAACTGAACTTCCATTCCTTCAATTACCTCTCGGATTTTTCGAACCAATCTTCTACCTCGGATGTTACCAGTCTTCGAACTTGTTAAGCATTGCAGAGCCGCCTTGGAGTCAACTTGAATCTCGATCCTCATTAAATTTCTATCTTTCGCTATCTTTAGTCCTTCATAAATCCCCCATAATTCTGCATCATAGGCACTACATGAGCCCAAGGCTTTCGTAAAACCACATACCCATTTACCACTACTGTCTCTGACCACACCGCCGCAACCTGCTTGCTGATTTCCTTTTTTCACAGCACCATCAGTGTTTAAGCATAGGTATCCATGTTGTGGGCGTGTCCATTGAACCTGAACTACAACCTGTTGACCTGCTTCTATTGGGATTTTAGAAGTAGCACAAGCTTGATACTCTTTAACATACTGCAGTATTTGTCTAGATGGTTGAAACGGTCTTTGATATGTAGCATCGTGTACAGTCTTGTTCCTCCATTGCCAAAGAAAATAACACGTAGTGGCCCAAACATTTTTCCATTCCAATTGCTCTAATCTCCAACCAATAGTAATAAGATTAAGAATCACCCAATCTTTGAAGTCTCCAACAAAGAACAAGTGTCTTGCCTCAATAGGAAGCAAGTGATTCCACACAATAACAGCTAATTTGCAGTCTCGTAAGACATGCAGTATAGTCTCTTCAGTATGTGTACAGTGAAAACAATACGGTGCACTGTTCGCCCATCTACTGATCATTTTGTTAGTGGGTAATCGACCATGCGCAATCTGCCAAGCGAAACACCTGACTCTTTCCGGAGCACGGAGTTTCCAAATTGTCTGCCACATAGGTTCCACTTCAATATTGGTAAAGCCACATATCATCCTGTAAGCACTTGATATGGTAAAGTTCCCCTTCTGATCACCTGTCCAGACCCGCATATCAGGGCCATCTTCTATACAAGGAGGAGGCAAAAGTTTAATCTTTCCTATAATATTTCCCGGAAGCAATAATTCTAACGCTTGCAGCTTCCACTCATTATTATTATCAACAAGATCATGCACTCTCCAATTTGTGACATTATTAGGCAAAGTATCTACAAATTCGCCCAGTCGTGTGCTAGTGTCTATCCAAATATCCTTCCAGCAATTCACCGTCAATCCGTCGCCTATAGACCAAGCTTCAAATTTGTTGATGTCTGACCACACTTTACCAATGCTCTTCCATAGTGGAGAATCGCTCTGCCTTACAATCACAGATTCCAGATTATTGTTTCCTCGAGCATATTTGCCACGTAAAACCTGGCACCACAAATTATCTTCTCGTAATTTAATTGACCATCCCAACTTCATAATGCAAGCTAAATTCATTTTGCCCATATCCCTAATAGCCAAGCCTCCAAGCTCCTTTGGAAGGGTTAAAATTGGCCAGCGAACAGTGTGCAATCTTCTCCTATTGGCGTCGTCCCCCCATATAAAACCACGCTGGAGTTTTTGAATTTCTAGGAGACAACTCTTTGGAATGAGAGTTGTCATCATGGAGTATACCGGTATTGCCTGTATGACACTTTTAGAAAGCGTGACTCTCCCAGCAAAAGAGAGATGACTCGCCTTCCAACCAGACAATTTGTTTCTTACCTTATCAATTAGATGTTGAAAATCTTGCTTTCTTGGAGCCCCTCCAATCAACGGAACTCCCAAATACTTCCCAATGTTACTAGTTTCCTGAAAACCAGACTTTGTAGTGTAGGATGCCGACGACGAGAATAACGGCAATGGCTCTCAACACTTTAATCTCCATGTTCTCTTGTATTCTAACAAATTCAAGTTCCATTTAAAGCCACAAAAGCAAATCAATTCTACAAATTCTTGTTGAGCAATTTGATCTGCAGTAATGAATTCCTATGACATTCTCGTTGAGAAAATTGATCAAATTCTTGTTGAGCAAATTCTCATTTAGCAAGTTTTTACAGCACCATAACAACAACAAGTAAGAATAAGGAAGGGGTGAGGACCGTGAGGTAGAGCTTCTGCATCGCGCCGTTCGTCGTCCTCATTGTCGGTGTTCTGTACTCAAAGGTCGTGTGTCTGTTGTGGACTACAACTGGTTGAAGGAGTCTGGTGCTACCCTACCCTTTTGCTGCGTCGCCACCACCGTATTTGGGACAGTTTTTCAAATTAGGGATTTAGAGTTATTTGGCTTTTTCTCTTTCAATTTTTCAACCTTTAGATTGATCCATTGGCTAAAATATGGAGAAGGAGAGAGAAGGAGACAAACTATGAAAGAGAGGATCCGTTTCCGTTTTTGTCCCTCTTGACAAATCATACTCCTTCGGTCCCTACTTATAAACCATGTTTGACCATTGCACATACATCAATATATAATTTTGATCACTAATATTTTTATTGACTATTAGGAAAAATTATAAAAACTTAATATTTTGACAATACTCATCAAAACAAATTGAACAAGATAAATTATATCTTATATGTTAATATTTATATTTATATATTTAGGATAACAATCTGGTATTCCTACGATATACTTTGCTTCATTATCAAAAAATCACAACAACTATGAAGTTGTGTTTACTATAAGCAAAGAAATGATAGCGCTCAAGCACTTGCAAAATCGACTTTATCTCATATTTATTGCAGTATTTTTTATATAATTCTCACTTATATTGCTACTATTTCAAGAAATACCTTAAGTTTACTTGCATAAGAAAATGATTAAATTGATATAATTTTTTATTTTGGTACAAAAGTTGATATAAATTTTTAATAAACTAAATACATTCTATATTAAATACACCAACCCACAATGTCAATATTGTGAAGTATTCACAGCTGTGTATGTAAATTTCATCCGGTATTTACCAATTTATATGCTGACAAAACAAAAATCTTAAATATAGTATCTTTTACAACCAGTTAAGTTGACTCGTTGTTAGGAACAGTGGCGGAGCTAGGGGTGGCACGGCCGGGCCGCGGCCCACCCCAAAAAATTGAAAATTGATTGGATACCCATGTAGCTATATAAAATTATGAAGGTAGAATAAATATATTAATGGATGCGCTAAAATATCATAACTTTGTACTCGTCCTAGCATTCTGACTTGCTGTATGTAAACAACCAAACGTTGCAGGTTCAAATTTTGCTTTCATGTATTTTTTTAATTTATCTGTTTTTTCTTCAAAAAGTCATTCTCTTTAAATTTTCTTTTTTCTTTTTTAAAAATAAATCAATCGTGTAAAAATTAATGTCTCAAGTCACTAAACCAATCACGTTATTACTGTAGTTTTGTAAATATTTATGTATTCACTATTGACTTTCTCACTAATTTTTTGGTGAATAAACACAATTTTTAATCAATTAAAAAAAATTAATTCTCTTTTGATTAATATTATTTATTTTGGATTATATCATTCTCTTTTTACTTTTTTGTATATATGTAATATAATAAACAATGTAATTTTTTTATGATCTGTGTAAATATTAGTTCAAAGTTAATTATTTACTATTTTGAGTCACTTGGTACACATAAATATTATTTTAAATGACCAATTTTTTATGCAGTTTAATTTTTAATGACCAATTTTTTTTTACACTAGCAAACTTATGTCATTTCATCTCGAGCGATCAACTTTGTACTTATTACAATTTAAATTATTATATCCAATTTAATTTTCCTATTTAATTTATATATTGGAGTAATTTGTTATCAATAAACCATAAAAAGATGATTGAGAAATTATCATCATACCTCAAAACTTTGAACACATTATTTATACCTTGACTTGGTTGGTGAAATGTGAAGTGTGAACATCAACTAAAGGACAATTGCTTCTTTTACATTACGGGGCGGCATGAAAAACAATTGTCCAAATTCTTTTTGGGCCTTACATGTTGGCTAGGTATTCGATTTCGATCCTTTTAACTTTTGGTGTGACATCAATTTTTGAGATTTGCTCATGTTCCTGTTCACATACCCTACCTTTCGGTGGGGCATCAATTTTTTTAGTTACATACTACTGTATGAGATTTTGCATTCTGTCGTGTGAAGTGAGGTGATGTGGCAGAAAACATGGTTGATATGGGTTGATAGTGTAAAATTGTGTTACACGGTCAGCGCATATTATTTTTTCTCTGTTTATATTTATACATTTTTTTTTGTCAAGTAGTTTAATTGCTAGAAATTCCACCTTAAAAATAAATAAATGGAATATCCAGAGTTCGAATCTCAACCCCTATATATATATATATATATATAATGTAGTGTCTCTACCAACTGAGTTAACTCCCACACCAGGGAAGAAAGAAGGAGAAACAACAAGTTCTACTGACTCCAGCACAATGAGGTTGCATATCTAAAAATAGCAGCCATCAAAACCTACTACTACTAAACACATTCCATAATCAACTACAATTTTTATTTTTCATCACTTCCACTTGTGCCTCTAAGGATTTGGAGAAAATATGGTTTTGATAAATCAATGGTTTGGGCTATTTGAAAATTAAAGAATGAGTGTGTTTTTAGAAACAAGGTGCCGTATGTCTGTTATAGTTGAACATATTAGGTTACATCCTAGTGATGATTTTTGAATAAAAAATAGGGAGGTGTTGTTTGTATTATGGAGTGTGTTGTTACTTGTTAGGGAGTATTACTATTTATCCATGCATCTTTAGCTTGTAGTGATTAAATTTTTATGGAGGAGAGAGGATGAGGTGGATTTTAATGGAGGGAAAAGAAAGAGAGAAACATAACATTAAGACTTTTGTTCATCATCTAATATACTATGCATCTTTTGCTGTTAAAAAAAAAAACATTAAAGGAAGTGTTAATATATATATATAGAGGCCTACAATGCCATTCAAAATAAAAATAGAGGCCTACAATACGTTACATTAATTTGAAATTGATTTTCAAATTGTGATCAATGATATTCAATCGAATCGAGCATGAAATTCGGAATTTACAGCTATTATTTTTAGTATAGTTTTTGTTATTATTATATTCCAATTCGCTATAGAACAACCATTTTCTAGATTAGTCGTTGTTTATTTGAGACAATTTCTCTGACACATTTATAAAAAAAAGACATAACACTAATTAAAAATACATTTAATTCAAAATATTAAACAAATCTTCCCTTCCCTTTAAATTTAAATCACATTGTTTTGGAGGGAAGCTAAAATTTACTTTTTAGAGGAATTTTGATCCTCTCCCTCCTCCGACCATCCTCCTCCTCTTAATAATTGAATCAAACACCGCCTAAAAAATAATAATTGAATCAAACAACTCAAATTTAAACTAATATCTCACCTCCATTCGCCCCCAACCAAACACTTGCACCGATATCTTTTATTGAATAGCTTTTTTTAAAAAACTATTAATATGATATTTTTTAAAATGACAAATAAAATAGGCCTAAGCACAATAGGACTCAAACAAAGGAGTCAAAGAAAAATAAGAAGGAAGACAAATAAAAAACAATCTGCACAACCAAGCAAAAAAGCAACAACATATGTGAACGTATAAGCAAATATAATGATACTATATGTGTGTTGATCATATATAGTTCAACATATTTGTGATCAAAATAGGCCTATAATATAAATTAACATTTAAATAATAACAAAACAAAATGGAGTATAACATTTTTCTTCCTCTGTCTAATCCATATATAAAGTAATTGATTAATTAAAACATCTCAATAATGTCATGGATGGATGTTACATACTCAGTACTAGTTCAACATATATAGCATGAAAATCCCAACTAAATGGGCTGCCAAAGCTGCATGCATATATGCATAAAAATACATATTGTAATTCTCTTCTAATAACCTCTCCCTAGGATTAAATAATACATAAGTACTAAGTGATTTTTCCTTAAAATAAATAAAACTTCTCACTTACCAATTACCATATTTCATCCTATAGCTAGCTATAGAATATTTCATGGTAAGTAAGTAAGTACTCATAATAATTAACTAAATGAAACTTATGACTAACTATATAACTATATGTACAAATATAGAGAGATAGAGAGAGTGCATAAAATATATAAGATCAGGTAGGGACTGAAACCACTTGATGCCAGAACTGGCTCCCGAACCAGGTTAAACTGGTGGTGAAAAAAAATATATATATAAGATGGATATGGATTAATTAGTTATGGTTGGTTCTATTAAGGAACATGGAAGGGACAATATCTTGAAGAAGTCCATATTGATCATGATTAGGAAGTTGTACTTGTTGTTGATATTGTTGAAAAAGAGAGTTGTTAATATTGTTGTTGTGTGATGAAGAATAAAGGGAAGCAGCATTACTAGTAGCATATGTTGTTGTTGGTTGATTATGGTGCATGTGGAGAAGAAGTTCTTGAGGAAAATTATAGTTTGACCCAGATGATGTAAAAGGGGTGGGTGTAGATAGCAAATGAGAAGGTGTGAACATTGAAGCCGCATTGCCTCTAAGTGAAGTGGGGACAGGATGATTATGCTGACCTTCATATGTTGTTATCACAGTTGTTGGGTCTTCATATGATCTTTCTACGCGTTTTTTCACTGTACACTTCTGTGTTGTACACCTGTAATAGCTCCTACAATATTATCCAACTCATTCTAATTAGTAATTATAATTGTAATTATATTAATCATCCTTTCTGATTTGAGTGGCCGGTGGTGTAGCTTCTTAAAATAACAAACTTGTTCATCTTAATTTTATTTAGTACTAGTAGTAATTAGAGTACTATTAATTAATGATGTAAAAATATTGTATCTATATATATAGCTAGACATTGTTTTGATGGGGTCTAGAATAGACCCTAGAGGTGTAATACATGGAGATTGATTAATTTGAACATGGTATTTCATTTGACTTTCCATTCATTTTGTTTTGTTTTTTACTAGCTAGGATTAATTCAATTAATATATAATGTTTCTAATGGGAATTGAACATGGGGTGTGAATAAATAGGTTTGAATATATATAAAAATAATTAAAGTTTAATTTGATGAAAATAATTACTATTAACATCAACATCAAGCAGATCTATAGGACTAGTATAGGTGAGTGTTTGATTTAATAATTTTATGTGGAATTATTGACTTTGTTAATAGTGTTTGGATCTTCTTCCATTGAATGCAAAGAAATTAGGAGAAGAAAAAAAATGAGTGTTTAAAATTACCTAGGGTATGGACTATTTTTGACAGCTTTTTGTCCATATTTTCTCCATCTATATCCATCTTCAAGTTGATCAACTTCACTCTTTGTCATGAAAGCAAATCTTGGTTCCTTTTGCTTCTTCTCTCCTTTCTTCTTCTCCACTTTGTTGTTCCTATAATTCATTCCAAAAAAAAATATAAAATATTAAGTAATAAGCACTTGTTGCACCATCAATTAATTAAATTCAAGGGTTTTGAGATAAATTTATTAAGAAGAAGAAGAAGATGAAGAAAATAATTAAAACATACCCATTTTTGGTGGCTTCTTGTCCTGGTTCTTCTTTAACTTGTCCAATATTTTTCTTTTTCTTGCCAGAATCTTCTTCTTCTGCTCCTCCTCCTCCTCCGGCTTCAGAAGATGATGAATTAGAGATAGACGAGTTAAGAAGGGTTTCACCACCAACTACTTCCGGCTTTTGATTATTTCCTTGATCAACAGATGAAAAAACTTCGGATGAAGAAGGAGATAATACTCCGAAAGGAGAATTATTCGCGAGTGAAGATGAATTGTAGTGATGATCCATGTTTCCTCCTTGTAAACATTCAGTGAAACTCATATTATAAGATGATGGATCAAAACATTCATAAGATGAACCTAAATTAGGATTTGTAGAAAATTGTTTTTCACAAAACATGTTATTAATAGATCCTTGATCTGTTTTTTGATGATAATTATTATGATCTAGCATAAAGTTTTGGAAGTAGGGCTGTCTATGTTCATCAGACATGAAGAACAAGGAAGAAAGAGAATAAGAGAAGCAAAAAAAAAAGAGAGAAGAGTGTGTGTATAGTGAAGTTTTTGGTTGTGACTAATTTTGTAGTCTTATCTCTTGAAGTTATTGTTATATATAAGAATAAAATAAAAAGAAAAAGAAAAAATGAGAAAGTCTTTGGGTTTGAATAGAGAAATGCTGTGGTCACTTTTAAAAAGGAGGTTGACAAAATATGAACCCTCCAATCAAAAGAGTAGAAAGTGCATGCTTTCTCATATGGAAACATTTTTGCTCCATCTTACTTCCATTAAGGAAACTCATCAATATAATTAGTTAAGTAGATAATCAAAAGACATATCGTTAATTCACTCTAAAATATGTCTATGAATATATAAGTTAAGTTGTTAGAATATGATATTTAATCTTTCATAAATATGTAGTTCAAAAGTTGATCTTTACTTTTTTGAATAAGAAAAATGCTATTTAGTTAAAAATAAAAATTACAAGAAAAGAATCCTATGTGACAACATTTAATAAACAATGAAGAACAAAAATAATATTTTACTAATATTTATTAAAAATAGTAGAATTGATCTTTACACTGGAACCATAATTTATAATTGGTCTCACTATTATTATTAATAATTTTTTTTCTCTATTTTTATATTTTAAAAAATCCTTGGAGAAGATCTTTATTTTTTACTTTACTATTTTTATTTTCTTTTGGTACAAGAAAGGTCTATAATATTATTTTTAATAACAACAAAAGATACTACCAGTCATATACGTTTCATGACCAAATTTATTAATCACTCACCATCAACGCCATATTAAAATATAATATAAGAATTCTTTACAAGACAAAATATGGTATTTTGCTATATGTATGTGTGTATATACAAAGGCATTATACAAAATCTACTCAATTAATATCTGAAAGAATCTTGATTTAACCCTTTGAAACACTAAAAGTTGGCATTGAATGGGATATTTTTTTTAGTATTCACAATCTAGTTTACTTGGGACCGAAGTCGCAGTAATTTAGAGTTCGGTCATAAGATAAATAAAATCTGACTAAATTTTAAAATAATTTTCAAGACAATTCTCTTTCATATTACATTCTTACCATCTCTTCTTTATTTCTCTATTATTTTTGTTTAAAAAATAACTGTTTTTAAAATTAATTGTACAAATATCATTATTTTAAAAATATTGACGGTGTGTCCAAAAAAAAAATATTGACGGTAGAGCCCAAAAATAAATGACTCTTCTAGAAAAACTCAATAGAAAAAACTTTTTTTTACACAAATTAACTTTTTGTGTTCTCTTGGATTGCCAAAAAGTCTATACACTATATATGTACCAAATCACATGAACAAATAATTCTAATTTAAGTAGAAAGCTAGGTAGTGGAATCCGATCAATGTAAACTCTTCATGCACTGGTTTGTATTTTCCAGTCTTTGGGTTGATTTAAAAACCAATAGTCAAATAAAGCATGGTTGACTCTGCTATTGGTTTTACCTAGTCAGTCTCACATGCTCAATTTCTTCAGTATTTAAAGGGAACATAATTGATGGATTTTAGTGGATATGTTTTTCCGGAAGATGCTATTTTTCTTCTTCACCAATTGTTATGTACTTATGTACTAGTATATGACATAAAATATGAGATATTTTAGTAATAATTTAAATTACTTGTCGATGAAATTTATTCCAGTATACAATTAATTTTTTTATTTATTATCCATCCAAGTAATATTATTACCATATATATATCATTAAGATAAAAAATTAGTTAAAATTAATTATACGAATTCCATGAGTTCAACTCAGTTGGAAGAGATATTATATTATATATATGGGGCCTGAAGTTTAAATTTCGTTCAGGCCACTTATCTATTTTAAGAGTGAAATTTCTAGTCACTAAACTACTTAACAAAAAATAGATAGTTGTACGAATATTATTCTCTTTGGTTGCATAAGTCTCATTGTATCCCCTTATACGAACAAACATTTTCATTATCAAACAATCCAATTTCTACATCAAACCCTATAGTGTGTGTATATATATATTATGCACTGCAAAAATAGAGATACAATATTAGACTATATATACAGAATTGGCCTTACATGATAACTATTAATTAGTTCCACATTAAATAGAGATAAAATTTAAAAAGATCAATATTTATATAGTGACATATGATCGACCACCTTACAAATTGTTTTTGCAAAGTTAAACTCAAGTAATATAACACTTATTAAGATAAGAATCGATGTTGATGATTCCACACTATTTATACACACACCAAGTTCATCAATATTGGACATAAAAGATGTAGGGTGTTGATAGATAAGATCTAAAAAAATGTTATCAAAAAACATTCTATCTTATAATTCACTCTTATAAGATGAGTTATATATTTTTTTGGTACATTATTTTTTGAGCGGCAATGAATTATATGTGTGTATATATAAAAAGGAAAAAATATGAAGAGGTACTTGACCAACAACGATAAACAAGTATATTTAGTACTCAATCCAAACTAAAAACAAAATCAAAGTATCGGCAACTAAGTTGGATTATCTAATGTTTTACCACCAATTCCATCTAGCTATACAATCGAGTGGATTAACACATCATTCATAAAATAAACAAGGTGAGTCAATCTTTTTAGACAATAATGAATTTCAAGAAACATATTATATCCTATATTAGCTATCTTTTTTTGGGTACATTGAGATGAGTTATATCTTTTTATGGTCAAATTAAGCGACTTAACAACTAAAAATTTCATCCTTAATTAAATAAAGTGCTTAATGATCAAATTTTAACCGTAGGAGTGTACTCATTTTTAAAGTCTCAGGTTCAATTCTCTCTGATGCTAATTTAGATAGACTAATTACGAAAAATGTTTAAATTCTAACTGTATGCTATACCAACTAATTAAGTTAAATTCATAGATAAGTTATATCTAATATGTTAAACAAAGTTATATTCACTAGATATTACAAATTATAATGTTAATCACGTGTAAAATAATAGCAAGAAAAAGAAAAGTTTGAGATTAACATGGAGCGTGAGTGAGAAGACAATGTTGTTTATAAGGAAGTGTGTGTGGTAGTCAATGATTCAAACTTTTCGACTTAATACGAACTTTGGTTTGGGAATAATAGAGAGACCTCGCACGTGTCTTAGACTGGCACCGGCATTTGACCGAAGCCTTTAAACAGTGTCTAGCACGTGGCGAAGACGGTTTGTCTTTCTGTGCTGATGGGGAGCCAACGTCAGCATCTTTTCTTTCCTACCATTCATTCTTGCTTCCACCATTATTTCAACTTATTTTCCTTCCACATCTCATATTTTAAATTGATTGAAAACACATGATTCGAGTTTTTATTTAGGGTTAAATAAGTTTTGATTGTTATAGTGGATAATCCTTGTATATAAATTTTGACTTATTAGTAGCATTATAAGCTATAGTTATAGTTTGTAGGTGCTTATGAATAGGATTAGACTTATGTTTGATAAAATGTGAGTTCTTTGTAGAGTTCATTTTGGGTAGAGAAACAATGCTATTATCCTCCCAAGAGTTTATAATTCATATGTAGAAGTTTAAGAATAAAAAAGAGACATGAATTACAAACTTCACCTTCAAAAAATCTGATTAAGATTTTCTTAATGGGACACTACTCTATATTTTAACTTTTCACCTATTATAATTTCTCTCATCATGACTATAATATCTTCAATGTTTTTGTTGCGGAAATGAGAGTTAGATGGAATCCTTTCAACCTATTTGAAGTCTGTGACAAGAGGTCCACTTTACTCTATCTTTTTAGAAGATTGGTTATCTCGATACTTTCATTCATTCTCTCCTTCTGAATATGTGTTTATCTTGGATTTGGATCATCTCATGCTTTTTTGGTGCTGCTCTCTCTCTTTTTTCTCATTAAAGAGCGATGATTCGTAAAGTAGGAAAAAACGACTAGTTTAGGAAAGAGAGAAAATATGAATGAATGGTTGAGATTGATGTTGAATAGAAACATGAGAGAAAAAACATGATAGGATCCAAATCCTTCTCTCTCTCTCTCTTATGATTTTTTTATATTATTTTTTTCTCTTTCTTGATCTCTCTAAAATTTTAGAGTTAGGAACAAATTGTGGAAGGAGATAGATGGAGAGAATGTATAGAAAGAGAGGATCTAAGTCCATCTTTTTGTTCTCTTTATGGAAAGACTAGGGAACATGATCACTTAAGTGGATCAAGATGGGAATTGACAACTTACCAAAGATGGGCCAAAGATTTGTCACCTCTTCTTTGCAGAAGATGTGCGTTTGTTCGCAAAAGTCAAACCATCACAAGCGCACTTTAGTGTTAACATTTTGAAACGTTTTAGTTCTTTTTTAAAAATAGGAGACAACAAAACAAATATTTGATTTCGAGCTTGGATTGTAAAACAACATGTATGTGAAGGGGATTAGGATATTGATCCATCTGATGTTTGTTTGGAGATTAGAGATATACGTGATGGAAATTTTTGTAAGGTTGCGACTCTGTCGACCTTGATACCCACTAACATTATGATCCATCTAAAAGAAGAAGTCGTTGTTGTTCATGTAACAAAAACTTGTTTTGCAGTGAAGAAGAAGTCATTCTTCATTGTCTTATGTTATGTCCTTGCGTTGCATATATTTGGATTGGATGTAGGGTCTAGGATGTTCGGTCAATGTGTATAGTGTTGGCTTGGATAATACTTCAAAGCTTGTAGTCTTAGCGGTAGAAGTAGGCACTTAAGCTCCGTTTATTACGTGAAATATTTGGAAATCTTGAAACATATTTATATTTTAGGGGATTTCTCCTATGAGGTATCATATCACCAATCTTTGCCTAGTTTTAGGTTGCTCCTCGGGCATTTGGAAACTCTGTCTCCCCCCTAGAACTCGGAAAACAAGTACATCAATTTCAATTTGGTTTCTATGAAAGTATTGGATTGTCTAATATTCTTCATGCGAAAATTCAAGTGCTTTCGGTTGGCATCAAACTATGTTGGCAAGATTGGTTTAATAAAGTCATGTGTTAGGAAGAGTTACATCAATGGTTAGATTTTATGGGACTTCTAACATCATGTGTTTTTCAAATTCCTTACACGTGGTTCAGTTGGTCATAGGTAGAACATCTAAATTTCATCATTCCGGTAATGAAATAGAGATTATTAGAGAATTTAACCCAAAGATCGAACAATATCTTTTCATCATATTCTATGTGAAGAAAATACTCATGTGGACGTTATAGCAAAAATGTGAGCTAACATTTTCTATAATTTGATTGTGCTTTCGCTAGACACCGCCTAATCTATCTTCAGACTTATTAGCAAATACTCTTCTTGGAGTGTCATTTGTAACGAGGTTATCCTCTTTTTTATGTTTTTTCTTCACATTTTCTATTCTTTTACTATCATGTAACTAAAAGAAAAACGAAATTAATTGATCAATTTAATGAATTAAATTTAAGTAATAAATAAATATCTCAGCTACCTTGCCAAGCTAATACTTTCGTGTTCATGGCACATTATTAAGCTTTGAATTGAGCATATTAAATAAGAATTTAGACTTAGTCATATCCTTTTCAGTGCTTTCCTTTTCACTCTCCCTGTTTTTCTTTTTCATAGCACAGCAAAATGCTTTACGTAAAGGCAAATCTAATCTAAGACTGTTTTTAGTTCAACAACAATAATAATTAGCTTTTGGCATTTGCTAGCTAGCCAGCATATTTAGAAATTAGAATTATAAATACTATATTCTATGTATAGAATCAGATTGTGTGACTACGGCAATGGTGAGGGGATTGGTTACCTTATCTAAAACCATATTATATGATGACACTTGTACGGTCATATGTGTTAGTTAGCAAAGAGATGCTGCTGCTGGTGAAGATGTCTAGAAATTCTAGTGTATATATGTCTATTGTGTCCACACATAATTGATCCTAATTAAAATGTTTTGTTTTACTTTATTTGCAAATTGAAATAAGGAAAATGCTAAATAGTACTCCGAGCACTAATTAAAAAGGCTAAGTATAATAAAAATGCATTAAAATTTGTGTAGTTAATTTTTTTAAAGTGTAAAAAGTGATGTTAACATTTCTTTTTTTACTTCCTTAACTAATGTCTCGGGACACTAGTTAGCATGACCCTTGAAATAAATAAATCTTATCAACATGATAGATTAACTCATTAACTATTTGATCTTGGGTTCGATATTTGATTGATTTTTATGAAAAATATACGAGGTCAAACTTATGAGAATTTGCATTTATAGTTGCGTGCGAAATATACATTTGGTTTACCAAATAATTTAATTTTTTTAGGACAATTATATATCGATTAAACATTTTGAGAGGAATTTCCATGAAATTAGCTTAGTTGGTAGGGATATCGTGCAGGAGTCCGGGTTCGAATCCAGGACACTTCACTTATTCATCTTTAACGTGGATTTTCTAGCCACTAGGTTACTTAAAAAAAGAAAATTAGAGAGGAAAAAAAATAGAGTATGTGATAAGGAGAAATAAAAAAAATGTGATTTTTTTTTGACAATAAAAACAAATGTGATATTGATCAATAGACAATGTGTGAAATTAAAGATGTTCAGATATCATTGTTGTTGAAAAAATGACGTCTATAAATTAAATCATTTAATATTTATATGTTCTCCTTATGTTTTACTAGCGGGCTAGCGGATCAGCCTGTGTCTAACTTACGCGCATAAAAAGATAGGTAGTTAGTGAGGAAAGTAAATTGTGCAGTTACTATTGTGTTATTTTAAGTAGAAGTTAAGGGCAATCTTGGAAAGTCATGTCTCCTCTTTATCTATTAGTTAAGAGAAATATTGTCATTATGAAAAAGTCACCCAAATTCATTTATCCTCTTTATATATAGTATAGATATATGCAAATTTCAAATGCAGCCTAAAAATTAAATTATTTTAAAGTATTTTGTTAAACTAAAATAAGGACTTTTGACATAATTTTGATTTTTGGACTAAATTTTTCCTATAATTTTAGAGGCTAAAAATCTTTAATATAAATTGCTAAGGTTCATCTTACAACTGTGCTATATGTGAGATTTAACCTTTGTTTTATGAGGATACAACTAAAATTTTGAAATTTGAAATTGCTTCTTTACCTTATGTAAATGTGAATCTCAAGTTGGTCTTTATATTTTTCAAATTTTGTAGACCATTCACATTATCTCAATATGTTTTATGTCATATATTTTTAAATTCAACAAATTAATTGATATAATTTTCAAATATTGCAAGTTGGTCTTTCATATTTCTTAAAAATTCAAATTCAGTCCAAAATGGTCGAGATTTCATTAATTTTAAACCACAATTTCTAATTTTATAAAAAGTACCAAACTTCAAATAATTCATTTTTAAATATATTATTTATATTGAAACAAAGGAAATAATATAATTTTCTATATATAATTGTTCACTTTGTCACTAATTATGACGTGGAAAAGATCAAGGAAAAAAAACTTTAAAATCCATCAGGATGAAATAAAGATTCACTTTGTCCCCACTTTTATCCTTTTGTTCCCATGAGGATAATTTTTATAAAGTAACTTGATTTGATATTTATAATTTTTAATTAATTTAACCAATCTCCTATAGAAGACATTATCATGAAAACTTTTTGCTGCTCTAAGAATGCAGCGTTAAGTTATTTATTTACCCTTTGACTTCACTAGAAATGGGTAAATTTCTTGTAACATTACCAT
Source organism: Trifolium subterraneum (assembly GCA_951799995.1). Taxonomy (NCBI): domain Eukaryota; kingdom Viridiplantae; phylum Streptophyta; class Magnoliopsida; order Fabales; family Fabaceae; genus Trifolium; species Trifolium subterraneum. The sequence continues at coordinate 12,812,728 of OX637461.1, forward strand.
GAATTGTATTCATTTGATTAAGCAGTATATAGAAAACAGAATAATGGAAAAGAACAAAAAGAAACAATCATCTTCTCCGGATACAATTTCCCAAATTTAGATGATTTAGCAAGATCCATAATATGGCATGTTTTTGGGTTTCAAATGTCAATCTTATGTATGATATTGACTATGAATGAATAAAATGTGAGATATATTTGAAAATAACTATGTAGAATGTGTTTTCTTGATATATGTAATTTTTCTAAATTGTTCCTTATAAAAAGGACCGAAGAAAGTATTTATATGTAATGCCTTAAGTTTTGAGGGGAGATGTAATATCTTCCTCTTTTATAGTCCTAAAACAATTAAATTGGGAAATTCAATTTAAACATTTAAAAATAAATTTAAATTGTAACCAAAAAGAAATTAAAATGAAAACATTCAATTGAAACATTTAAATTGTTTAAATATTACAAATTTCGCTAATTTTCAATTACATCATCGATCCAATTAAAACATTTAAATTGTTAAGAAAATCAATGATTCAATTTTTTCCATCTTAACAAAAACTAACAATAATACTAATATTTACAAGGATTAAATATGTTTTTAGTGCTTACATTTTGTGAAATTGTTAAAAATGGTCCCTACATTTTAAAAATGGTAAAAAAAAATCCTATAAAATTTTCTGCTATCAAGATTAGTCCATGTGTTTATCCTTTAGGGATCATTCTTGACAATTTTGCAAAATGTAAGGACTAAAAACATTAAAAGGTAGGGACTATTCTTGATAATTTAGCAAAATGTAAGGACTAAAAATATTAAAAGGTAGGGACTATTCTTGACAATTTTACAAAATATAGGGGCTATTCTCTACGGATTGGACTAATCTTGATAGCGCAAAATTTTATAGGATTTTTTTTACCATTTTTAAAATATAGAGACCATTCTTAACAATTTCGCATAATATAGGAACTAAAAACATATTTAACCCTATTTACAATGCAATTATACTTTTCACAACAAAATGTTTATTTTAGTGACAATTAAATATGTCTATACTAACATTTGCTAGAGCAATTCCTACGAAACTTTTATGAAAACTATAAAGTAATTCAATTTTTTTTAGATTGACAAAATGACAGGTTATTGAAAACTTACACACAAAATAAAGGGACCGAATAAAAATTTTAGTGGCCATATGTTGTCACAAAATAATATATACAAATTCCACTAAAGATAGGTTTCTTTTTATGTAATTTTATTTTAAAATGATAAAGAAGGAAAAAAAACTTGGCTAGGAAAAGTTTGATTCTTGACTATGTATAAACAAAATTTGATTGATTGAGGCAGCGCCAGCCCAATACTAAATTTGACCTAAAGTGAATTTTAAAATTAAAGTAAAAAATAGTTATTTGAATTTTTGAAAAGTTGTAAAATTGTTGTCTCATTTTTATAATTTATTTTTTAGAGGCTTTTATTTTTTTTAATGCGCTTTTTCTTATCATATGCTACAATGAACTTATGACTTATAAAAAAATCGTCTTTTTCTTAGATTTTTTTTCTTCTGAAGGCCTAATGAACTCTTGCTTGAATTGTCTTACCCTCATGCCACTCTGGATTAGGGATAATCTATACTCTTAAAAATTCTTCGATATAAATTAATTATTATATATTAAATAGTTACATTTTGTTATAGAATAAAAAATTAGTGCGATATTTAATCCGGATAGTGAAAAAAAAGTTATATGATAAGACAATACAAATCAAATCAAGTAGTAAATGTGTCATGCATGACGTGAAAATGAATTACCGATGCGTCATGTGTATATCATAAAATGAACTCAAATAAGGTTAAGATCGACCTTAAATATATCTAGAAGGTTAATTAATTCAACAATATGATTGGTAGTAAAAAAGCTCAAAAATGAATACGTCAATTATGGAAAGCTTATGTAACTCTTGAAACACAAATGAAAGAGTTTAACATATGATTTTAGAGTTAATTGGATGGGAGCGGTTGCTTAAAGGGGACACCATATTCCCTTTTTATCTTTTTGCAAAAAAATTCAAAAGAAGAATTGACTTGGCATTGTTCTAAATAAAACGAATATAAAAAAAAAATGAGATTGTTGACCAAATTAAAATATAGAAGTATTTGGTGATAGGTTATGATGATGGATGTCATTATCAATATTGAAGAGGGCAGGTTATTTGTTAGGTTCATTGAGATGTCGACACACTCTGGATGCCTCCAGCCCCCCAAATTTAAGGCATTGACAAGTCATTTTCATGTCCACGTTACTTGGCTTGACCACGTAGCTAGGTTTCAATTTGAACAAAAAATATAATTAAGACCTAGGGAAAAAAATTAAGGTGACTCCTATGTCATGGTGTTTATGGTGATTTTGGTTAAATGTGTGTTTAATCGGTGCGATCTTGAGATCCTAAGTGAATTAATTGGTAATTTATAAGCGATCTTATTTGCTTGTGAGTGAAGTTTAACAAAATATTGGTTTTAAAGAGTGTGAGTGTGAATTTGAAGGTAAATTTTGATCGACAAGAAATATAAACTAACATAAAACGTAAAAAAAATACAATAAAATTGACAAATATTAATAAATTTAAATACATAAAAGACAGTTAGATTTTGATAGCTTGAATTCGTTTTGAATTTAGAAGTAAGTGTAAGTATTCAACCCTTTTTTTGACACAATCTTAATTACATCATTTAAACTACTATTAACATAAACAAAATCACTAGGTAATCAATTAATTGCACACAAGTGATGAGCGAAGGCACATTCAATTCATGGTAGTTACTTTGACTAAGTAGTAGTTTTCGGCGTTGACACGCATGTCGGCCCATCGTCTTTATACTTATTGTTTAGTTTTTGGTTTCCACTGTCGATTTTACTTGCTTGATGTTGACTATTTTCTTTTCAAATGTCATTGGTGTTTGCTTGATGATGTGTCGACCATTACTTTTCTCTTCTTGTTGAGGTGTCGGTTTTTTCTTAAAGTTGTTTTCAATCTATACTTATGATGTTTTGTATTTTGTTTTGTCCAACTTTCTCGCTCAGTGTTGAATTCAGTTATTTTTTAATAAAAGTTTATCAATCGAAAAAAAAATCTATACTTTTTTTTTTCTTATAATGTCATTAATTATGAAGTGTCAACCTATATTTTAAAAATTTGTCATTACCACATAGCTAATACATGATTTATAAAATGATGATTGCTTCTGCTCGTAAACTCTCATGTTCATCTTATCACATATCTGATATGAAACTCTTAACATAGGGTGCTGCTACCTCTGTCTAATTTGAATTTTACACACTTCTTAATATGATGATGCAGCAAATTAAAATATGCAGAGAATTTTAGTTTGGTACAAGAAGGAGTATATTAATAGAAATTAAGGCGATTATGGTAAAGATTGAAAAGAAATGGAATTGGACAAATGACATGCATGCCACAAAGTCAAGGTGCTTGAATGGAATAATATTCAAAGAGAAAAGGTAGGTGTGGATCACGTGACACATGACATGGTTAAAGTCCCATCTTGTTGCTAATGATGGATGTTGATAAATATTGTTTGGCATATTAAGGGAGAGTACATGTATAGTACAATTCAGTCAAATTCAATTGTTAGAATATAATTAAGGATAAGCACAATGAGATTTAACATGCATTGGAGCATTAATTCATTTTCACTTTCACCATCTACATTTTGAGAACAATTCAAGTAAAGAAACAAAGTGAGTACATATAGCAAAATCTTGATTCTAATAACCAAATTAATATCTTCTACACATGAGCAATGGTTAAGCAAAAAGATAGATTAAGTATGGTTTTTAATCTTACTTAATTGAAGATTATTGTTATGGGTTGTGCATATATATATGCTTAATTTAACCATAGTGTTTTAGAAATGACATATTCAACCACATGTCTAAAAGTCATTTGTATGATTAAAATATTGTTGAATTCAGTGTCGGCCACTATTAAAACCTACCTCAAAATAGAATTCTACCGCAAAAGCTTCAATTTATAGCTTTGAATTGACGTGAGTTTGGGGGATAGACACACGATAGATAAATTCACTTTTGCATTCATCAAAACATTAAAGAAATTGGTTAAATCACGTTTCAGTAGCTAAACTCGTGTTTGACATCAGGAAACGCAGACCCAAACATATGCTTCGAGGTTTTTTTAACAAACCCATGGTGTACTCAAAAAGAAAAACACCAATAAAAAGCGGAACATTAGAAACAAAAAATAACTTCAGTGAGATAAGATCTCAAACCGTACAATAGTAAAAAGACCGATCGAGTTATAAAGTTATCATGGTGGGATTTATTCGGTCTTTGGACTGCATAACAAGTCTTGTTTAAAAAAAAAGTTAAAATGGTAGATTAACATAATCTTATTTTTTTTCCTAAAATAATTGAGCATGATATGGCCAATATAAAATCACAAGGTATAGTAGCACAAAATCAAATTATAACTCAGATAAGGAAGCCATTTTTGATAATGTGACAAAATTTGATTCCAATACTATTCTTGTGATATATACTCTAAAGGGGAGACAACACACAATTTTTTTTTCTGAAAGAAAAGAACATATATATACCAGATACATAGAATCCTTGCTTTATAGTACTTTATGCTGCATAGAATTTTTAATTTCTAAAGTTAGTTGTAGAACAAGGACATTAACTTGCACAGAAAATTACAAGGTTAATTCATATCAATCAATACTCTTCTAAAGTTAGGCCGGTGAACCAACCTGCAACCTATAATTTGCATTTATAACGGTTGCATGAATAAGTAGGAATATGTGATTGTCACGTAAACTACCATATGCCATAATATTTTGGACAAACCTTACGTGCATTTCTTACTTTTCCACTCACAAAGAGGTGGTTATTTGTGTTTTTTCATTTTGAAAAAATAAAAGAAAATTATTTTTTAATAAAAAAAACTACCTCTTTATAAGAGGAAAAGTAAGAAATGTATGTATGAAAATGCAGGTAAATTTTGTCCTAATATTTTTCCTCAGTTATAATCGATAAGTTTTTCCTCTTCTCTATTTTATTTTAATTATTATGTGTCATATTTAATTGTACTAATATTTTTCTCTTATTGATTATTTGTGATAATTCTATATATGTCTCATTTTTGCAACAAAAAATTTGAAAGTCTTACTTCAACCAGCAATATCGATATTACTATAGATATTAGATAGATACTTTTATCTGAGTTTGAAGTTGAAATCTTATAATTGTATATGTATGTGTTTTCGGTTGTTGTTGTTGTCATTTCGTATATGAACCAAAAAAGAAAGGGATAAAAACGTTCTGACTTTAAATGAGATCTCTACAAATAAACGGTAGAATTTGACTCCTCAAATTAGTTGGTCTTTGAGCCAAATACCAAGTTTTCAAAAAATAAAAGAAGAAAGGGATAGAAAGGGAAAATTATCACATCATATAATTGCTAACTAGGATCTCAGGCTTGTTTCAAACCTTAATGGATTAACCACCCAAGCTTAGCAATAATATGATGCCAACTAACTCTACTATAACTTTCAACCAAATATATATATATATATATATATATAAAGATAATTACACTTGAATATAACTTTTAAAAAGATAAAATAAATTGATAAAAAAAACTTAGAATTTGTGTAATCAACATATTTAAAATATGAACAATGTTGTTTTTTATACAAAATTTTCCTTTTTGAATTCCTTAACTAGTGTCCGGAACACTAGTTAACACGACCTTCAAATTATACATATGTCGAAAAAAAGTAATACGTTGTTTGGTGCAAGTGATGTTGTAAATTTTAAACTACTAAATTGTATTTTTAATAATAGAATAAGGTGAGTTGTTAGTAATTAAAAATGAGCTAATTAAATGTAAAATATATACAAAAAAAAAAAAAGTGGAAAAGCCTCATACTCATTTTCTTTTTATAAATTTTGGAAAGGATCTTTTTATAGTCCTAATTAAGTAATTATTAACTTATTTGTCCTCCATTATGTGCTAGCTCCCCACACCTCTCACATCGTTATGCATAAGTTAGAAATTTCATTTCATCAGACAAATCAATTCTTATCTAGTATAGAAAAGCCTCTCTTCATAATGCACTAAATTTATAACTTAAATAACAAGTTTTCTGTATTCCACAAGTTTTTGATGACTATTTCATTGTCTTGTAGCATAATGTATGATAGTAAATCAATCTACATCATCAATCACTTTTTGGCCTCTAACTCATTTTATTTTTCCTTCTCAATAATTATTTCCAATTTGACTTGATGGCTAAAGTCAACATTTCATCAATCATCATTCATACACACTCACCATTAATGCCACTTGGAATGTTCCAACTTGTTACAATTTTTTAATTAATATATTTGTAATCTAATGTATAAATATAATATTTAGGGCAAGGCAAACATTTTATATTTTTTATGCATTAAATGCATTTTTTTTCGCTGTTTTACTCAACGTTGTTTTATTCTAACTGGTAACAGTCGAAGTCATTTTCAATTGTAAAAATTATGAAAATCATTAATCTCTAATTCCATAGACGATATTTATCATCGTTTATGTTTCGAACATTTTTATCCATTTATAGAAATATAAAGTTTATTGTAGGAGTATACGGCAGCACGGCTTCCAATGCTTCCACACTAGAGATGAGCTTTGAAGGTTTTTAATAATGTGAAAGGTTCTTCTTTGATTTGATTCTTGTATAAGTCAAGCTCAAGCATATTATTGACTGTTCTACCCACTATAATCCTTTCAACTTTAACATTATTAATTAATTAATCCAAGACGTGTATATTGATCCTTCTTAATCTCTTATGACCCACCAACATTTACTAGATTAAGTACTAGTAATAGAGTAGTATTAGTCAAAATCGTTAATTGTAAAAAAACAGTAGAATTGTTAAGTTTAATTTGACGTAGTCTCCTTTTTAACTTTTCTGCCTCACATTTTTACCATATTCCTTTCCCTTCTCCCCAAAAAGAATTGTCAACTTTTGTTCCTATTTCTGTTTATTCAAAATGTTGGAGCCATTCCATGATGGTTTCAATCACTTTGTTACATCAGTGTATCTTTTTTGTTACACCAGATGAATTCAAGTTGGTACTTAAAAATGTGACGTAATATAATATAAGTGGTAAATATTTTGATTCTCTTAACTATTTAGTCAAGAATTTGATATATAGTTAATGTGTATGCAAATATTACATTTTTTGGAATTGTAATATTTGATATTGCGTGACGTTAATAAATTGTATTTAAGTTTAAATATGAAACAAATTTTCTCTTCCCTCCACATTTTCCTTTGGGAGGGGATAAAATTGTCCTAGGAGAGATTTTTTTTACTCCTTTTAAATAAAATTGGTTTGTTGTTTGTTTATCTTTCTTTTGTGTAATTATATTGAATATATATATATATATATATATAATAGAAAAATCTAACTCTTTAGATTTATAATAAATGACTACTTTATTTTTCTGCAAACATTTCAATGTGAAACTTAGATGAGTGTATACTTTGACACATCAACCCCATCATTTAAAAATTCTGCTGAATTTGTGTCTCTTAAGTTAGCAGAAAAAAGTGGTACGTAAAGGAGTGACCATTTCTAAAAATAGGAAATAAGTGGAAGACCAAACTTAGGAGAAACTTTTTTGTAGAGACTAAACTTGGATGAAAAGTAGAACAAATCGTTCAGAAAAATCTGAGTTTAATTTCTAGTGGAAATAATTCTTAATTAGGTTATCTTGCAGCCGAACTTTTAATTACTAAGACTCATTCTCTTAAGAACCAGATAGTTGATACTAAAAAAACACTTCGATGAAATATATATAACCTATATTTTCTTTTAGCTTCTTATTTTTCCAAAACTATAGGTTGCTTTTTACCTGAAGTAAAACAAGATTGAACTGAGCAGTGTTAAAAAACTCTAGTAAACTTCCAGAACACAGTGAAAAAAAAGCATGATCATTGCAACTGAGATTGGTTTGATTTTTGATTGATTCTTCCAAACACAAAAGAAGCTTTTGAAATTTAGAATCGTTTACTAAGTCACACATATTGTACTACTAATATAAGTCACACATGTACTACTAGTAAAACACAATAATGTAGAACTTTCCATTCAATTCAACAATGAATTTGGTTGAATTCTCATAAACATAATTAACCGCTATCATTACAATTTTGTTTGTTTTTCCAAGATGGAAACATTAAAATGATTGTTTCTTATACAAAAACAAGCTGTAGTAAACAAAATATAAAGAGAAAAGGTTAAAAGAAAACATAATGAAAGCAGCCTTTTAAGAACAAAAATAATCAAAATCACACCTAATTCTTTCTTTTTATCTCTTATAATACATAATTAAGACCCTTTTCATACTATGAATGAAAACCAAAAAAGCATAGTCTATCATTTATATAATATGGTCCAAGTCCAATTGGTTAATGACAAAACTTACCTAATTCCAACTAGCTTAATTTATGCAAACAATTTGTCACATTCACATATTTTTTTAACAGTTAAGAATCTTGATTTGTGTTTTTTTTTAAGTAGTTAGAATTTTACCTTATAAGATGAATAAGTGAGGTATCTGAAGTTTAAATTTCGACTCCTATATATAAAATACGATGTCCCTACCTTATAAAATGTTTTATTTTATCTCACTCAATTAACCTCTTTCAATTGTGCCAAATTAAGATAATTAGTCAAACAATTTACATGGAGAATGCTGCCAAGGTGAGTTTACCTTGAACCTTGTTGTTTAATGTAGTTTAATATTGTTTTTCTTAATGGTCAAAAGACTGCACAAGTCTTAGATAATGTGTAGCTTTGACTAGCACTATGTAATTTTGGCATTTTCTTTTTGTTTGGTGGCTTACTTGATGCTTGTTCAATCAAAATTATGAAACCACTACAAAAGATGCAACCAGAACTTATTTATATAGGTTTTATAAATTTTTAGACTATAGTTTTGGAAGAACAATCAAGTTGCTCAAAAGTGTGTAATAAAGGGCTAGTTAGACAAAGTCAAAAGGTTTTAATTTTTGGAACATATAAAATTTGTCAAAGATGTCAGGCTTTTTCACTTAAAACGTTTTAATCCACTTAAATGCATTCACTCATTCACCCTTCTACTGATTGACATTGTCGGCACAATTGTTCGATCAAAATTAGACAGTTTAGATTGTAAGTTTCGTATATTAAATTTTAACAAATAAGATAAAATCTATATTGAAATTTAAACCACTGAATCTCAATCTCAATCCAACCACTGCCGATGTGTTGAATGCATATTTGGTATTTTAGACTTTTTAAAATTACAAATTTTACATTAAAATGTAGACTGCTCGATCTTGATCCAACTACTACTGATATGCTGAATGCGAGAATGTTTAGGATTGCTGATTGCAAGAAATCAGAATTCTGCTGCTATGGCCTCACCACAGATGAATGCTACATTATTCATAAAGCAGTTAATTATTGTTCCTGATAGAATCAGTGTCAAGGAGGGATGGTAAATGAATCTACTACATATTAAGTGTTTGTCCTAGCTAGCTTATATATGTTGCCTATGGCTATGAATATTTTTCACCTGTCAGCCCAATAATGCATGTTGCAACATGGTACACAGTAACACACAGTATAGCTATATGACATGATTGGAGAGAGAGCATGATTGGAAGATACTGCTCCTTCTTATCTTTATTATAAAAAGAAAGTTTGCTTTTAACATTCACATAATGTTTGATATATCTCGTTCATAATCACCAGATATATCAAACATTCTATGAATCTAAAAAACAAACTTCTTATAATAAGGAACAGAGAGAGTATAGTGTTTACTTTTAACAGTTTGATCAAATGATGACTTTACCAAGGGGTTTTCAAGATCAATATTCTGTAGCACAAGATTAAATCTTGAGATATTTTTTACAACAGACTCAAACCAAATCTCAACAGTATTGGTATGATTCAACAAAATCTCACTTGTGATTAATCCACTGTTATAAGTACAAATGATTCAACAATTTTATTGATGGCTATTTTTCTCTGAGAAAAATCCAAAAGGCAAAATCAAAGTTACACATTACTTGTGCTGTAAGGTATGTGCACAATCTAAAACATTCAAAAACAAATTGCAACTAGAAATGTTATTATCTTTACTCAACTCAGAAATATATGAATGCAAGTATGAACAAAGTATCTTTGCTCCACTCAGAATAGGATATGCTAATGAGAACTATAATCTTGGCTAATTGAATCATCTTGGCAAAAACAATACCAAGATGTTCACATTGATTTGCACAATTAATCAAGAGATAATATAAAGAATCAATGCATTCATTCATTTTCAAAAAGAATATGTACAAAATAATTATTTACCGACCAAAACTGTCCTCTCCATTATCACCACAAGCCATCTCATCAACCTAACAATAATGTAATTAATTTATAATACCCGGAATTCCACCAAGACCAATACTTATCATCCTCTAAAATAATTTACAAAATGCCGGCAAAAGAACCCAGAACTTCACCAGCATATTGTGCCTCGTCAAGTTACTGATCGTGACAAAAAGGGTGTGAGAGGGAAAATCGCCTACATGTAACTTGATAATCTAATATCCTTCCAAACCCTCAAATGAAAAACGTTCCCATGCAACTTGAGAATCTGGCACTCTACTCTTGTTCTTTATGTGACAACATTGGATATAAAATCACCTTGATCATTGGAGGCAGCTTGATTGGTGGGTTCAGGAACACCGAAGGAGTACTAGCCACACTGATCGAGCTCATCAATTTTGACTCTCCATAAGATCACCAAGTGTTATTTTTCCACAGTTGCCGGTATCTAGTCTATCGAATTTCTCACTGACCTGCATGATGTCCTTCTCTGTCACTTTTCCCATCTCCTTGAGCTTGTATATAACATATTCTGATTTACTGCATACCCAAAAACATAATATGTTCAGCCAAAGCACAAGATATATGTGTTACCAAATTCAATCAGAATAAATTAACAAGTCTTTCTAAGATAAAAGTTAAAGAACATACTTCTAACCGCCTAAACGAGAAAATGTTAAACAAGAAAATACTTCTAATCAGAGTTGTTCTAACATTTTCAAGTCATACACTGAAAATGTTAAACAACTCTGACTTATACTGATACCAATACTTCTAACCGCCTAAGACTTTGTTCAGTTAGTTACAAATAACTCTGATTTATATAAACTAACTGTAGTTAACTCGGATAACTGAATAACAGATTTTGTAATCTGTTATTCGGTTTCAGTGTATCTATTAAAAATTGCTCCTTATTTGATTACAGATCATTCCCTCTTTCTCATCTCTTTGTTCTTTTTATTATAAATATGTCTGGAAAATTAGTGCCAGGGACATCCTCTAGTGGTTTATAATTACTACAAACATCCACTCAAAATGCTCTTATTAGCATTTCACTCAGACCTATCCATAAAATGGATATAGAAACATCGTCAAATGTGAAAGAAAAGCTATGCATCATCAATGTTGCAGCCTTGTCTGACAGTTTATCGCTTTCTCAACAATTAAATTAACATGTACTACCATATATTTGTATCAAACACCTGAACAACTTGATTCATAATCTTAATTCTTAATTGAAATAAGGAAACCAATCATGAAATATAAATTTACTGGAAATCAATCCTAAGAGATACACAAGTATACAACCCAGTTTAAAGCTTATTAAGTTTTAAACTTAAAAGGGTAAATCCTTAAAAATGAATAATATAATTTGGGATCAAAACATGACTAAAAGGCAACTTGGGGATGTTGGGGACATCCGAGAGATGGGCATTACTGGAAAGACAAGTAAGCAAGATGGTTAGAAAGATCCTTAGCATCAAGAACTGGTTGGCATGTTCGCCTCTTACAATATTGTTTTAACCCCTCAACTTCATGGTTCACCTGCTAAACCAATAAAATATTCCCTTATTCTTTCATTATTGAACTCAAGGGTCTCATCACGATCATACACAACGAGGATAGGATTAAAACTTCACCAAATCCCCCAACCCCAAGAGCAACATGTAGAAGCCTTAAACCACAAGAAAATTTAAGATACCGATAAATTATCAGATAACAATAACAGAAATTGAGACCAAGGCTCATCTGTATCACACAGCCATGGATAATCTGCCATGGCATGCCTTATCAATAAGATAGGAGAAATCCCCATTAGTATAATTTGCAATGGCCCAACGGGATATTGACATGAACTATAGCTAGTCCATCACTACCAAACTAAATCTACAATAGTCCAAACTTCAAACTTATGAGGAAAAACGTGTTATTTTGGACTCAACTAACAACAAAAGAATAATGGAGATCATAAAGGAACTCAGGACAGATCATAAAGGATGATACAGCACTTAGTACATAGAATTTTAGATGAGGGAGGAGGGAAGAGAAGGAATAAAGACTTTGAATTGTGATTATGACTATTTACTATACGGAAACCAATAATGAATTATAAAGAAACGCGGAAACTAATTCTAAAAGAATACCTAAAATGTTTCACCCAAATTTACAGTAATTTTTTATATATTATAACAAACATGTCATATGTGGTCTCCTTTTACCAATGATAATATAGTTTAAACAGATTGAACCTTCTAACACTGGACCTCTAAATGTGGTGATCCTACTAACCAAATACCAAAAATATACAACCACTAATTAACTAGTAACCAAAATCTACTGCTTTTAGGAAGTAAAATGAAAAAAGGAAGCTGCCAATTTTCATTAGACTTTCAAACATTCGACCTCCAAGTATTACGCAAAATACTACTTGCTGCCAACCTTAAAACAGAGAAGTTGAATCAATCCCATATATGACAGACTATGAACCAATTCACTTTCTATTTCTCTGTCAAATTTTCAAGCACACCCTAAAGATACTTTCTCCTCTTAAATACAAATCTCTAAAGCCAATTTTCATAAAACATTGATACTGTTGCATTTTCCGTAGGCTACGCATAATTACAGTCTACAGATACTCAAATTAAATAGTCCTGAATTCTAGGAGAAGTATAAACACGGGCATCAGACAAGCTCTGTGTACCAAGTTATTTCATACGTTATTTATTACCATGAGGTAGGACTATATGAGCAACACATGCAAACCTCAGGAAAATTGCTTCTAGCGGGTTTCGGTTTCCCATTGATACTCAGTCATTGAACACTACTTTAACAACCACTGAGGTTCAGCACACAGTTTCTACCCATGTTATCAGTATTTGTTGTCCTGTAGATAATATCATTAAGTCCCTCACTATTAACCTGAGTACCACATGCCCCCCACCCCACCCCTGCCAAAAACAAAACAAAAAAACACTTCACTAGGGATTTTGCCTTTACATGTGTTCTTACTGTCTTCTACAGCTAAACAAATCAATAATGTTTGGATTAGTTGATCTCGAAACAGAATGATGTTAACAATATTTTATCTTGCCGGATCAAAAAACTTCAGCTAATAATATATTATGCATTTATGCAGATACAAAATTCATACTTCAGAAAATGGCTGGTGAAACGTGTAAGAAACAAAAAGAAAAAGCATCTTGAAAATCTAAGCAGTAAATAAATAAATTCCATGTTCTAGTTTTCACGAACAGAAACATCGATTGATACCGAAAATAATTAACCTTTATGCTAATAGAAACATATTGATCAATACGTACCTCACGAATCCATTATTGTCTATGTCAGCAGCAAGAAACTCAGCAACAGTCATATCCTGACCAAGAATCCACTTTGCCATCCTTCTATGCCGTTTATCCACTCTCGCCTCAGCCAAATAAAGGAATGCTCGGGCCACGGCAAGCGTCGACACAAGCAACCAAATTGCAGCAAAAATACGACCATGCATGGTCTTAAAAGCATGATCACCATATCCAACCGTTGTAACGGACATAACTGAAAGATAAAAAGAATCCACCCATCCAAGCCTTTCCACAAAATGCATAACCCCTACACCAAGTCCAATACAAAGTACCACAACCAAAAGTGCCAATGCCACCTTCATCCTAATCCTCATCCTCCCTTTCTTCACATCAACTAAATATGACCTACCATCTTTCCCACCTCTTCCCTTCACTGCCCTCAACAAATGATTCTCTTGCAAATCAAGAACATAACTAACCATTCCACTAAGCAATATATCAATAAAACCAAAACCAATCAACACAAACAATATAGAGAAAATCTTGGTTGCAGTACTATTAGGTGTAATATCACCATAACCTATTGTGCACATTGTAACTATACAAAAATACAATGCATCTACAATAACATGAGTTTCTGTTGATGTAAAATCATTACGATTGAACCAATAAATAACAACCCCTAAAGCCAAATAAAGAACAAGAAGAATAACAGCTTGATGAACAATAGATTGGCTACCAAATTGAGGTCTTTTAACAGATGCACGATGAGTGAAATCACTGATAACAGCCATAGCAGGTGCAGTTTTTGAACGATGAAGATTTGTTTTGCCCCTTGAATAATTAGGATCAATAAGCCATTGTTGTGATGAAGAATCAACAAAATCTTGTGAAGAGGAACAAGCAGATTTTGGTGAATTACGTGAAAGTGTTAAAGCTTCAGCCAAAGGTGAAGAATCAATTGGTGTAGGACCAAAGATGAGACGATCTTTGAACTCAGAAGGGGTAACAGGAAGAACCATTTCATCATTTTCAGGTAAAGGAAAAAGCGAATGTGACAATGGCGAAAGCTTCTTCCTTGGGCTGAAATATGGGAGCAGTGGCTCCTTTTCCATGTGGGGTTGTAGAAAATCAATTCAATAGATGAAAAAATTGTGACTTTTGAGAATCAAACACTTTTTTATGATGTGGGTCGGTTTCAGAACATAGAAAGATTGTTCATAGAATAAGAAATCGATAGAAAAAGAAGAAGAAAACAGTTTTTTATTTTGGTCAAGAAAAAAGAACAGTTTTTTAATAAAGTTTTTTTGTTTTAACGATGAATGTGTGGGGATGGAGGTTATGATTTTGATTGAAGTATGATGATGATGATTTTGTTTACAAGGTACAAGAAAATAGGGACGGTGTTGACGTTTGTTGTTTTGTGTTGGGGTGATTATTGATAATGTTTTTGTTTAACTTATGTTTATTTGTGCCGTTCATATTTTGGTTGATAATAATCGCTAATTAATCAGCTAGATTAGAATAATAAAGCATATAGAGTGAGAGAAAAAAAAATAAGAAAAATAAAAAGAGGATCAGTGATGTCTGCACGTAGTTAGGGAAAGAGAATACGACCTAGTCCAAACCAAAAATTAATCTAAGAAGAAATTATTTTCTTTAGATTATTTTTTTTGGTTTGTCACATTTCCTCAAGAAAATAATTTTATTTAGGCTAAAAGGCATTTAAAATTTCTATAAATGTTAGATCAATAGACAAAAATACCGAAATTATTAGGTCAAACGTAGATTAAACTTCGATGTCTTCGCCTTATGCGTGTGTTTTTAATGGTTAATTAATTTCGTCTATCTGCTTTACAAATTTGGCAATTTTAGCAAACATTAGGCCTTAATTTTGACATATAACACTGATGTGGACGTTTTTTAATAGTATTAAAACTTAGACCTTCCTTTTGTCAAAAAAAAAAAAAAAACTTAGACCTTCCTATATGTTGATATTTTTGAGTGAAGATGGATGTGGGTTGGACAATTTCATAGATATTGTTTAATAATTTTGACGTCTATGTGTACAAGTGGTTAAAAAAGCGTCCACATTGGTGTTGACAATCAAAGCCTAATTTTTTTTTTTTTAAAGTAAGATATTTATTCCATTTCATTGCTAATAATATCACGAATACAAACGGGAGACAATCAAAGCCTAATTGTTACTACTAAAGTTGTTGAATAGTTTGGCATTATGATTTTTAAAATAGGTTATTTAAAACAAAATAAAAAAACCCTAGTAGCTATTTCCAATGATGCCGTAAATGCACTTTTGGTTTCTTAAAAAAATTAAAATTTGATCTCATTTTAAAATTGATTTTTTCGGGGTTCCCATTTAACAATTTTTATGATCCAAATGTTTGGAGAAACCAAAAGTGCATTAAAATCAAATAAAGAAATTAAAAGTTCTCATTTCTTGTTTCTCCAAACATTTGGGTGATTGAAATAAGATATTTACTTTTGCCGTCCTACCGGTTACTCGTACACCCTAAACCTTTTCCATTTTACCCTTCCTATGCCTTTTCTATTTTACCCTTCCGCTACTTAAGTAACGGACGTTATAAAAATGAGAATTTTTAAAAAATAACGTCTGCTACTTAAGTAACTGACGTTCTAAAGATATGGTGTTTTTGGGGTGTCCGCTACTTAAGTAGCAGACGGGGTATTTTGGTATTTAGTAGGACCCGCGAAAAAATGAATAGGGAAAAAAGTAAATCTCTTGAAATAAATGTTGACTCAATGTTTTGGCTCGTTCCTTCAAGGTGAGGGTTGTGGCAGCATGGCAAGAGCCTATTTGGTTAGAAACATGAGGAATTATTTGCAGAGAGATTGAAATTTTCATATTCGTCTATCAAAAGGAAAATTCAAACAAAGGCCTCAGCTAATTTGAATTGCTTTCTACAAAGGCCTCAGCTGATTTTCCTTACAAAGGCTTTGCTCAGTGATATGATGGAGTTAATACTCCTTATTTAGTTTCTCTTATCACTTAAATAATCTCTTTTATTTTGGTGCTAAATTGCTAATTGATGCAAGTAAGAACAATGGGAAATTCAAACATTCCACTAAATTCTGCAACTTTACCAACACACAAAAAAAAAAAGGAACCTCCCATTGTGTAAGGTATTACAACACTCACCTGTCGCCGCAGTCATACCCTCAACCCCCTAAATCAACAAATGAAATAAACAAGAGTATTGAGAAAATAGAGGAAGAGAGTAGTTGAAGAAATAAGATGCCAACAATGATGCCATTTAGAGAGAATTGAGATTGCATCAATTTGCTTAGTCTTTGTTTCTTTGATTTTTTAAAATAAAATTAAAATGAAAGAAAAGAACCACGGACAACCAAATAGTTGGCACGGCGCAGCGCAACAGGCCACATCATTTGTCTGGAAGGTCCATACAAGATCATGCAGAAGCAATTGATCATATGCCTAGAAACACTTATGCAATGTGCAAGATATAGCTCGCTTGCGCATGCTAGCCTTGGCCTAGTTAACAAGGTACATCTAGTTGTGTGGTTTTGAGACGAGAAGATCAGTGCAAAGAGAGCTATCAATGAGATGGACATACATCGAGTGACGTGATGCAATGCAATTTTTGGAGATGGCTATTCATTTGATGGATTTTTCAAACTTGTTCTTGAAAAATAAATAACCATCTCTTAATATGAAATATAATTTTTATCAAACTGAAAAATTACTAAACTACAACTTCATTTTATGCATTTTCCCTTCCTCACATAACTAACACTTCACTTCCATTCATTCCCACACATATTTCAAATATGCTGTTTAATTTGGTGCCAGGCAAGATGCCCAAAATTTCAAAATAAAACATATTTCACAACCCACTTACAAAATACTTAGTCTGTAAAATACATGCATGATTAAGAATGGAGTCAATAGTCAATAAACCAGTTAAGAGACGGTGAAAGCTAATCATCATCCTCAAGAACATTTCGACGCCTCTGTATCTGAAAAAGTAAATGAAAAAAGTGACAGTAAATACTAAATACATAAACTGATAAATGAAAACGGAACAATGCAGCTAATATTCTACAACTTACTGTAACTTTTGTCTGCTTTGCTGTTTGGCTGTTAATCTGCTCCAGCAGTGTTATGAGTCTTTCTTCAGTAACCTAAGAATTTCATTTAATATATGAGTCATCAGTCATGGAAGATATCTTGATCCAATAATGCTTCATATGGACTAATTACTTAAATGTCCACCGGGACATGATATATGTATATAAGCAACAACAAGAATAAACAATTCCAACTAGTGATTGCTTTTTTCCAGGTTTTTGGAAGGAATACCATCAAAAACCAAATCCTTGCATGCAAACACATCATTAGAAAATCTACCTAAACAACTCATTCTGAACCAAGCCTTAGACTGTCTAACTGACATCTTCTGACTTTCAGCATCTTATCGTCAAACAAGGTAGTCATAATCACAACTCTATAGGTAGAATTGTACTACTATTATCCAACTATACATTCCAAACCCACTACCAAATGCTTGAAACACACTAAGAAACCTGAACAAACCAAGCATACCACCCCCACCCAAAACCCAAATGTATACCCTCAGCCAGCACGATTTGCAATGGGAAGGGAAATACACTATTTCCCTTCTCTGCGACTAGGTGCTTCAAGCCTGCTACTGATTCTGCCTTTGCAGTCCTTCTAGAAAGCCTCCATCTGAGTTGGCATTTCAGTATTGCAAGCACCAACATCAGTTCAGATTAGTTGGTTTTATTTACTGCATATATTTTTCTAGTTTCGAAGCAAAGACACAAGATTTATTGGATAGTTTTTTATATGTGGGTTTGCACTTTGCAGTATAGACTTCCAGAGTTTCCCCATCACTGACTCACTTTTTATAGTTTCTACATGATAATAGATCGCATAGAGAGGAAAAAGGTGTCAGCACTTTAGTTTACTTGTAATGCAATAGTATAAGTTTTATTATAATTTCTAAGGCATAACCATGCGGGTAAGATCTTACATTCCATGTTAAGATCTCATGTGTCTAGTTCCCTTTACAATCCTAACTGTAGTATAGGATTCTGAAAAAATTTCTACCAAATATTATTATAAACAAAATAGTAGGGTTTTACATGGAAGTTACATGAAAGATGAGAACACTAAACCTCTAATAACGGAAAAAACATATTAGACCATCCGTGGAATTGTTACCAACACTTTTATTGATCCTAGATAGAGAACCTTTCTTGGACCAACAGTTGATCAAACAAATAGATGTTATAACTAGAACCACTCAGATAGGATGACAATAGATGCAATAAATATTGCTAACTTGTGATAAGAATGAGAAAAGTTGCAGCAAAAAACAAGATTTAATATACCTTTTCAGCTATCTGACCCATTTGAGCAGCTCTCAATATAACATCTTCAACACCTTTTGCTTTCTCTGGTTTCACCAAAGCAATTCGAGCAACTGCGCGTAATTACATCACAAATTTAAAAGAGAAAAGTCAATTATGTGTAGCAAAATACTTGACTCCTTCAGATTCTCATAGGAAAATTTAGAGGCACATTGGCAAACATGTTCTTTCGATGTTTAAATATATAATGTTTAAATGCAAATGTGATTTATCTAACTGTGTTTGCAAATAACTAAGACAACTACACCCATCCTCCTACCTATATAAGTTTGAGCAAAAATAGTTCGTTCAAATCTCCAACCCTACTACATGGAATACATTCATAAGTCAACTTATACCTCCTAAATCCATCTTCCATCTGTTGTTGTTAAAAGAAGTTAAAAACAGATACATCTCAGATTTGTAAGGCTATAAAAAAGCATACCAGCCCCAACAAAATGCTATCATCTAATGCCTCTTAATGCTATGAAGTGAAGCAGGCATGGAGACCAGCCATAGGGTATCTATCATGTTATGCAACTGATAACCTCAAGAGGGTAACTACCTAGAAGACATGGCTGTGCACACAGGGACAAAAAGAGAACAGAGGGGCAAAATCACCATCAAAGGTGTTTTTTTTATCATTGGGTCAAAATCATCAGGTGAGTTGGAGACTCTATTTGAACTTTTCCAATATAGACTTCAGAACTCAGATGATGTAACTTGAGTAGGAACTATGCTAAGTGGGCATAATGAGTACACAGTAACACCCAAACAAATATACTAATATTCTTTATTAACTTTGATATAAATTCCAGTGCAAGACTTCAGCCATAGCAAGATTATACAAGAAATATGGGTACTTTAATACTATCTTATATATTCAACATAATGAATATTTGTATATTTGATTTGTCAAAATCTATGATGTTAATAGCGGCGCTATAGCGCGCTATAGCGGGATAGCGTAGCGGTAAACCCCCTCCCCGCTATGCTATAGGTCCGCTTTCCGCTATTTAGAGAAGCGGAAATAGCGGCCGCTATTTGCAGGCGAATAGCGTTTTCGTAGCGGATTTGTAGCGCTATCTGACCGCTTTTGCCTTTTGGGGGAAATATTTTGATGAGAACCTTAATTTTTTTAAATAAATCATAAAGTTAGGGGTAGTTTGGTCTTTTTCTCACCCCTTTGGTGCCCTAAGTTCTCATATCACATGATTATTTTTCTCTTCGCCGATTCTTCCAACGTTTCTCAAATACTTCAACGCTCTTCTCCTTCAACGCTCGCTTTGAAAGTATGATTTTACATATATTTAGAACTTGTCATTAATGACTTGTCATTTTGTGTACTTATAGAACTTGCTTATGCTTTATTTTGATGGGATGTCATTTTAAGTACTTCTAGAACTTGATGAAATGTTATTTAATCTTTTATTTAGAACCTATTTTGATGGTAAATGATAATATTTAGTATAATTGTTAAATACGAAAGTCCCTTTAATTTTGTATATTTCTCTATTTTTTAGTATTTATGTATGTTGTTGGAATTTATGTTTAATTTGTACATGGATTCTTGGTTTCACAATAGCAGTCATCCCGCTACCCGCTATACCGCTATAGCATTTTCTAGGGTCGGCGCTACGCGCCGCTATCCGAGATTAACAACATAGGTCAAAATATATTACAGAAGCCCGTTATAAATACAATATGTGGAAGTTTAAGAAAATACTACAAAGTTTTTCTTCTACCATCCACCGGTAGTAAAAGTACAGCAAAATACAGAACCATGTTATTTTAAGACAATCATCAATCAGGCTAAGCTTTAAAAGGAGAAATGAGAGTGCTATAATAACTAAAAAGCCAAACAACATCTAAGAAAGATTTTGTTATATACTTACGTCTTTCTCGTGCTTCAGCAGACAATATCTGACTAAGCATCATTTGTCTTCTTTCCTCTGCCTCCCTAATTAATCATTTTTCAATATAAAAAATCATCGTCACTCCAAGAGAAAAAAAATATCTGAGTAGTACATCATAAAGATAAATGGACCGATCAACAAAGCTCCTTAAACTAAATCCATGCAACTGAGTTGAGCAATAATAATCAACATAATAACAGCATAAGAAATGTATAATCGTAATAAACTAACCTCTTTGCATCCTCCTGAGCATTCTGCTGTTCGGGGCTCTGTTGATTTCCCTGCAATATCGACACAAATCACAAGCAAATTCTCACTCTCTGTTGTGAAAGAATAATAATAAACAAAACATAGGATAATCATAATGATTACTAACCGCGCCTTGTCGACCCATAAGCTCCTGCATCCTTCTCTGTCTGATTGCTTCCAACTCAGGATCAGCCTGAAAAATTATCAGATAAAATATACAAACCACAAACAAGTAAAAATTATACTAAAAAAAAAAATCTTCACAGTAAATACAACACCATTATAGCAAAGAACCCTAACACGCAAAATTTTGTAATTAATCATCCCAATAATTAAAGCAATGCATAAAAAGCTCAAACATAAGACAATTTTGAGCACCTGATAACCCTAAAATACAAATTTCATCTCATCTATCCTTTCCATTCGACGATTAAGAATTGTGCACGCTATGTGTTTGATTGATAAAAAGATTGAAAAATAAAGAGGGAAATGGAATGGGAAGTTACCATTTGGTTAGATTAGCAGAAGAAAGAATCCTTGGTGGGTTTGTGAGTGGGGGTTTTGGTTTTGTCTAGATCCTTATGCAGCTTCACCACTGCCACAGATCGCGTTTGAAATAAGCGCTTTTTTATGAACCAAAAACTCGATGTACTTCAATCGTAAGATTCTGTAACACCCCCTCCTTTTACTTATACAGTCCCTTTTTACTTTACTTTATTTTAGTGTTTTTTTTATAATTAAATCACCGGTTTTTAGATAAGAGGTTTGATAATTTAGAGTTCAGTTGCGAGGTAAGTAAAGTCTAATCAATAAATTAATCCATTCAGGAATCAAATTCCGGTTCCCCGAATAATTCATTTTTTTGTGGAACTTATTAACCACTTGAGCTCAATGTAAATATTCAAACTAAAAGATCATGCGGATTGGTGTTGTAAAAAGAACAAAAATGGCTTGTTTAGATGAATTTTGGTTTTTAGTTTTTCCTATTTTGATATTTGGATGTTTTTCTTTTACCGAAATAAATTTTATTCATTTCATTAATCAATAAACGTTTAATACAAAAAATAAACTTAAATCTATGAAAAATTAGTTCAAGAATACGAGTAACTAAATTTAAATGTTTCCTGACAAATTTTGCCTCAAAATTTACGAACGATGACTTAATATGAAAAATATTAGCAATAATTAAACTAAATTCAGAGTTGTCTCTTTGCTTCAACCTGATTGCATCTACTAACAATTAAGAATCGCTTTTAAATCGAACATGAACAATATATTGAGCACAAGCCTCTTCCTTTGCACGAAGCAGAGCAATACTTTCCCCCTCCACAGTGAATAATAATGTCTGCTCCCATGTGATAATTGCAACTACAGACTGGTCTTCATGGTTCCGAAAACAGTACGTTGAAGCAGTCACACATGTTTCAACAAAAAACCTATGTTGAGGTTACATTTTATCCATTCAATGTTCGGTTTCTTGCATGACATACATTACTAGTGTATTAACAGAAACCCACTTGTTCCACATAACGAAAGCTGTCTTTCCTACCTGAGTTGGCGTGCACTTACAATCATTTCAAACATCTTCATTTCAATTTTGCCATATGCACCAAAACATTGTTGCAACACGCCCAACTGTACCACTATCATCCTTATTGCAAATCACAAAATCCAAGCAGCTTCAAACTCAATTTGATACTCATCAATTGTGTAACATAACCTCAATGCATGTTGCCTACCAGCTATCTCGTGCTATTATCCACTCAAAAAACATATGCAAATCATCTTCTCCATCATGATCACAAATAGGACTTAGCAACAAACATTCCACATGCCTTTTTGACAAACAATATCTCGTTTGGAGGCATCCTCAACAAAAACGCCAAAGTAAATGATGCATCTTGGATGAAGATTATCGAGAGTTGGAACATGATGAACTATCACCAGGGCACAATATGTGTTGTCCATTCAATTCAATGTTGGATAGGCTATTAAGGAGAGGAATTAATCCAAAGGAATGCTTACTGAAGAGAAATGTTAACTACTCTTATTTGGGTAATTTAATTCGTTGAGGAGAAAATAGACTCTCCGCCATTACTTGCCTTAGGTGGAATGGAATTCTTAAGTCTTAGATCATCATTCAATAACATTGCACGTAGCATCACCACTCCCTACGCATTTCGTCGGTAAAAAGACCAGGTCCTCGCGTCTGGGAAAACCGGATATGGCAGGGAAGGCAAACCTTATATGGCTCAGCTTCGACCTAGGGATAACAAGGAAAACTAGGTTATAACAGTTAAGGTTTTAATGCGTGCAATGTACCAACCTAAAGCTCCAATATCATGTTTTGTGAGAAGCTTGAGACTTCCAGATACCATTTCAATTGCCTACCACATGAAATCATTCACTATGAACAACATGTCTCTGTTTACACCGATTTTTGGTAACGCAAACAACCGCTATCCATAAACACTTTGAGACCGGATAGAAGTCCTTTTACAGTATTCGTTCAAGTCTCGCGGTTTATGATATCACTTTATGTGTTCATTAAGAACAAAATCATTGTTCTTATTAGTGTCAAAATTGCTTCCAACAACTTTTAATAACAAGTTGTCTCATGACAACATAATAGAAAAAATACTCAAGTGAGCATTCAAAAGAAATAAAAATAAAGAAGATGAAAAGAAATGCAGAATTGCAAAAGAAAAAGGAAAATAAGGCAAGAATAAAGCTATAATAAATTGCATGGAAAGTAAATGGTGGTTGAAATCCTTCTATGTCCATCTGCACCCATTTGCTCACGCGGCGTTGGTGTTACAAGACTTTCATAAAATAGGATTCAACCTATTACAAACAGATATATATAGACCTTGCAGGAAAAACTACCACTAGATCCTACGGTCTAACTCAAACCAAGAAATAACTTCCTGTGCCAAAACCATACACTTGGCAGAATACTATGATATGAAAATAAGTCCAATTGCATGCTTGCTCCAATCCTGCCACGTCCAATTTTCTCTGTGGTTTTTTCACTTTGATCTTGCATATGTCCTAATGATAACATGTATATGCTGCCATGTACATAATAGCCTAGCTTCTTCGACCAAATATGTATACAAGTAGTATTAACAATGTGTCAAGGTAAAACGTAATCTATCATTTCGACCTCTTTCTTGTATAAGATATGTGTACTTGGATTAATACTTGATAGCATGTATTAATTAACATTGGCTAATTGGAACCTCCAACCAACAATTCGACAAGTACACATGCATGCTAACTAAATTAATCTTAGTCGAAATATTCACATGGCTAATCGAAATGAGTTTTTTCCTTCTTTTCAAATTCTAACACCAAGACTTTTTAATACAATTGATTTTATAATTTTGGTGTCAACAGTCTCATTGCTAAACTATAATCGAATTTGACAAAATAACATTCATTTTTATCAAGAATAACACTCACATATGGACCTAGTAATAAATCCTTAACATACATGTTATACACACTTTTATTTCGAGGAACCTTAATCCAACAACTTTGGTCTCCTTGTAACCGTGAATCATCATAAAATGGTATTTCTTTCCATCTAAGTGTGTACTTCTAGATTGATTTTACTTTTATGAAGTTAACGTGATGAAACACAACTCTCAAAATAGTAAAGGTACAAGGATGCAATTAAATCTATGTTTGGTATCATAGTAAATATATCAGAATTATGGTGATCCACCGTAATTTTTCAAAAATTACATAGTGTAACTTATGTGAAATCACAGCAAATCAATATAATTCTAACGTATCAAGTATCAACCGTGATGCCAAAGATACGCTAAGAGTTAAAAACTACTGACCAACCTCGGCATCAAAAGCCTAACTTCTGTAACATGTTAGGCCTACAATTACTCAATGCTTTCTCTATTTTGAGTGTTGTCATAGTAGCTAATTAAAGACTATTTACTTTGCAATAATTAAACCTACAATTTGTACTGTTACCTGGATTTGATTCAGATTCTTACTTACAATACAAGTTCCTTCAAACACGGTTAACATTATTTTTACGTTGAAGACTCTCCAATCAATCTATCACTCTAGACTCTAGTAAAAGATGGCACAAACAAAGAAGAAATCAAATGAAAGATTAAACGCAAGAAAACAAAGAGATCCATCTTGACAAAATTCACGTGCATCATGCTGTTTTGTCCTTTACCATCTCTCCTATTTCCATTCACCCAACAAAAATGGTTATTTTCCCTCATTTTTTAACTTACAA
Source organism: Trifolium subterraneum (assembly GCA_951799995.1). Taxonomy (NCBI): domain Eukaryota; kingdom Viridiplantae; phylum Streptophyta; class Magnoliopsida; order Fabales; family Fabaceae; genus Trifolium; species Trifolium subterraneum. Next base: position 12,838,356 of record OX637461.1, read on the forward strand.
AAAGCTGAAAAAAACCCAATTCTTTTGTCTTCATTGTTCACCATAAATTCAGGTTTAGATTTGCATGAAACAGTAATAAACACTAGTAGTTAACACATGTTGGTCCCACATATTTACAGCACTAGTACTAGATCATGATTCATAATCAACCAGCTTAGAATCACAGATCATAAATGTTATCACCCCACACCGCTAGTACTACTACTATCAGCGACACTCACTCACATGAACCACTTTCTCAAGTCAAATTAGTTAACTCAACTAAAAACCCACTTGCTAGTCTTAAAATAATCATAATTTAGCTTCCCAAATCCCAATTAACCAAACCAGCAACGACAATACAGTGAACTACAACAACACTCTAGAGTCTGAACTTAACAAACAAAGAAGAAAAACAAAGAAACACAGAAACCAAAAATGGGTTTCACATTCAGCACCATGACACTAAACCTTCTTCTCCTAATAGCAATGGTAGCAACCAACATTCTCTCACTCTACCACCTCTCAACAACACTCCAATCACCTAAATCACCTAAACCACTCCCACCAATCCCCGACGAACTCCTCCGTCAACTTCACACTATACGCGCCACCATTAACCACCTCACGCGCCTCCAAAACACCGATCCAAACACCGCAACTAAATCCACAATCCCTTCAGATCTATTACTATATTCACACCTCTCAGCAATTGCTTCATCTTGCCATAACCACCCTGATCTTCTCCATAAGTACATGACATACACACCGTTTTCAACTTGTCCTTCCGATTCCGACCTCGCCGAATCGCTAATTCTTCGCGGTTGTCATCCTCTCCCTCGTCGTCGTTGTTTCTCTCCGACGCCGAAGAAACAAACTAGCTCAAGTTCGCTTCCGCATAATCCTTTCCCTTCTTCTCTCCCTGATTCTTCCGTCATTTGGGATCGTTACTCGTGTAAATCGTTTGATTGTCTTAACCGTCAAAACCCGAATCTCGGATTTCAACCATCTCGTGAAGTTTCTAAGTTTACTACATACAATTCCGATTTGGATCTACCAGTTCAACAGCTTATCCAGATCGCGAAATCAGCTAAATCGATTCTTCGACTTGGATTAGATGTCGGTGGTGGTACTGGCTCATTTGCCGCTGCGATGAAGATTCGTAATGTGACGGTGGTGACAACGACGATGAATGTTGTGGCGCCTTATAGTGAGGCTGTTGCATTGAGGGGACTTGTGCCGCTTCATGTTCCGTTGCAGCAGCGGTTACCGATGTTTGACGGTGTTGTGGATATTGTTCGGTGTGGTCGTGCGGTGAACCGGTGGATTCCGGTGACAATGTTGGAGTTTTTGTTGTTTGATGTTGATAGAGTGTTGAGAGGTGGAGGGTATTTGTGGTTGGATCATTTTTTTAGTAAGGGTGTGGATCTTGAGAAAGTGTATAAGCCTTTGATTGGGAAATTGGGTTACAAGAAAGTGAAATGGGCGACGGGGAATAAGACTGATGCTGGTGGTGTTAAGAATGGGGAGCTTTACTTAACTGCATTGTTGCAGAAGCCTGTCTCAAGATGAGGGTCACTCTCAAAGGTATGGAACTAGCTATCTCTCTAATTGCTATTTTTGTCTATTATCACTCATGCTTGGGAATGTTGATGATTGAATGTATATTGAGAAATTTGAAATTGATGATTGAATGATGGTTTTATATATTGTTAGTTGTTCGGCATTCGCTTGATAATTGGTGCTTTTCTCATAGAAATCGAATGGAATGTTAATTAGTTTATAAACAATGTTTAAATAAATGGAATTGGATCTTTTTTATCTTCGATTTTTCATGTGAAGGAGAGAGACAACAAGGTGTTGCTTCATCATAGTTAGATATGCATTGGGGTTAGGGTGAAGGTACAGACTTGACAACCTTAAAAGTTACACGTATATACTTATTTTTTATTCACAATGCAACACCAAAAGAGGAAAATATATTGTGCTTGATTGTTGAAATAAATTGATAGCACCCATGTCAAATCTAGACTCAATAATAAGGTTTATGTCAGGCATGACAATCTGCTTATCTATTTTTACACTCTGCTTGCGACAATTAGATGAGTTATCTGTGCATTTGTTCCTTTACGATCCCGGGGTCATAAAGGAACAAATGTACTAATAACTCATCTAACCGCCAAACTTTTGCAAAAAAATGATAAATGGATAGTTTTGCTTGACATATGCCTTATTATATCGTCTAAATTTGGCATGTACATGATCAATTTCTTATTATAATCAAGCACGACATGTTTTTCTTTTAGAGGTGTGCCACCATACCATCCCTCTTTCTTTAACGTTGCGTTTGTGGATAGAAATAACTATATACAGGTCATTTTTAAGGTTGTCCATCTCGTGTCTTCCCTCCATATCCAATGGATAATCAATATATACAAGTAGTTAAGCGGAACATTCATGGAAAACTCTTTTATGATGATTGCATAAAGCATTATCATTCTTTGTTTGGACAATCTAATTTTTCACCAAAAACCAATGGTTCATGATAAACCCACTTTAGAGTGGTAAGGTGGGGGGACTCCAAATCCCTTTCCCCAGTTCAAGTCCATGTGTTGCCTGATCGACAAGATCAAACTCTAGCTCTGATACCATCTTAAAATTTGGTTTTGACCTGATTCAACTTTTACAAAACCAGCTTGGATTGTGAGATTTGTCCACCACTTGTAGAAACACATTTTCAGGTCTTATCTCATCCAATGTGGGATTCTTAATTGTTTTCTCATGAAGAGAGAGATAGACACAATTTTCTCATGATTAAAATCTTGTGAGAGCATCCATTTTTAGAAAGCTAGTTGGTTTATCACATTTTTTTTATATTGGAGGCAGTTCTAAATTCCAATGCAATAGAGGTGTGTTTACTAATGCTGATGACTGAGCATGAGCAATCATGTCTGATTCAAACGGAGTTTTGGCTTATGAACGAAAACCATCTGCCCATTCTCTGTTTGTATAAATAATGGGATTGTTAAAGTCATTGCCTCCCTGTGAACTTCTGTACCCTTCTCTTAGATGCTTGCATCTGCAGATTTAAAATTGTGGCTCTTACTGAATTTGGGAAGTATCTTGAATAATCATCCGCTACACATGTTATCTATATTCAGTGAAGTGAGCTCACTATTGCACAAATTGTACCATGTATGCTCTCATTAGTTTAAAATCAGATCCTCAAAAATATGCGAGTCTTTTAGAGAGAATATGATATGAGGTCAGGTACAAGGGCAGATAAAACAATAAGCCCAGCTTAATAACATTCACAAAAAATGAGACTCTTAATATATGTGCGGGGACACTTGATCTCTCCAACTTTTCCATCTTAGTAAGGTGTTCCTATTGCAAATATAAATTCATTATGCATATAGTGCTTCTTAGAGAATGAGATTGGTAGATTGCCTTGTGCCTCTCCTCAGCTAGTTGGTTTCCCCTAAGATATTTTATTATTGTCCAAGTGCGATCTAATATACTAAAGAGTTAACCTGCTGGTAAGATGGGATGTTTACCAGACTACCACCATGTGCTAGGACAGGGTAGTAAGGGGACAAGCGGTGATGGCATGTTTGGATGTGGGAAGAAGTTGGATGGAAAGGAGTGGGAGAAAAGAGAAGTGTTCTCTTGTTTGGTTGGGTAGAAAAATTGAAAGAAAGGAATTAGTATTATTGAAGACATTTATGCTCTTACATAGAAAACACGTAAGATATCACTTTGTGAAGTAGTTCTGAATTAAAAAAAAAATGATGGATAAATTTTGTATTCAGAATAATATAGCTTCTCAGCTCGTTTTCTGTGTCATTTTGGAAACTATTTTGTATTGTTGGTTCCGCCATTGCAGTTCCATCTCCTGTGTTTTTTTCCAACAAACCAAATAAATGAGAGCAATGCTTGTGTTTGAGCCAACTTCCCTCACATTGACTCCATGTTTACACTTAAGTTGAAACAAACATGGGTATGTCTGTTTAAGATTCTTCCAGCTTCAAAGGGCCATTTGGCTCGACAGAGAAAATTTCTGCTTTTACATTTGGTGTCTCAACGTTGTGTTTTGTGCCACTGCTTCATTAGATGTTAGTAAAATAGGTTAGTAGGATGGTCTGTCATTTGATTTAAATTAAACACGAGAATTGCGAACATCAATTCTCATTTTAATATATTATTATAATTTCTTAAATTCAGTTGAATATGGTATGTTATTTCCTGATTATAGTTCTATTATTCTGCAACTTCTTCTGAATCTGATCTAGTGAAATTGTCCCCCTCTTTTTGTGGTTATTGCAGTTTTATATATGTTGTAAGGAAGATTAACATGCCGGTTTCTCCCGATATCTTGCTCTGGGTTTTAATGCGAGCTGAATGAAGCAGTTTCATGTCCAAATGTGATCCATCATCTCAATGTTGTAGAAAAAAGAATCAACACATGGGAAGAAAGCTTGAAGGAAGCCAAAGACAGGTGGATATCTATGTGGACTTGGGAGAACTGGTGGGGTAAAATAGTGTTTATGATAGTTTTTTCTTCTTTTATTAAAATAAATAAAAAATAAATTGTATTATTCAACTATTTATTTCGAAATAAATTCAAGAAATGCCATTTCCTGATTTGTTCGTGTTCACTTTTGTTCAGCTAGTTTATGCTGTGGCTGTGATTGATGAAATGTCTCTTTGGAGTCCTGAAATGAGCTAAACCTTACCTGTGCTGGGAAACCACTAATCAGGACTCCAAAGACATACTAGTTAATAAGCTCATTTAACTGGATATGATTTCTGCCAAAGATAGAAAAGTGTATTTCCTAAAATATTATACCTTTGGTGTCAAACCTAGAAACACAAGTAAGGTTTAGGCGTTGGCGAGAAAAACTAAGTGCATGTTTGGTTTCATGGTGAAAAAAAATTGATTTTGTGAAATTGATTTTACTTAAGAATAAATTGAATATAAAATGATTTATGTTTGAAGTATTTATGTAAAATTGAGTTGAACAATAGTATAATTAATAGTACAAAATTTCTATATTAAGTTTTTTTAACTATTATCCTGACTATTACCATTAATTTGTTTGGATATGTCTCTTTCATGTTTTTCACCTTAAAAATTGAAGTGATATTGGATTGTGAACTTTGAACATTTTGCTTTCCTCTACCATTTTTCTGTACCCTTTGTCGCTGTAATACGTCATGGCTGACCCAGCATGTAAAAACGACGACATAATATATGGTTTCCGCGTTTAATCCGCACAAAAAAAGTATTATATGTTTCTGAAGATGGAGAAATTTTGTAAGAGGTGGGAACACCAAAATATCATTGTCAATTGCTAGTAATTGTTTTTTACGTGAATAATTACCAGTAATTGTTAAAAGGATAAGACAAATTATGAAGTATATTGAAAAAAAAAAAAAGAATTTAGACATTTTCAGAAGTTGACTATACAATTATTTTTAATAAAATACAACTATCTCGAATATTTTGTAATATGAATTAAATACATAAATTTTTATTGACTTATATATATGTCTCTTATAAAAAATAATTAGAGAGAGTACTACTCTATTTTAGATTCTTTAACTCAATACTTACGAGTAGTATATGTTTAGTCGGCTGAATAAATTTCCCATGACGATCTGCCACGTGTCCCAACTCCCAACAAGAAATGAAAGGCGGAAAGTATCTCTATACTTTCATTCATTGGTCTATGGCTATAAATATACTGTAAGTGAAATCTACTAGTATTTGATAAACTCTATATTTCTCTTCAGACAAACCCCAACTCTGTCATTTTCCAGACTCTCAGGTATACAATCTCTCCTACATACTCTTGTTGCATTTGAAGCTGCATCAACTGTATTTAGTTGCATCCCGATGTGTTTGATTTAAATTCTTGATGATCGTGATTTTGTTCAAACTATGTCTTTTTCATGCTTATTATATGTGTAGTTAGTCTTTTTCCACATCTTGTTTATTCTGTAGCTTACTTCAATTCTTTAAAGGCTTCCTAAGAGGACTATTTTGCAATTTAGTTGCATAATTCTATTGTACTACTGACATGTCAATGAATTTTATGAGCACAATACATATTTCACAATCTGCTATTTAATTTTTTATTGATCAATAATTACTAATAATCATTTTGCTAACAGATCAACATGTGTTCTGTATATGGAAATTTTGTATTTTCACTTGCAATAATTCTTCTGTTGTTGGGCACATCATGCTCAGGATATATTCTCAAGACCGAAAATAAAATAAAATCAGCTGTTTTTTTGTCCCCTAAATTTGAGCTAGGACCTGGATCAGTTGTTAATGGATATTATTATGATATCGATTTTCCGAGAGGTCATGTAGCACTCAAGAGTTTCGATGCTGAAGTAGTTGATGAAGCTGGTAATCCTATACCTCTTCATGAAACTTACCTCCATCATTGGCTTGTTGTAAGATATCATCAAAGTAAAGCAAACTTGCCATCTGATAGTGTTCTTATTAGGAACAGTGGCATATGTCAGGGAAATACTCTTGGACAGTACTTTGGACTTGGATCTGAAACACGAGGAACAGCGACCGATATTCCGGATCCTTTTGGTATAGAGATAGGTAATCCTGCAGAGATTCCAGAAGGTTTTGAGGAGAAATGGATGGTTAATGTTCATGCCATTGATACACGTGGTGCGGAGGATAAATCAGGTTGCACTGAGTGTAAGTGTGACCTTTATAATGTTACAGTGGATGAATATGGAAGGTCTATTAGGCCAGATTATAGAGGAGGTTTGTTATGTTGTTATGATCATACACAGTGCAAGCTGAAGGAAGGTTTTGAGGGTCCAAAGAGAAGCCTCTACTTAAGATACACTGTGAAATGGATTGATTGGGATGATTATACAGTGCCTGTTAAGATATATATATTTGATGTGAGTGATACTTTGAAACTATCAGATGATTCAAAAGCAACGAACTCAAATCATAATTGCAAGGTAAAGGAATTCATCAAGAAACATTTGGTTTGTTGAAATGGTTTCTATATAGTTGGGATACCCTGCATTCACATAGTCAATGCAACAGTTGATCAAGATTGGACAATTCACAACATATATAAATTTTGATTGTTTTAAAATCCAAAATACCGAACTTGAATTTTTTGTTTGTTTTTGTTTCAGAACGAGTATCAAGTAGAATCTTGCAGCACAAACCACAAGGAAGAAAATGGTTGTGTTCATGTAAAGAGGACAAATCTCCCATTACAAACTGGTGGCTATGTGATCTATGCTGTTGCTCATCAACATTCAGGTGGATTAGGAGCAACTCTATATGGACAGGTAATTTGCAATAGTTACAACTTATAGTCATTCTTAATACTCGGTGAGTGGTTTAAGACTTTGACTTTGTAACTTCAATAGATAGAGTTAAAATCTCCTCGAGAACAATTGTAAAATTTAGATATCACTTTCAAGAAGAAAGAATTTATTCAAAAGTAATTATGGAATGGTCTAATCAATAATGATTCTTTTCCCCTTAAAAGAGACTCTAGATTATCACCTTTTTCTTCTTTAATCTTTGCATGTCTTAGTTTTCAATTGCTGGTAACAAATGTTTTAATTAATTAACAAGAAAATGGTATGATTTATTGGCAATTGAGGACTATCAATGTTTCTTTTTGTTGAGTTCATTGACATGGTTATGGTTCAAGGGTAATCTTATAAACTAGACGCATTTAAACACTAATTGTAATATGTTAAACAAGACAGTAGAAACAACTGACCGAACTTTGTGATCAAATATCATGTGTTCTCTGTTTGTATTTTTCGTATCTGTTTACTTTTGTACCAGGGTTGTTGTTCTAACACTTACTTTTGATCAAGAAGTTAAACATTGTGCAGTAGCTTGTTTTGTGAAATTTGTGGATTATGTTTTCAGGACGAGAGGGTTATATGTTCATCTATACCAACTTACGGAAATGGAAATGAAGCCGGAAATGAAACAGGATACATTGTAGGAATGTCCACTTGTTATCCCCAACCAGGTTCTGTCAAGATAATTGATGGTGAAATTTTAACTCTAGAATCTATCTACAATAACACCAAGGAACACGCTGGAGTAATGGGGCTTTTCTATCTTTTAGTTGCAGAACAACTTCCATACCAACACTTTAGACATTCTACTCGCTCTTCATTTCTTATGGATGTAAACAAGTGGTAATATAATTGGAGTGGCATGATATCAAAATACTATATGGCTGGTCAAGAGTAATAAAGACAAGATTGGAAAGTGTAATTGGATAATTACACTTTCTCTTTGCATTTAGCTAGCTATAGGAGAAAAACAAGAGGTGGGCATATTCTCTAGTTTCTATAATTTTTTTTGATGCCATGTTTTAGTGATATACAGTTTGTATTTTTGGATTCATCCAATCTTTCTTGTATCATATGGATATGGATATGTGATAAGTTTGTTGTACCTTATAGTTGCTTAATGTAAAGGGGATTTTTGGTTATAATAAAGAATATACCTGTTTCATTATAATACTATAACCCATTAGCCATATTAATTTATTTTGATGTTACACATCACAAATTTTAGGCAATGGATATGGACAAACCATGTTTGGTTTAATATTAGGAATTATGAATAGCTAATTTTGTTTATGTCCTGAAGTTGCTTAAAAGATCTTCTCTCTTGAAAAGTACTTGCAAAGTGGCTTGCAATACTGCAGAAAACACATTTTAACAGTTGATATTCAGTTAGTTGTCTGTCACGCTTAGCCAAATTGCGAACGCGTTTACTTCCTCTTCCTTCTTCCATTGACTCCTCACTGGCGTTGCTTCATCGTCCGCCTCTGCATCGTCGTTCATAGCACTATCGTCGCTGCTCCCTCCTTTTGTAGCTTCGCCTCAACTCTGACTGCCGTCACTTCCTCAGTTGTCACCGTTGCATTTCAATTAGGTTAGTTTTCGTCCATGTTCGTCTCTCTCGTTTCGGTAGTGAGAACGAACTCATCTGTCAAGGCCTCAAGGGTAGAAAGTGATAGTAATAGATTAACACATTTTTATAGAACTAATCTCTGATCTGAAACACTAATTTAGCACCTGAAACAATCTTACAGTGTAGTGTAACAAACAAGACCCTGGCATAAATATTTTATAGCCCCTTATAAAAGAAAGATAGATATATAGATTAAGGCAGTCCAAAAAAATAACAGGACATGTGCAGATATAGTAACAATCAAACGGTTTTTTTAGAATTTGAGTTGAGTCTTATCTGACATTACAAAACTGGCTTTGTAAGATTGAACACTTGCAAGAACACCCATGTTTATGCGGCAAGTGTGAGGATAGTCAAGTCTCACATTGCATAAAAAAAGGGAGGTTGAACACTTTATAAGTGAGCTGAACCATAAACTTAATGCCTTAAGATATTTTTTGTAAAGATGTGGTATCCAATTCACTTGTGTAGTTGGTCCCAATATGAATTATTCTCTTATTGCCCCTTGTGACCCAACGATTTATTGGATAAATATAGAGTAAAACTACCAAATTAATCTCTGGCTTTGTAAGACATTCTCAAATAGGTTCCTGACTCGATCAATAAATGCCATAATTTGGGGTCAATTTTAAATATATTTTTAAGAGAATTATATTACATGAACACTCTGATATGTATCTTATTTGGATATACTCCCTCGTCCCAAAATATAAGAGAAAATTGGTCAACTAAAGTTGATGTATTTAGTCCAAATTTTTAACCAAATACATTGCTTTGATCAATTTTCCCTTATATTTTGGGACAGAGGAAGTATAATGGTACACCATTGAAATGGATAATTCTGATAGGTCTATGAATAATATTTAATATAATTTTTTTAATAAATACTATTTATGACCCTATTAAAATAGTAGACATAAACAGGTACATATTTCTAATGGCTTCTTCTTATTGATTGTGGATAAATATCTCTAATGTTTTTCATGTGCATATTTACTTTTTTTTGCAACTAACCTATTGATGAGTGGTAGGTACCTACTAGAAGGAGGATTATATTTCCCTTCCGCAAGTCCCAAAACGAAAGAACAGAACATGAAAACAACATTGAATTACTTCAGTTTGAAATGAAATCCGGAAAGTGTCTACACTTTCACTCATTCATTGATCTATAAATATCTCCTCAACAAACAAACAAACAAACAAACCCCAACTCTGTCCTTTTCCAGACTCTCTTCTCCTTTTGAGGTACACAAACTTGCTTCCTATTACTTGTTTGTTATGTTCCTCAAATTCTTATCTATACTTTCAGATAACTCATGCATGCATTTTTGCTGAATTGCATAATTATATTGTACTGACATGTCAATGAATTTTATGAACTTAATCTGCTCTTTAAGATTTTTTTAATCAATAATGATTACTAAAAAAGATTTTGCTAACAGATTAGCAGCATGTGTTCTGTATCTGGAAATTTTGTATTTTCACTTGCAATGCTTCTTCTCTTGTTGGGAACACCATGCTTAGGTTCTTTTGTAAAGACTGAAGATAAAGTAAAATCAGCTGTTTTTTTGTCTCCAAAATTTGAGCTAAGACCTGGATCAGTTGTCAATGGATATTATTATGATATTGATTTTCCAAGAGGTCATATAGCAATCAAGAGTTTCAATGCTGATGTTGTTGATGAAGCTGGTAATTCTATACCTCTTCATGAAACTTATCTCCATCATTGGCTTGTTGTAAGATATCATCAAAGTAAATACTCTGATAGAGTTCATGTTAGGAACAGTGGCATATGTCAAGGAAATATTCTTGACCAGTACTTTGGTCTTGGATCTGAAACACGAGGAACGGTGACTGATATTCCGGATCCTTTTGGTATAGAGATAGGTAATCCTGATGAGATTCCAGAAGGGTTTGAGGAGAAATGGTTGGTTAATGTTCATGCAATTGATACACGCGGTGTCGAGGATAAGTTAGGGTGCACTGAATGTAAGTGTGAGCTTTATAATGTTACTGTCGATGAATTTGGAAAGTCTATTAGGCCGGATTATAAAGGAGGTTTGTTTTGTTGTTATGATGGTACACAGTGCAAGTTGAAGGAAGGTTTTGAGGGTCCAAAAAGAAGTCTCTACTTGAAATACACTGTGAAATGGGTTGATTGGGATGATTTTATAGTGCCTGTTAAGATATATATAATTGATGTGACTGATACTTTGAAACTATCAGATGATTCTAAAGGACTGAATTCAGATCACGATTGCAAGGTAAATGAATTCATTGAAGAAAAGTTTGGTTTGTTGAAATGGGTTCCGTGTAGTTGGGATACCTTGCTTTAACGTAGTCAATGCATCGGTGACTGTTGGATTAAGATCGGACAATTCACAAAATATATAGATTTTGATGGTTTTAAGATCCGAAATACCAAACTTGGAATCTATGATCGTCCAATTTTGATCCAACAGCTACTGGTGTGCTGATTATTGTATGAATGTAGAGTATCTCGACTATAGGGAATCAATATACATAGTTTATTTGTCTCAATTTCAATTTAGCTCTAAAGCATAACACTAGTTCATTACTTTGTTTCAGAATGAGTATCAAGTAGAATCTTGCAGTACAGACCACAAGGAGAAAAATGGTTGTGTTCATGTTAAGAGGACAAATCTCCCATTTCAAACAGGTGGCTATGTGATCTATGGCGTTGCTCATCAACATTCGGGTGGAATTGGATCAACTTTATATGGACAGGTAATTTGCAATTATTACAACTTTCTGTCATTTTTATATACTTGGTGAGTGGTAAGACTTCAACTTTCAATAGATAGAGTTTAAATCTCCTCAAGAACAATTGTACAATTTAAATATCACTTTATAGAAGCATGAGTTTATTCAAAGGTAATTGTGGAATTATCTAATCAATAATGATTCTTCCCCTTAAAAGAGACTCTAGATTATTGCCTCTTTTTTTTCCTTAGTCTTTGCATATGATAGTTTTCAATTTATGGTAACAAATGTTTTAATTAATCAACAACATAATGGTGTGATTTATTGGCAATTGAGGACTATCAATGTTTCTTTTGTTGAGTTTATTGGGATATGTACGGTTCAAGGGTAATCTTATAAACTGGACAATAGTATTTAAACATTCGTTGTAATATGTTAAACTTAAAGAAACAATTGACCGAACTTTGTGATCAAATATCATGTGTTCTCTGTTTGCATTTTTCGTATGTTTACTTTTGTATTAGGGTTGTTGTTCTACCGCTTTTAATTTTGATCAAGAAGTTAAACATTGTGTAGTAGCTTGTTTTGTGAAATTTATGGATTATGTTTTCAGGACTGGAGGGTTATATGTTCATCTACACCAACTTACGGAAATGGAAATGAAGCAGGAAATGAAATCGGGTACATTGTAGGAATGTCCACTTGTTATCCTAAACCAGGTTCTGTCAAGATAATCGATGGTGAAACTTTAACTCTAGAATCTATCTACAATAACACCAAGGAGCACGCTGGAGTAATGGCGCTTTTCTACCTTTTAGTAGCAGAACAACTCCCATACCAACGCTTTAAACATTCTACTCGTTCTTCATTTTTTATGGACGTAAATAATATAGTTCTAGATAACTAGTTACATATACTATATGGTAATATAAATGGATTGGTGAAGAGAAATAAAGACAAGAGTGGAAAGTGTAATTGGATGATTACAAAAACAAGATGTGGGCACATCCTCTAGTTTCTATCACTGTTTAGTTTGTATTTTTGGATCCATCCACTCTTTCTTGTATCATATGGATATGACTATGTGATATGTTTGTTGTAGAATATAGCATATAGATATGCTTAAAATATTGGGATTTCCATTTATTATGAAGAATATATCTGTTTCATTAGAATACTTATAACCCATTAGCCATTTTTATTTATTTTGATGTTACACATAACAAATTATAGGCAATGGATATGGACAAACCATGTTTGGTTTAATATTAGGAATTGTGAGTAGCTAATTTTGCTTATGTCCACAAGTTGCTTAAAAGATCTTCTCTCTTGAAGCAAACTTGCAAAGTGTCTACTGAACAAGTAGAGTATCTCGCCACAGGCGTGACTTCCTTGTGGAACAAGTCAGTTGTCTGCCAACCTTGGCCAAATTGTGAACGCATTCGCTTCCTCTTCCATTGACTTCTCACTGCCATTGCTTCATTGGCCGCCTCTGCATCGTCATTCATAGCTCTATCATCACTGCTGCTCCGTTTGTTATTTTGAGCAAGGATTAATGTCGTAGTATCATGAATTGTTTCATATGAAAAGAGAACTGATGTCGATTCTATTTTTTTTTTATTTGTGGCAAAACAATAGGGTACATCACAATCAATTTTTCCTTTCTTTTTCAAGAATAAAACAGTGACAAATTTCCTAATCCCTAATATTAAGTTCTCATCTCTATTGTGGATAGCCATTTGTAGCATCACTACAACACAATTGGGATTTAGTAACATTTGTTCAAATGTTACATAAAGCCTATGTTACTAAAAGGCTTTAGTAACATTTTGAGATATGATCAGTAACACTTAATAAATGTTACTAATTGATATATTTTGCAACACTGAAGCATCATTAGTAATATTGAAAATATGTTACTAAAAGGCTTTAGTAACATTTTGAGGTATGATCGGTAACTTTTAATAAATGTTACTAATTGATATATTTTGCAACACTTAAGCATCATTAGTAACATTGAAAATATGTTACTAGTTTATATTTTTTGCATTATATAAAATGTTACTAAACTATATATATATACCCAAAAAATTTAGATTAACTATAATTTTCCATTCATCATCATCATCGTTGGCTATTAAAGCTAGAAAATATCAAATACAATTTTGGCCATAAACAAGATTATTCATCCAAAAACATTTTAAAAGAGGAGCATCGTTGGCAAATTCATCTATTTTATTAATTTTGTATCACAAAAGTTGCAATGATTACAAAAATGAATTCAGAACACTTAATAATGAGTAACATGCATTGGTTCAACTTCATTCTTCCTTTTCAAAACTTCTTCAAGTGTTCAACGCCGTAAAATTGATCACCAATTGCTTCTCTTTCTCTGTAACACAAATTTTAAAATAGATAAAATTAGCCAACATTCACAATGATGAATTACAAGCTTCACTTAGTCATAGTTGAAATGTTGAAATAGATATAGCACCAATCATTAACCATCTACTTATAGAGAGGATCATATTAGTGCAAATAGAGAAAACCAAAACATGGGACCAAAACATGTAGAGTACTAATAGAGAAAACCAAAACATGTAGCATGAACTTAATGCATATTAGATTTAAACTCCAAATACAATACATATATCTTTAACTAAATATGCCTTTGGAACTCCAAATCCTAATACAATGAAAAGATAGATGTTTGAAAGATAACTTACCTACTTCCTCCTTGCTTTCAATATTGTAAAATTAATGCACCTGTGGCTGTTGCAATGGAATAGGTCTGTCCACAAACTTGCCTCTCTTTGTCTTGCCATCAGTAGCAGTCTCAAAAAACTTCAAATAAACTGAAGTCATTGTTTTCTTTCTTGGCTTGATTGAAGTTGAAGTAACAGGAATTGTCTTTTCTGAACAACCAAGTCCAATATTTACAGGATCCATGTTTGAAATCAGTTCCAAATCCATCATTGATTTATTATGTTGTTCTACTCCAAAAAAAAAACAAACATCTCAATAAAAAAGAATAAAATGATGAAGCTACAAGTAAATAATTAACTTATGAAGAGTAATTAAAATGTACTGATACCTTTGTAATTTCTGAAGCAATTATTATTAACACCCCAGTCCATGTAATCATTAGCCATTAGTAATATTATTATCTGGAATTAAGCAAGAGTTCATGAGAAAGTAATCCAATTTTCGTGATCAAAGAAAATGGAGGGAGATCAAATTGAGCTGAGGAGAAGAAAGATCGGCGTGTAATTATGTAACCCTTATCAATTTGAAACACATATGACAAGTTATTAGCATCAAACCTTCAATAAATTGAAGCACCCTACAGCAAGACACTTGTTAGCATAGCCTTAAAGTGAGCCACATGTGAAACCAGTTAAGTCACTATCTCTATTACCAGCAAGACACTTTATTATCTATTTTTATGCACTAACACAATTCCAGCAAGAACACAGGTTCCAGCTCATTGTTGTGCTAGCCTTTAGCAGTCTCTATTGTGACCTCCAGTATAGTGCTCATCAGGGAAATCAACCTCCGTCAACTATCAAGTCATAAGAAGATGAATATTACTTAGCACCAATGAGTTGCAAGGAAGATTATTTTTGTTCTCTTTAGCATTTTGTTTATACAAGTTTCCAGACTTTCTCTTTAATTAACTACTCACTGACATAACCAATTAAACCTCATAGAAAACTTAATTCCTTCATGCTATCTGAAATAAAACAGAGTTACAATCAAATAATCAGAAGCAAGGGGAAATTGTAATTATAATTACACAATAGAAAGTGTTCAATTTGTTCCATGATATAACACGTAACCAAAGAGAAGAACCAACGACACCGTACAAAATGCAGTCAAGCTTAGAGTTTGGTTTTCACTTAAGATATATATACTAAAAACTGCATTGCATCAGAGTTTCAAGTAGTACCTAGGGATTTCTACGCAATGCCGTTATAACCGCTACTATCAACAAAATTCAAATATACACGTTGATACTAAATTCGAATCAACAAAATTCAAACAATTAAATCATCGAAGAGGAACTTACTTTCAACAATTAAACAAAGACCTGTGTAGTTCAAAATCTACTTTAAGATCCAGACAACTAATTTGAAGGAGTTGAGTCCAAGACTCTTCAATTTGTGATCAATCTCATTCATTAAAACCATATTTTCAAAGTTTTCCACAATAGAAAGTGTTCAATTTGTGATCAATCTCATTCATTAAAACCTATCTTGCTTCATTTCATTGATGATCAGTGTCCTTTACATAAAGTTTGGTTGAAACATTTTATCAAACAGAAAATAGGCAATGAATAATGAGGCACAACAACAGCAAAATAATACAAAAAATAATTTCAATCAACCATTTTTCCAAATGCCAACGTATAAAACCAAAGTAAAAGAAAGAAAGCAAGATGTTAGAACAATGAGATTACCTTTGGCGGAGAGGATGCTGAGACAAACCATGGAGAAAGCAAACCGAATCAAGGAAGTAAGTGAGTGAGTAACACTGAGTCGAGTTAGGGATTTTTAGAGAAAATTGAATCGAGAGGTAAAATTGCAGAAGCGAGGATGTTTGAATCAATGAATACGACACCATTGGAGGAAGGAGGTGGTGCCGATGCTGGATTACCCGTGGAGGATGAAGAAGACAGTGGTGAAGGAATGCGAACTCGAACCGGAGAGTAAACAAATTGAAACTGTGATGAAAGAGGAGGAGGAAGTGAGACTAAAGTTCCATTGAAACTGTGATGAAACTGTGACTAAAGTTCCCTGGATTGATAGGAGGAGTAAGTGAGACTAAAGTTAGAAGCGTTCAAAAGTGAAATTTATTTTAATACGCACTGTAATAGTAATAACAAAGAGTGTTACAGATATGTCACACTTTGTGAGTAATGTAGTAGTGCATCTTCAAACATCAAAACCACTATTCCATGAAGGAACCAAGTCCCTACCATAAATTGCAGAAGAAGCTTACTCAAACTTCCGTTAATAGGAATAAATGGTGTTAACTTATAAGGGAGTAGTGTGTCATATGTAAAATTAAAAAAGGGAGGCGAGTGTTCATTTTTAAACTAAAGGGGTCTATGTGTAGTTTAAGAAAATCTTAATGTATTTCTCCGTAAAAATTAAAATAAACACATGAATATAATTTAAGACTTTGCTTAAGAGTTTATTGTTGGAACAAAATATGTGTTACTCAGTCTCACTTGGTGCCTCAGTCTCACTCAGGACCTTCCTTGGTGAAGAAATGCAACATTGATATACTTACTACCTCTAGTGGTATCGTCAATCAGTACGTTCAACTACTGGACAACTTAGGAGAAGGGTTTGAAATTGAAAAGGAAGAATTGAAGAAAAAGAGAAGAAGACCAGATGAAGCTGCAAATGAAGGAAGACATTCAAACTCAAGAGGACACAGAGAGGGATCATCCTGAATCCTCTGCTGCAAGATAAAATATTGGGCAAAACCTTAGGGAAAGGTTAGCCTCAATAGTGGATAACCTGAATGTACCTCTTAAGACAGTCTGAGGAGTGATCAAGGCAATCAACAACATTTGAAGAATCTTGTCTATGGAAGTGTTATCAGAAGGTTTGAATACAAAGTGGACAAGTTTATGGGAATGATGAAAAAGTAGATGCTAATTTGAAAAATATCATGATAACCCTAAACTTCTATCTCTAGACAACCTCAACATTATGATTATCTTGATTTCTTATATGATTTTATAAACTGATTAATATTTTAAACACATTAATAGAGTTTATATGGTTATATAATTTCCATTTCTGTGTTAAGTCTATTCTGATTAATCACTATGCTTATATGAATGTTTTGATTAACAATATCTGATTGATTGTTTTATTTGCTTGATGAAACAAAAAAAATTCTCTTTCGTTAAAACAAACAAATTTTGAACAATTAATACTTCAAATTCTTGAGCTCTTATTTATAAAATTTGATTTTCAATAAGTACAATATAAGACATTCCTAAAAGATTAAATTACATAACAAGAGAAGAAATATTTTTAAGAAATAAAAAATAACCAAGCCTAAGTAATGAACTTTGTTTCATTAAGAACATAAGTTCTGGATTACATATAAAGTTTTCCCAAGGATTATCTTCTGGTTGCTTCAAAGGCCATTTTGAAGTTGCACGCCTAAAAATATGACCTTTGCAGAGGGGAAAAGTTGAGATTTTGGCTAAAGCCATCTAACCAACTAGTAGTCCTTCTTGAAGAAACCGAATCAGATGCATCTGTTTGGTTTTCCTCAGGAAAAGACTCTAGCCCCTCTAGAGCCTTGGATATCAGTTTGATTTTCTTCAGGAAGATATGTCTTCAGAACTTAAAACAGTCAGAGTCCAAGGATTTTTCTTCAGACTCTGAACTGAGTTCTTTTGTGACAGACACTGGCTTTGTTTCATTGGTTTCTTCTTATGTTTTCTCCTATCTTGACCGACTCTCGTTGAAGCTACTTTCTCTGAGCATTTCATTTTTTTTCAAGAGATCTATCAATTACCTAAGATTATTCTGTGTGAGTAAAATGACTAGGTATCTCTCTCCTTTTATAAGCATAATTCAATGGCCGAGTATTAAATGTGTTCAACCACTCCTGATTTGACGGCATTGAAAGTTGAATTTCTATTAATTGCTTATACTACCTTTTTGATAATGACAAAAGGGGGAGAAAGAATATTGGTAAATCAATTGTTGGAAGAAGCGAAATTACTTCGCTTTTTAGGGCCTTGTAGTGCTTCAGAGAGAGAATGTAGGAGAGTGGTCAAAATAGTAGCATGAGGTACATGCTTTGGTATGACAATCTGATCCTTGAGGATTTCAAAATATTGTACTAAAGAGCTCTGAACTGTTTTCAAATTTTTTGTTCAGACTCTGAGCTATTTTCTTTGAAAAGATTTTTTTAAGCTCTGAATTGTTTGAAAATATTTTGAACTCTGAAGCTGTTAATGATAACCATCAGAACCAAGTGTGTGTGTGTAGACGTCTCTAAGTGCCTCTGATCCTATTTTGTCATTCAATTTAAATATTGCTTCATCTTGCATCTGCATTAAGGACTTAATTTCAAGGAGAATGCATTTATTAATTGAAGTTTATTATTCATAGTTAGTTCTTGAGTAAGGGTGCAACTTTATTCAAAGATTATCACACTATGGAAAGAAGAAGCTTGCAAACCTTGTTCTTTACATAGTGAAATATCAATAATTTAAGTCATATAATAAAGTATTTCTGAAACTGATTAAAATTAACTATGGATACAAAATAGGGGGAGCTTACAAACCTAACCCTATGGGTTATCAGACTTAGGGGGAGCTTGCAAAACTCAGAAGCCTAATGTCAACATAGCTGATTTTTATCAACAACAATTGTATTTAATACTTGTGTTTGTCATCATCAAAAAGGGGGAGATTGTTGGAACAAAATATGTGTTAATACACACCCTTAGATTTTGATGATAACAAAGTATTAAATGGACAATTGATGGTACTAATGTTTAAATTAAGTGCAGGAGAATTCAACGTTAGATCAAGAGCACACTTAATTTAGACTCCGATGAAACCTATGGAAGTCTGAATAATTATACTCTGAAAGAGTTCAGAAGCTACAACGTGGTCAGGAGCTAAACAATGTTCAGAAGCTCAAAGAGGATCAGAACGTCTGAAGGTGTTCAGAAGCTCAGAGGAGTTCAGAAGCTCAAGGATGTTCAGAGGCCTACAAGAGTTCAGAGGCTGTCTGCTTAGTCATGAGTCATTCAGAGGATGAAGACGTTCAAAAGCTGAATTGGGAAGGACTATCAGAGGCCAACCTTTCAAAGACCAATCAGACTCCAAGTTATCAAAGATTCATCAGAAGCAAAGGAATTCCCAGTCATCAGAGGGCTACATCAACTACAACTTATCAAGCCTGATGACTTGTTCTAAGGTCAACTAATTGCAACGGTCACAAAGGATGTGATCCCTCTCTCTAGGAGCTAGTTGTACCTTATAACTGTACTATTGGACAAACAGTAAAGATGAAGCCTCTCTGCAAAGGAAGACGTGGCTTTACTCAACGGATCTTCAAAGACTACAGCTGTCCATTTTACAACGGGAATTTCTCCAACGTCTCAATGTCTTTCTCAACTCATATAAATATGCCAAAGAAAGAATTGATGACTAGCGATCTTCATTAGAAAACATCTCTCAGAAGAAAGTGAGAATCAGCATTGTAATAGATAATATCTCTCAAATGAAGTGAGCATAGAAACTAACTTAAGCCTCTGAAGTTATTATGGTTGTAATAATTTTAAGCTTATAAGTTAGTAGTAAGTCTTCTGCTTAGTGTAGAAACAACAAAGTCTTCTGCTTAGCGTAGAAGCTCTTCTGCTTAGTGTAGAAGTAAGAAAGTCTTCTGCTTAGTGTAGAAGCATATAAGTCTCAATCTTAGTGATTAGAGCAATGAAGTCTTCTGCTGAATGTAGGAGCAAGGAAGTCTCTCTGTCTTGTGTGACTTAAAGCAGGAAGTCTTAAGCTTGTGTGCTTGAGCAAGGAAGTCTCTGATCTTGTGTGATCAGAGCAAGGAAGTCTTTGATCTTGTGTGATCAAAGCAAGGAAGTCTCTCTGTCTTGTGTGACTAAGAGCAGGAAGTCTTGAGCTTGTGTGCTTGAGCATCTATTGTAATCTTTGTGATTATAGTGAACTCTCTTGGAAACAAGGGGACTGGAGTACTCTCAATTTGTGAGGGGAACCAGTATAAATTGTTGTGTGTTCTTCTCTCTCTCTCACTCTCTCATTTACTCTTTCATCATTCATAACGCCATAAGTTAATTGTGTGAACAATCCGCAGTGCTTTAAAGACTCTGAAAAGGTTTAAATATCTTGGAAAGTTTTTAAATATCCAAAACACAATTCAACCCCCCTTCTTGTGTTTTCTCCACGCACCTTCGTTTATAACTTAAGGGATGTAAAATATAATTAGTTATAAGCAGAACGAGTTTGGGGACAGGTTCAGGAAGAGTATAAATGTCTCCATTATTTGCCCCACTTCATCCTTTAAAATCGGGGAAAACCTAAATCTGAACCCAAACCCAATCAATTCAGATTTTCGCTATAAAAATTGGGGCGGGCGGGTACCTGCGGGCATGAGTTATATTGTCATGCCTACTTAAAATGGTAGTTTTCTCCAGGCATGGCAATAAAACCCATACCCGCGGGTACCCGCCAAACCCTACCCGCTTTGACGGGGAAAACCCGAGTTGACTGGGTTTGGGTATGAGTTTTCCCCGATTTCAAAAGATGGGTTTGGGGCGGGTAACAGGGACATTGATAACCACCCCGAACCCGCCGCGCTTATGTTAAAATTAGATATTAACTCTTTGAAATTAGAAACTCTTAAGCAATCTCTTAAATTATATTCATATGTTTATTTTTTATTTTTAATTTGAGTAATAAACAACTGATTTTCTCTATTTCTTTTATTTATTTAAAAAAATATTGTTAAAACAAAATAATTTTGGACTTTTAACCTTTTTTTAATAACAAAATACTAAAATACAATCATAATTCATGTGGAAAGAGGCGTAACGGGGATACCCGAACCCCGTTGGGGATACCCGGTCTCCGTTGGGTAGGGGTTTGGGATTATACTTTTTATCCCCGCATTAAATTGCGATGGGTTTAGGGAAACCCGAACTTTATGGGTTTGGGTTTGGGGAAGGCAAAATCCGCCCCCGCCCCGCCCCGTTGCCATGCCTAGTTTTCTCAAATAGTTATCTTCTTGTTACTTTATTTTTCACCACAATTGAATGAGTGACTTTGTTTGTTTTGGAAGAAAAGTTTGTTGGAACAAAATATGTGTTAGTACACACCCTTAAGTTTTGATGATAACAAAGTATTAAATGGACAATTGATGTTACTAATGTTTAAATTAAGTGTGCAGGAGAATCCAACGTTATATCAAGAGCACATCTAATTTAGACTCTGATGAAACCTATGGAAGTCTGAATCTTTACACTCTGAAAGAGTTCAGAAGCTACAACGTGGTCAGAAGCTAAACAAAGTTCAGAAGCTCAAAGAGGATCAGAATGTCTGCAAGAGTTCAGAAGCTCAGAGAAGTTCAGAAGCTCAAAGATGTTCAGATGCCTACAAGAGTTCAGAAGCTATCTGCTAGTCATGAGTTATTCAGAAGATGAAGACGTTCAGAAGCTGAATTACGAAGGACTATCAAAGGCCATTCATTCAAGACCAATCAGACTCCAAGTTATCAAAGGTCCATCAGAAGCAAAGGAATTCCCCAAATCATCAGAAGGGCTACATCAACTACTCTTATCAAGCCTGATGATTTGTTCTAAGGACAACTAATTACAACGGTCACAAAGGATGTGATCCTATTCTCTCTAGGAGCTAGTTGTACCTTATTACTGTACTTTGGACAAACAGTAAAGGTGAAGCTTCACTGCAAAAGAAGACGTGGCTTTACTCAACGGATATTCAAAGACTACAGCTGTCCATTTTACAACGGGAATTTCTCCAACGTCTCAATGTCTTTCTCAACTCATATAAATATGCAAAAGAAAGAATTGATGACTAACGATCTTCATTAGAAAACATCTCTCAGAATAAAGTGAGAATTTGAATTGTAATAGAAAACATCTCTCAAATGAAGTGAGAATAGAAACTAGCTTAAGCCTTTGAAGTTATTATGTTTGTAATAAGTTCAAGCTTAGAAGTTAGTATTACTCCTGCATGAGTAATTGTAAGTCTTCTGCTTAGTGTAGAAGCAAGAAAGTCTTCTGCTTAGTGTAGAAGTAAGTAAGTCTCAATCTTAGTGATTAGAGCAAAGAAGTCTTCTGCTGAGTGTAGAAGCAAGGAAGTCTCTTGTCTTGTGTGACTTGAGCAAGGAAGTCTTAAGCTTGTGTGCTTGAGCAAGGAAGTCTCTGATCTTGTGTGATTAGAGAAAGGAAGTCTCTCTGTCTTGTGTGACTTAGAGCAGGAAGTCTTAAGTCTTGTGTGACTTGAGCAAGGAAGTCTCATGCTTGTGTGCTTGAGCATCTGATTGTAATCTTAGTGATTATAGTGAACTCCCTTGGAAGCAAGGGGACTGGAGTACTCTTAATTTGTGAGGGGAACCAGTATATATTGTTGTGTGTGTCTCTCTCTCTCTCACTCTCTCATTTACTCCTTCATCATTCACTTAGCCTTAAGTTTACTGTGTGAACAATTCCGCTGTGCTTAAAGACTCTGATTGATTTAAATATCTAGAAAAGTTTTTAAATATCCAAAACACAATTCAACCCCCCTTCTTGTGTTTTCTCCATGCACCTTCAATTGGTATCAGAACTCCGGTTCTGTTGGTAAATCACTTAACCGTGAGACAGTCAAGATCCAAAGGAGAAAAACACCATGGCTCATCAAGTGAATGATTGGAAGCAGAAGATTCATCAACTTGTTGCTGATCTCATTAAAGGAATGGAAGATGGACTTAATATGAATGAAGATATGAGCAACAAACAAGTATCTACATCAACATTTGATGTTTGTACCGCAAGTGCAAGAGACAAGGAAGCAGCCAGAAAAGGGAAGCAAGCAATGGAGCTTGAAGATATTAAGGGAGAATCTGATGAAGAATACTTTGATAATTTCTCCAAGAAATTTCAAAGATGGTCTGAATTCAAGAAGAATGGAGGAGAGATAGCTAGCAAGAAGAAATTGACAACCTGGGAAGAGCTGGACAAACTTTCTGAAGAAGAAAAGAAAGTCAAGCTACCAAGGAGATCAAGACCTGAAATGCAACCAAGACCAGAAGCAGCAGCAGAGTCTGAAGTGGACTCAGAGTCTGAACAATCAAGTTATGACTCTGACCAAGACATCCTGAATCAGGTATATTCTCTACTTCCTAAACTTGAACTCATAAAACTACTAAATGCTGGTTCACATAAGTTTAAAAAGCTCAAAGTTAATTGTGAGCACTTAAGTGAACAAGCAAGTCAATTTAAGTGTTTATATCAAGAGGCTCTAGAAAAGATTGAAATTCTTGAAAAAGGGAATGCCAGCAGTAGCAAACCTTATAAGAATTCAATTGATTCTAAAGACCTCTGTAATACACACATTGACAGTAGTGACATTATTTCTTTATTGTCTTCTCTTAAAAACGATGGTGAAAATGGAATTGGTTATTCATGTGCTGATACATATGAAAAACCAAGTTCATCAAGCATATTTGAAAATGCTTCACCTTCTGACCTATATTCAACATTCGTACCTGAGAGCTTTCAGGTGGTACAAATGGAGAATAGAGGTCAGGTAACTAACAGTCTAGGACCCATCTGCAAATGGGTACCAAAAGACAAAATTGTTTATTTGGCTGCAGGACAAATGAGGAAAATAGACTCTCCACTCACATGGACTCATGTGATTGCAAATGGAAGGAGAGCAATTGTGCACAGAAGACACATTTTTGATGAATCTAATGGTGAAGAAGATGAAGAAAAATTCATAAGGAACAGAAGAATATATGATCCTTATGATGAAGAATATGAAGCTTGCTCTAAAGATGACAGTAACTCAGCTTGGAGGAGTAACTGTTCAGGCTATGACACTGACTACAATTGAAACAAGAAAGCTTCAATGCAAGGTGAGTATTCTTAAAGTCTCAATGACAATTCAGAGGAATAACACTCAAAGGTTAAAAATATTCCTTTATGACACCTGATTTATTTGAACAAAGTGTTCAGAAATAAAATCTTGAAAAATCTTGTCTGAACATATATTTTTGTGTCCTGAAAGATTCGTTTTTAGACTCTGAAGTACTTTAGGTTTCAACATCTGAAGAGGTTCAGACTCTAAGAAACTTTTTCAACCTCTGAAGGTTAAGCCTCTGACAAGGAAATGAATTGCAAACGTTTGAGTGTTTTCTACTAAAACGTTTTGGCGCTAAATAGACAACACGTACACACGTTCTGATTGGGTTGAAACAGTTAATGATGGTTCGTTTTTTTATTTATTTAATATATTGTGTGCTTTAATTTGTTTTACTGTTTTAAACAAAATCACTTAAACACTTGCACACTTTACACTATCACATCCCTCACTTTCGTCTTTCAAAACTAGAACAAATCCCTTCTCTCCTATTAGAAAATCCAAAACCCTAACTTCTGAAATGGAAACTTCTACCTCATCAACTTCTACTACAGCGTTTTTGTTTCCAAAGAATTTAGCAGTCAACATCATCAACTGCTCAGAGTTATTTAGTAGAGAAAGATCACTCGAAATGGAAGGGAAATCACTCAACTTGGTTATGGAACAACCAGTTGATTTTGAAGGTCTTAGATTAAATCAACACGACATTGAGAAGTTCTTCACTGAGCAAAATGGAGGTGTTAGATACATGAAGTTATTAAATGGTCCAATCTACCCTACGCTGGTAAAAGATTTCTGGATTAGAAGCAAGGTAGTAACCATGGAAGACTACAATAAAGAAGTGGCTGTCTTAAGAAATTCAAAGCCTGAAAACAAGGACAAGACTCCCGCTGAATTGGGCCTAAGAGAAGTCAAGGAAGAAGAAATTAGGTCGGTGGTGTGTGGATTTGAAATAGTTCTGACCCAATCAAACTTGGCAAGTATTCTACAAATTCCCAATGAAGGAAAATTCAATGCCTTCAGCGCTGTTGAAGCCAAGAACACAGGATCTATAACTGATATGACAAAAATGTGTTATGAAGAAGGGAAAACTTGTGAGAGCAACAAAAGTGGTGATTTGAAGCCAACACAGAAACTGTTAGCCAGAATCTTGCTAGGATCAATCTTCCCAAGGAGTGGAAGCTCTGATCAACTTTCTTGGGATCATAGATACTTTATCTATTATCTCACTAAAGGATATCAATTGAACTGGGCTAAGTATATCTTCAACCACTTGTGTAAGGCTGTTAATGCTATCCAAAGGCAAACCAAGCCCAATGTTCACATCACTTACCCAAGGATTCTAAGTGAAATTTTCTATCAGTGTGATGTGATTGATGTGATCAAGGCTGCTGGGCAAGATAACCTGTTAAGGGAACTAAGAGCCTCTATCATCTCGGTGCATACATTGTCCAACATGTATTTCCTACCAGGACATGTCTTGAAGCATTCAGAACCTTTGGAACAACTACCTCACTCAGAAGATTCAATGATAAAGAGACTTAACATTAACATACCTTCTGTTGCTCAAGGTATTGTTAACCAGTACATACAACTACTAGAAAGCCAAGGAGAACCTTTTGAGATTGAATCAGAAGAGGTGAAAGGGAAAAGGAAGAGATTGGTAAGAACTAAGGTTGAGTCTGAAAAGGGTGAGAGTAAAGGCAAGGCAAAGATAAAGGTTGTGAAGACAAATGTGGCGGTTTTAGAAGATGAAGATGATGATGATGAGCCTCTGAGGATCAAGAAAAGCAAGATTTCTAAGAAGCTGAAGAAAAAGAAGAATGTTGAGAGCTCCACCATCATTAATTCAGGTACTTTAACTGATCCTAAAGGTCCTGTTACATTAACCCATGAGACTCAGAACCCCTCAACTTCAAACAAACCATCAGAATCACCTCTAGAATTTCTTGAACAACACCTAGCAGGTGAACTCCCTCCACAAACCAAATCTCTTCAATCTGATAATGTTCTAAACCCTGACATTATTCCAGACTCTGAACAAAATCAGAATTCAACTTCAAACATAGACCAAATCAATTCTGCAACCAACCCATCAAACCAAATTATCTCAGAAATCACTCAACCAGAAACATCTGAGATAGTTCAACTAGAACATGCTCAACCACAACCTGAACCATATATCTCACATGAACATGTTCATTCACAGCTTACACCTCAACCACCCCCTGAACAACAAACAGAATCTAACCTTCAAACACAAACAGAATCTCAATTTGAAGTTGAACCAAATGAGACCCCAAACTCACCAACCAGAGATCAGGTTGCTGAAATGATCACAGAATTAACTAATGCACAGTTAAATTCATTTGGTCAGCCTGATCATGATCAACTACAAACAACCAATCAACACTATCAGACTGCTGAGAAAAACCAAGAGGTTGGGATATCTTTAGCATCTGACTATGTTGGATCTAAATCACCTCAACATACCAACACACCCTTTAACTCTGAATCTCCCCAAACCAATTCCATAATCCCTGATGTCTTGGGTGAATGCAACAACCTATTTAGGCAGGTACATGAATTACATGAGCTAAGGCAATCTGACATACCTCCATCAGAGTATGCTGCAAAATGGGTGAGTCTAACAGAAGAATTGGTAAAGGAGTTGTATAGACTTCAAGAAGCTGATGTTAAGGAGCGGAAGAGTTCTACCAAAATTAGTACTACTGAAGTTGAAGAGGTCATTCAGATTCAGAAGGACACAGAGAGGAATCAACCTGAATCCTCTTCTGTAAGAACAAGTGATGAGCAAAACCTAATGGAGAAGTTAGCATCACTTGAGAAAAATCTGAATGAGCCTATTTTGGACAATCTGGAAGCAAGTCAAGAGCATCTTAGAAATCCATTATATGAGGCTGAGATTGAAGAAATTAAAGCACAAATGAAAAAGTACGTGGGACTGATGGAGGTAGTTAATGCTAAACAGAAGGAAATCATGAGAACTCTAGCTTCTCTTTGTAGCCAACCCCAATTAACCCCCTAGGACTTCTTGTTTGCTTAAATAATCTATGATCGATATTTTGTTAGGCACATTGATAGGGCTAAGTTCATTACCTTGTATGGTTCTTTAACTTCTTTGTGCTCATCTGAAATATTAGTTCATTTTATGGTAATCCAAGAGTTCAGAAGCTATCTGCTAGTCATGAGTTATTCAAAAGATGAAGACGTTCAGAAGCTGAATTACGAAGGACTATCAAAGACCATTCATTCAAGACCAATCAAACTCCAAGTTATCAGAGGTCCATCAGAAGCAAAGGAATTCCCCAAATCATCAGAAGGGCTACATCAACTACTCTTATCAAGCCTGATGATTTGTTCTAAGGACAACTAATTACAACGGTCACAAAGGATGTGATCCTACTCTCTCTAGGAGCTAGTTGTACCTTATTACTATACTTTGGACAAACAGTAAAGGTGAAGCTTCACTGCAAAAGAAGACGTGGCTTTACTCAACGGATATTCAAAGACTACAACTGTCCATTTTACAACGGGAATTTCTCCAACGTCTCAATGTCTTTCTCAACTCATGTAAATATGCAAAAGAAAGAATTGATGACTAACGATCTTCATTAGAAAACATCTCTCAGAATAAAGTGATAATTTGAGTTGTAATAGAAACATCTCTCAAATGAAGTGAGAATAGAAACTAGCTTAAGCCTCTGAAGTTATTATGTTTGTAATAAGTTCAAGCTTAGAAGTTAGTATTACTCCTGCGTGAGTAATTGTAAGTCTTCTGCTTAGTGTAGAAGCAAGAAAGTCTTCTGCTTAGTGTAGAAGCAAGTAAGTCTCAATCATAGTGATTAGAGCAAAGAAGTCTTCTGCTGAGTGTAGAAGCAAATAAGTCTCTTGTCTTGTGTGACTTGAGCAAGGAAGTCTTAAGCTTGTGTGTTTGAGCAAGGAAGTCTCTGATCTTGTGTGATTAGAGCAAGGAAGTCTCTCTGTCTTGTGTGACTTAGAGCAGGAAGTCTTAAGTCTTGCGTGACTTGAGCAAGGAAGTCTCATGCTTGTGTGCTTGAGCATCTGATTGTAATCTTAGTGATTATAGTGAACTCCCTTGGAAGCAAGGGGACTGGAGTACTCTCAATTTGTGAGGGGAACTAGTATAAATTGTTGTGTGTCTTTCTCTCTCTCTCTCTCACTCTCTCATTTACTCCTTCATCATTCACTTAGCTTTAAGTTAATTGTGTGAACAATTCCGCTGTGCTTAAAGACTCTGATAGATTTAAATATCAAGAAAAGTTTTTAAATATCCAAAACACAATTCAAACCCCCCCCTTCTTGTGTTTTCTCCACGCACCTTCAAAGTTGAGCTCGAAAGATTGTGCCATTTAATTTTTAGATGGTTTTTCAACATAATTATTGTATTATATAAAAACGTTCTTCAACATTTTCACATTGAAGATGTTAATCATCACACAAATGTCTCATTTTAATTTAAAAATCAAAGTATCATTTTAATAAAAATAAGTACATTTTTGAAATCTAAATGGAAGCCAAAAATTATGTGTATTAATAATGGTTGTTGTCTATAACAAATTGTGCATGTGTCTTTCCTTCGTCCAAAAAATATACTAATTGATGGTTATTTTTATTTAACAAAATCAATATAAAATCTGTTTTATACATGTCAAGCCACTCTTGATCCTTCCTTTTCCCTATCAAATAGGGATATGACTCGTAACCAACGCTCTTATGTGCTAAAATAATTGTTAAAATTGGTTTTCATATTTTATCCTTTCAAATATAATTTGGGTGTTTTTTGGTTAGAACACGAATGTATAGATAGATAATACCATGTAATCATTTTTATTGTTTTAATTGAGTCTATATATAAAGTCTTGCAAAGGAAGTTCATTTGAAAACTTATATTCTTTGTTGTATCTCATTTTAAACAAAACATAAAATTATGGCAGGTGGAGGATTTACTAATGCAGGGACTCTTAAAAGGGCTCATCTCTATGAATATAAGATTACAGGGTACTTCATATTTTCGTGCATTGTTGGTGCTCTTGGTGGCT
Source organism: Trifolium subterraneum (assembly GCA_951799995.1). Taxonomy (NCBI): domain Eukaryota; kingdom Viridiplantae; phylum Streptophyta; class Magnoliopsida; order Fabales; family Fabaceae; genus Trifolium; species Trifolium subterraneum. Next base: position 12,867,811 of record OX637461.1, read on the forward strand.
CTCTCTTTGGATATGATCTTGGTGTTTCAGGTAAGAATGTTTTATGAGTTAGGCCTTAAGGATACAATTTCTATGAGTTTAATGACTGTGCATTGTTGCATTACAAACACATGTTAGAATATTAACTAATTATCCTTTCAGGTGGAGTTACTTCCATGGATGATTTCTTGATAGAATTCTTCCCCCAAGTGTATGAAAGGAAACATGCACATATGCAAGAAACTGATTATTGTAAATACGATGATCAAATGTTGACACTTTTTACCTCATCTCTTTATTTTGCGGCATTGGTGTCCACATTTGGTGCTTCCTCTTTAACAAAAAACAAAGGCAGGAGAGCTAGTATTGTTGTTGGTTCTATTAGCTTCTTCATAGGAGCTGTCATGAATGCTTCTGCTATCAACATTTCAATGTTGATCGTTGGTCGTGTTCTTCTTGGTGTTGGCATTGGATTTGGTAATCAGGTAATTTGACTGCTCAAAAATAATAAATTATGTCCTTGTGTTAGAAAATATATTATTTCTAGTTATAGTTATTTATTTTGACACACAAATTCTACATAAATTTGGGTGGCAAGGTGGTTTAAGTACGTTGTTAATTAGATTATCATGTCGATGGTTAATAATATAACAAGGTGTCTAACTCATCAATTATTCACCGAACAAAACTAACCATGCTTTTGAATGTTATTAATCATTAATCATGGTAAATGAATATCATGTATATTATAAGTTGTGACACATGATTTTATTCATTAATTTACTAACATGTTATTGTGTTGTTGTTATTGTTTAGGTTGTTCCCTTATATCTATCAGAAATGGCTCCTGCAAAAGTGAGAGGAGCCGTGAACCAACTTTTTCAACTTACAACTTGTTTGGGAATTTTAGTTGCTAACTTCGTAAATTATGCTACTGAGAACATTCATCCTTGGGGATGGAGATTATCTCTTGGATTAGCAACAGTTCCAGCAACTGTTATGTTTATTGGTGGTTTGTTGTGTCCCGAGACACCAAACAGTCTTGTGGAACAAGGAAAAATGGACGAGGGAAGAAAGGTATTGGAGAGAGTTAGAGGTACCGCCAATGTTGATGCCGAATTTGAAGATCTTGTTGATGCTAGCAGAGAAGCACAAGCCATCAAGAACCCATTTCAGAACCTTCTTTTGAAAAAGAATAGACCACAATTCATAATTGGTGCTTTGGCTATTCCTGCATTCCAACAGCTGACAGGAAACAACTCCATCCTCTTTTATGCACCTGTCATTTTCCAAACTCTTGGATTTGGCTCTGGTGCATCTCTTTATGCTTCTGTCATTACTAGTGTTGCACTTGTTCTTGCCACTTTGATCTCAATGTTTTATGTTGACAAGTTTGGTAGGAGAGCTTTCTTTTTGGAAGCTGGTGCTGAAATGTTTTTGTGCATGGTAAGTACTCTCTCACGCCACCTTTTGTTTTGTTCTTAATTAATTAATTGTCGACGTACTTTGAGAGTTTGTTTGAATTGACTATTTTGAACTTATCATCTCACATAAGCGATTGAGACTATTTATGACATGTTCATAAGTTATTTTTTATCATATTTCCATAAACTCTCCATAATAGCTTATAAAATAACTTATTTTTTTGAAGCAAAAATAACTTATAGCTTATTTAAAAATAATTTTGACTTTATTTTATCTTTGATTACAGAAAGAACATAAATAAATACTTATATGATAAGTGTTTATACCATAAGCATTTAATTAACCTACTTATCCAATTAGGGCATGAATATATATATATTTTAGAAGATCGTAGGCTAGTTAGTTGTCTTCATTTGTTACCATAAATTTATGCAAATAACTTGCAACTTATAAATATAAATATAGCTTTTTTTACAATAACTTAAAAATACTTTAGTTTAGCTATAATATTTCTTTGATTATAGATATATCTTAAACCAATCATAACTATTTGTTGTTCTAATTACTAATATATTGGACCAATTCGATGTCCAGGTTGCTACAGCAATTGTTTTGGCTCTTGAGTTTGGTAAAGGCAAAGAATTATCATTTGGTGTTAGCATCTTTTTGGTTGTTGTGATTTTCATGTTTGTGTTGGCATATGGAAGATCTTGGGGACCCTTAGGATGGTTGGTTCCAAGTGAACTTTTTCCATTAGAGATAAGATCAGCTGCACAAAGTGTTGTTGTATGTGTTAACATGATTTTCACCGCAATTGTTGCACAATTCTTCCTTGCATCACTCTGCCACCTTAAATATGGAATCTTTTTGCTTTTTGGAGGCTTGATTGTTGTCATGAGTTGCTTTGTATTCTTTTTGTTGCCGGAAACAAAACAAGTTCCAATTGAAGAGATTTATCTTCTCTTTGAGAAACATTGGTTTTGGAAGAAAATAGTAGCAGATGGAAAAGAAGAAAGAATATCAAATGGTCATGTATAAGATATAAAAAAATCAAACCACAAAAACTTGTTGAATTTAATATATTTATTTGTATCTCAAGATATTCAACTAACAAAAAATGTTGTATTTAATATTTTTTTTTGTGTGTGAGTAAAAATACTATTTAAGTGTCATTATTTCTTGGTCTCATTAATCTATGCTCCTACATATCTCCAGATAAAATAGAAAATACAAAACTATCGTAGTTCTTTAAAACTATTTCAATTATTTAATTAACTAACTTTTATTTTTAAGTTTAGGATAAAAAGTCAATAGACCTATATAAATTGCAAATAATAAGAGGATTTCAAATTATCTTACGCGAAATAATTATTAATTAAACTTTATTTACATTATTATGATAGACTAATCAAGTGATCGTTGACATATGTATGGACATTTAGGTATGTCATGTTGGAAAATAACCGACATAGAGAAAATAAAAGAACACAATCACAATATAAGAATATAACGTGGAAACTCCAAATCCGGAGAAAAAACCACGGCCGTTGTCAAAACCGACAACCAGAGAATAAACACTATATCATTGAGTTTGTTTACAAGAAATTCCCAAAGAGTTACAAGAATTAGCCTTCGATCCTAATTCTATCATTTCCCCGAATCTCTCACCGTGACCAAAAGACTCAATGATTTAGACTATCCAAGATGTACCACAAAGATAGTTCGCCCACCCCTAGAGTTGTACCAAGAGAAAACCTTTTATCCTCTCTAAAACCCTAGCCCTTGTGTGGTGGCAAACCCTAATCCTTGCCTCTACATCTTGCCCACTCTCTTATTTTTCTATGAATAAAAACCCCTCTATTTATAGAATGGCTAAATAATAGAAACAAATATGCTTTAAAAACAACAAGAATCTTGCCAAAAATATAAACCTTTGTTTTTAAATATATCCAATTTAAAACAAACAAAATCTTGCAGAAACATATATTTTAAGGCAATCTTCACAAATCTCATTAATGTGAGATTTTTCAACATGTATTCAATCAACATCAACAATCTCCACCTTGATTGAAAATAATACATAGTTTCATCTTCCGCTTCCATTGTCTATACCGACAATCATAATTCTCATTGTCTATACCGACAAATTAAATTATCATACTCCACCATAAAAAGCATACTTCACTTGGAATTAAATCATCCCAAGATTTTTCTCCACTTGGAACTAAACAATCCCAAGAATTTTCTTCACTCGGAACTACACCATCCCAAGAATTTTCTTCACTCGGAACTACACCATCCCAAGAATTTCAACATCCCGAAACCTTGCTGAAACTTTATGGTGCAACTTCCATGTTGGCTTTCCCGAAAGTTCATCAGTCATCGAGATAACTCACCACACACCTTGCATCAATGCCAACCAATGCCCGTGTGTTGTTCTGAATCCCTTAGCAATAACTCGTTCTTTTCCATGGTATAGCGGAAATATCATAAGAACACATACTGCTCTTGATTCACTTGGACAATTTCTCTTTAAACTACTCTGAAACATACTTTAAGTCATTTGTTGGTGTTTTGTATGTTGACCTCATTTTGCAAAAACATGTTCAAGCAAGATGTTGGACCAGATGCCGTAGCATGTGGGTACAACATCTGTCTTGCCGGTATTTAATGCTCTATTTGCGCGCCATATCTTTGAAGATTATCTGAAGCACTATTTTCGCCTTACTTGCTTATCAAGACGCACGCCTTTAAACAAGGGTTTATTAGGTGGCTGGACCAAGATATACTTCCCAGAAGATGCTACGCCATTTATGGAAACAAGTGATTCTTTCCATTACATGTGTGCTGGACTTTGCAAAAGGACAGCTGAAGATTAAAGCCCAATATGAAGACCTAGCCCATGCTAACTCAGGTCATATAAATATGTGAAGACTAAAACCTAAAAGACGACTGAAGTCGTATTTCAAGAATATAGTTTTAGGGTTTGAGTCTTGTTTATTGTAAGCCTTTCTTGTGGATTCTATAACACAAGCTTAGGCCTGTTTTGGTTTGGATTTTTGTGAAACTTCTCCCAAGCTTTTAAGCACGGAGATTGTTTGTTTGTTTGGTTAGTGAAACCTCATCGTTTGTTGACCTGTTATAATCACAAGGTTTGTGATAGAAAGGAAGTGAGACGGGGTCTCAAACTTAGGAGTTCCTAGGTTGAGTTAGCACGGGTAGAGTCTAGAGATAAGTCGTAAACTTGGATGTTTGCTGTGGGCTTAGAACTAGATCTATTATAGTGGATTCCTTCCTGGCTTGGTAGCCCCCAGAGTAGGTCGTTGTTTACGCCGAACTGGGTTAACAATTCTCTGTGTTACTTACTTCTTTGTCTGTTGCTTATACTTGTTGATTATATTCTACTGTGGACATACGCTAGAGCATTTGTCTTAGCTTTAACAACTGATTACGTACGACAATTGCTATAGCTTCTGTCTTAACATCTGTCCCCAGTAGGTGCCAGAATTTCAATTGGCATCAGAGCTGGCACCCTGTTCTGCGTGGGTGAGGACCAGGGAAGTTACTTTCTGGCATAATGAACAAGGATGATGGCTATGTCAACAGACCTCCACTTCTGGATGAATCAAACTATGATTACTGGAAAGCCAAAATGGTGGCATTTATTAAATCACTTGATAGCAAATCTTGGAAGGCTATCCTAACGGGATGGGAGCATCCAGTGATACGTGACAAAGATGGTAAAACTACAGGTGAACTAAAACCAGAGGCGGATTGGACCAAGGAAGAGGATGAGCTTGCACATGGTAACTCCAAGGCGCTAAATGCCTTATTCAATGCTGTGGACAACAACATTTTCAGGATGATCAAACAGTGCTCAGTGGCTAAGGAAGCATGGGAAATTCTAATGACTACACATGAAGGCACCGCTAAGGTGAAGAATTCAAGGCTACAGCTTCTGACCGTAAAGTTTGAGAATCTAATGATGGGTGAAGATCAATCTGTTCATGACTTCCACATGACCATTCTAGATTTTGCAAACAACTTTGATGCTCTAGGAGAAAAGCTAAGCGAGGAAAGAATGGTAAGAAAAATGCTTAGATCTCTTCCTAAGATGTTTGATATGAAAGTCACTACCATAGAAGAAGTACATGATATAGGAGTGATGAAACTTGAAAATTTGGTGGGTTCATTACTAACCTATGAGCTGGCTGCTAAAGAGAAAACCGAGAAGAGGAAGAAGAGTATAGCTCTTGTAACCAACACCACTGAAAGTGAGGAAGTAGAAAATGGTTTAGAAACTGATGAAAATTTATCTGAAACTATGGCACATCTAGGCAGGCAGTTCAACAGAATATTAAAGAAGATGGATGGAAGAGGCAGGACAAATGCTAAAGGCAATTTCTCTGATAATAACAGAAAGTTTAATGGTGAAAGAAAATACAGACCTGAGGAAAAGGCCAGTACTGGAAAAGGTGTTCAATGTCATGAATGTGAAGGCCATGGACATATTAGAGCTGAATGTCCAACATTCCTGAAGAAATAGAAGAAGGTTATGGCTGTCACTTGGTCTGATGAAGATGACTCTGAGGATGATGACTACTCTGAGTCTGCTAATCACATTACTGCACTTACTGGATTTATTGAATCTGAATCAGATGATGAAGAATTGACCTTTGATGAACTAGCTGCGTCCTATAAAGCACTGAGTCAGAAGAGTGAAAAGGTTTGTCAGCAGCAACAAAACGTTATAAGTAAATTGCAAGATGAGAAGGTGAAGCATCAGACTCAAATATCTCAACTCACAAAGCAGCTACAATCTGAGAAGGCAAAGCATCTGTTCGAGGCTTCTGCTCTTAGACATGAGGTAACCACATTGAACTATCAGCTGACTAGTTTAAATAAACAGCTTTGACTGCTAAATAATGGAACTGAAAGATTAGATATACTGGTTGAGGGTCAAGTTGCTGGGAAACCTAAGGGTATTGGAGTAGAATATAACTATCCTAAAAAGAAAAATGTTACTTCTACTAGTACATTTGTTCCTGCTAAAGACACTTATGATCCCACTGAAACCAGACAGATGCCACAACATGTTCAACAACATCAGCCTGCCAAAATAATTCCTAAACCTAAGGGATGGATCTGTCATTATTGTGGTAGAAAAGGTCACATCAGACCTTTTTGTTTTAGATTATATGGGTTTCCAAGATGGTATAGTAATCCCAGGTACGAATCTGATTCAAGCAATGCAAAGAAGGAATGGAAACCAAAGGCAAATGATGTTGCTCACATAGCTCATACATCTTTGAGAGTTTCGTCCAGAAATGATTGGTACTTTGATAGTGGTTGCTTAAGACATATGACTGGTGTTGAAAGTTATCTAACCAATGTTAAAGCTTATACTACTAGTTATGTTACTTTTGGTGATGGAGCCAAAGGTCAGATCAAAGGCATTGGAAGTCTCACTGCAAATGGGTTGCCTAAACTTGAGAATGTTCTTTTGGTGGAAGGATTAACTGCAAATCTCATAAGCATCAGTCAATTGTGTGATCAAGGAATGAAGGTGAACTTCACGAAATCTGAGTGCACTGTCTCAACTGAAGATGGTGAATCTGTTATGAAAGGAGTCAGGTCTAAAGATAACTGCTATTTATGGATTTCTGAAGAAAGTGCTCAAATTTCCTCCTGTCTCATCACTAGAGAAGATGAAGTCAAATTATGGCATCAAAAGATGGGTCATCTTAATCTAAGGAGTATGAAGAAAGTCGTAGCTGAAGATGCAGTAAAAGGAGTACCTAAACTGAAGATTGAAGAAGGAAACATATGTGGTGAATGTCAAATTAGGAAGCAGACAAAGATGCCACACCCGAAGCTGCAACATCTGATTACTTCAAAGGTGCTTGAATTACTACATATGGACTTGATGGGGCCTATGCAGGTTGAAAGTCTAGGAGGAAAGAGATATGCCTTTGTTGTTGTAGATGACTACTCAAGATTCACTTGGATAAATTTTCTCAGAGAAAAGTCAGACACCTTTTGTGCTTTCAAGGATTTGTGTAAACAACTTCAAAGAGAAAAAGATAGTGTCATTGTCAGAATAAGGAGTGACCACGGTAGAGAATTTGAAAACTCAAGATTCTCTGAGTTTTGCACTGCTGAAGGAATAGGACATGAATTATCTTCACCTATTACACCTCAACAAAATGGTGTAGTTGAAAGAAAGAACAGAACTATACAAGAATGTGCTCGTGTCATGCTACACTCAAAGAAACTGCCTCAACACTTTTGGGCTGAAGCTATGAATACAGCATGTTACATTCTCAATCGTGTCACTTTAAGAGCTGGAACAACTAACACCTTATATGAATTGTGGAAAGGAAGAAAACCTACTATCAAGTATTTTCATGTATTTGGAAGTAAGTGTTACATTCTGATAGATAGAGAACAAAGGAGGCAGATGGATCCAAAGAGTGATGAAGGTATATTCTTGGGTTACTCTACTAACAGCAGAGCCTACAGAGTGTATAACTCCAGAACTCAAGTGATGATGGAATCAATGAATGTTGTGATAGATGATGTAGCATCTGACGCTAAGACAGATGAAAGTCCAGATGCTGAAGCTTTTGAATTCCAGCCTGAAGAAACTGCAAGTGTGGAAGAGCTTGAGGTAACACCTGATAGTCCTATCACTGATAATACTATTGCTCCAGTTAGTAAAGGACCATCTATCAGAGTCCAGAAAAATCATCCCAAGGACCTGATCATAGGCAATCCAGATGAAGGTATCACCACAAGAAGAAATCAAGATATAATCTCTAACTCTTGCTTTGTGTCAAAAATAGAACCAAATAATGTCAAAGAGGCTCTCACTGACAATTATTGGATCAGTGCCATGCAAGAAGAATTGAACCAGTTTGAAAGAAGTGAGGTTTGGGATCTAGTTCCTAGACCAAAAGGGTTGAATGTAATAGGTACTAAATGGGTTTATAAAAATAAATCTGATGAAAATGGAACTATTACAAGAAACAAGGCGAGGCTTGTGGCACAGGGATACACTCAGGTGGAAGGTTTAGACTTTGATGAGACCTTCGCCCCAGTTGCTAGATTAGAATCTATACGGCTATTACTTGGTGTTGCATGTGTTCTGAAATTCAAACTGTTTCAGATGGATGTTAAGAGTGCTTTTCTCAATGGATACTTAAATGAAGAGGTGTATGTGGAACAACCAAAAGGCTTTGTGAATCCAGATCTTCCTGATCATGTCTACAAGTTGAAGAAAGCTTTATATGGATTGAAACAAGCCCCTAGGGCTTGGTATGAGAGATTGACTGAATTTCTTGTCAATCATGGATACAGGAAAGGAGGACATGATAAAACTCTGTTTGTAAAAGAAGAACATGGTAAACTAATGATAGCACAAATTTATGTTGATGACATAGTATTTGGCGGGATGTCAAGTCAGATGTTGGAGCATTTTATCAAACAGATGCAGTCAGAGTTTGAGATGAGTTTAGTTGGGGAATTAACATTTTTTCTTGGACTTCAAGTGAAGCAAATGGATGAGACAATATTTATCTCTCAGAGTAAGTATGCAAAAAATATTGTCAAGAAGTTTGGTATGGATACCGCTACTCACAAAAGGACTCCAGCACCTACTCATTTAAAGTTGACAAAAGATGAGAAGGGTGTTAGTGTTGATCAGAGTCTCTACAGAAGTATGATAGAGAGTCTCCTATATCTTACAGCTAGTAGACCTGATATTAGCTTCGCAGTGGGTGTATGTGTAAGATATCAAGTTGATCCTAAGATGAGTCATTTAACTCAAGTGAAAAGAATCCTCAAGTATGTTAACGGCACATGTGACTACGGCATGATGTACTCACAAAGTAACAATTCTCAACTCATTGGGTATTGTGATGCAGATTGGGCTGACAGTGCTGATGACAGAAAAAGCACTTCTGGTGGTTGTTTCTTCTTGGGAGAAAATTTGATATCATGGTTCAGTAAGAAACAAAATTGTGTGTCTCTCTCAACTGCTGAAGCTGAATACATTGCAGCTGGGAGTAGTTGTTCACAACTTGTCTGGATGAGACAGATGCTACGGGAGTATAATGTTGAGCAAGATGCTATGGCATTGTACTGTGATAATCTGAGTGCAATCAATATCTCAAAAAATCCTATACAACACAGTAAGACAAAGCACATAGACATTCGTCATCACTTTATCAGAGATTTAGTAGAAGAGAATGTGGTGGTTTTAAAACATGTTGCTACTGAGGAACAACTCGGAGATATATTCACGAAAGCACTAGATGCTAACCAATTTGAGAAGCTAAGAGGCAAATTAGGAATTTGCCTGCATGAGGATTTGTAGCAATTAATGTCTGAAAAGCGTGCAGCAGTTATTCTCTCTCTCTACTCTTATGTTGCGCACGCTAATTTAGGGAAAGTCTTAAAAACTTCCCTTAACCACTTCATCACACGCTACATTAGTGTGATAAGTTCTGATACTGTTGTTAAGAATCACTCTAGTTCTGAGACTGAGAAGACTAGGCTTGTTGTTGAAGAAGTTGAAAAGAATGCTGAGTTAGAGAATTTAGGGAAAACTGATCAGGTTGAAACCCTAGATACTGTTGATGTGAATATTGTTAAGGATCCTGAGGCTGCTCCTAGTACTGATGACATGGAAGTAGATATTGATCTTGTAGCAAAGGCTACTGAAACTGGTGACACCATGGTTGACAATGGTCTGAATTTCATCAAGGACCCTGTTCCTCAATCTGACGTTGTGCCAGATGCTGAAGCATCTTTGGACCAACAGGTTCCTCGTCCTAATATTGTAGCTGACGTATGTTCTGATACTGGTTTTAGTAGTGATGATACTGATAAGTCTCCACCCCTGGTGAAGACATTTGGTGCTGGTGTTGATACTCCTGTTGTCCAGAAGAAACAGTTGAAGAGAAATGCTGTAGAGAGTGACTCTGTCTTTGAGGAAAAAGTGTCTAAAGATGAAGCATCTGGTGAAGCTTATGTTGGCAGACAAAGTGTAGGTGGCAAGAAGGTTGACAAAGTGTCTGTCTGGACCTTGAGGGCTACGCCCAGGATATCTTGTGCACTCCCATGTGCTGCTGGTCTGTAATTATGCTACTATGATGTGTTGCTCTTTCTGTTTGTCTATGCATGACGTATTATGTTTGTCAATATTATGGCTAAAAAGGGGGAGTAGTAGTAAGTATATGTTCTGTTCGTGATAATGCTGTGATGCTGTGATATATGCTACAACATCTGTCTGTCAATTTGTGTGCTATGATTGAGGGGGAGCAAGTATGATATATCTGTATGTGTATGTTTGTTCTGTTGAGGGGGAGTATTCTCTACTGTGATATATGCGTGAACTCAGGGGGAGCAATCTACTTTTGTTGTGATGCATGTTGTGTGTGACAGATGCCATTCCAAATGCTAAGGCATCTTGTCTGTTTCAAAGGAATCCACTTTTACTTGTTACCGGAGAATTTATTTTTCTCAGTGGTGTAGGAATTTATTTTTCCTATGGTGATTCATATTTGTGGGAATTTATTTTTCCCTGGTTTAACTGTATGGCGCTTATGTGTGAGAGTTTATTTCTCTCCTATCTTGTACCCTATGAGGCTAAGTTGTGTATTTCCGCTGTTGTATGCCTCTGATGCTGCCTGTTCATTATTTCTCACTTGAAGATCTCTTTTGAAAATAATGTGACAATGTATTATCTTCTTTCTTAGCTGTGTGTTTGCGTTGACTTGAAGGAAGGTATGTACTGCATCTCTCCAGAACTGGTCTTAGTTTGTTTTAGCCAAAATTTGCCAAAGGGGGAGATTGTTGGTGTTTTGTATGTTGGCCTCATTTTGCAAAAACATGTTCAAGCAAGATGTTGGACCAGATGCCGTAGCATGTGGGTACAACATCTGTCTTGCCGGTATTTAATGCTCTATTTGCGCGCCATATCTTTGAAGATTATCTGAAGCACTATTTTCGCCTTACTTGCTTATCAAGACGCACGCCTTTAAACAAGGGTTTATTAGGTGGCTGGACCAAGATATACTTCCCAGAAGATGCTACGCCATTTATGGAAACAAGTGATTCTTTCCATTACATGTGTGCTGGACTTTGCAAAAGGACAGCTGAAGATTAAAGCCCAATATGAAGACCTAGCCCATGCTAACTCAGGTCATATAAATATGTGAAGACTAAAACCTAAAAGACGACTGAAGCCGTATTTCAAGAATATAGTTTTAGGGTTTGAGTCTTGTTTATTGTAAGCCTTTCTTGTGGATTCTATAACACAAGCTTAGGCCTGTTTTGGTTTGGATTTTTGTGAAACTTCTCCCAAGCTTTTAAGCACGGAGATTGTTTGTTTGTTTGGTTAGTGGAACCTCATCGGTTGTTGAACTGTTATAATCACAAGGTTTGTGATAGAAAGGAAGTGAGACGGGGTCTCAAACTTAGGAGTTCCTAGGTTGAGTTAGCACGGGTAGAGTCTAGGAGATAAGTCGTAAACTTGGATGTTTGCTGTGGGCTTAGAACTAGATTTATTATAGTGGATTCCTTCCTGGCTTGGTAGCCCCCAGAGTAGGTCGTTGTTTACGCCGAACTGGGTTAACAATTCTCTGTGTTACTTACTTCTTTGTCTGTTGCTTATACTTGTTGATTATATTCTACTGTGGACATACGCTAGAACATTTGTCTCAGCTTTACAACTGATTACGTACGACAATTGCTATAGCTTCTGTCTTAACATCTGTCCCCAGTAGGTGCCAGAATTTCATCATTGTTAGTCTCCAACAATTCCAGTTCAGTTCTACCACCTATTAAACCTTGTTTCACTAGTCCAAACTAAACCTATGTCACTAACAAGTACCAACCGAAGTCACACAACTTAACCACATCATGAGAATCACCACTAGTAACCGATGCATGACCAATAGTAGAACAAACTATCTTTGCATCAAAGTCTAGGAACATACCTCACATCATGTAAAAGAAACCCACAATTGTCAAACCTTGTAAGACAAACTGAAACCATACCTTGAACCTTAAGCTTCCCCGTCGCCAAGATGAACGACTCCACTTCAACTAAAGTCCATGACTCAATACTCCACCGATTCTCAACTTCCACTAGTGCCTCCGCATCCTCATAATAAAGTTGTTGTTTCAGATGTAACCCGAGTATTTTTAGCACCGCCTCTCCAGGCTGACCTTGTGTAACCCTGATTGTATCAGCTCTTCCATCAATTTTCTCTAGCCTAAACTTCACAGCGGAACTCCCTCCTGAATCAAACCAAGAGCTCCGATATCAGTTGTTGGGAAATAACCGGCATAGAGAAAATAAAAGAACACAATCACAACACAAGAATATGACGTGGAAACTCCAAATCCGGAGAAAAAATCACGGCCGTTGTCAAAACCGACAACCAGAGAATCAACACTATATCATTGAGTTTCTTTACAAGAAATTCCCATAGAGTTACAAGAATTAGCATTCGATCCTAATTCTACCATTTCCCCAAATCTCTCACCGTGACCAAGAGACTCAATGATTTAGACTATCCAAGATGTACCACAAAGATAGTTCGCCCACCCCTAGAGTTATACCAAGAGAAAACCTTTTATCCTCTCTAAAACCCTAGCTCTTGTGTGGTGGCAAACCCTAATCCTTGTCTCTACATCTTGCCCACTCTCTTATTTTTCTATGAATAAAAACCCTCTATTTATAGAATGCCTAAATAACAGAAACAAATATGCTTTAAAAACAACCAGAATCTTGCCAAAAATATAAACCTTTGTTTTTAAATATATCCAATTTAAAACAAACAAAATCTTGCAGAAACATATATTTTAAGGCAATCTTCACAAATATCATTAATGTGAGATTTTTCAACATGTATATTTTCAATCAATATCAACATGTCAATGGTACGAGGATGAATTTTACCTTTTCAAATCTAAGTCCATAAAGTTTAGGTATTCTCATACCCGTCCAATTTTCGATGCTGATGAAAACAGATCTCAAATCCATACTGAAAACAGATCTCAACAGTTGTTTAAGAGTTTCTAATTTAAGATTGATAAAATGTAATTTGGTATAAGGAGGGCAAATTCATGGACGAATTCGTGATGTGTATCAATATCTCCATAACCCGCTCCACCCCATATTTTAAAATCGGAAAAAATCCAAATCTGAACCCAAGCCCAATTCATTCAAATTTTCCCCGTTAAAATCGGAGCGGGACGAACTACTATAAATTTTAGGCTAAATTGCACTTTAGACCCCTTAAATTTCACAAAGTTGCAATTTTGGCCCCCTAATTTTCAAAATAATACTTTTGACTCCCTATGTTTGTCCCCTTTTGCAAAAGGTCAATTTTGACTAAGTCAACTCTGATGTGGCAAGTCATTTAAATGACTCAGCTGCCACCTAATTAATAATAAAATAAAAAATTAAGTAAAATGGAAAGGAAGGAAGTCATTGCATTGGTTTGGCTTAACTTTTGCAGTGAAAGTGAGGGAGGGCATTACTCTCTTATGTGTTATGGAAAACAGAGAAAACGTTGTAATAATATGAAACACTGGTGGTGTTTCTATGATTTTCCGATCAGTGTGTTTTTTTACTTTCACTTCATTTTAACTGTTCTATTTATATACTTGTACTACATTTTAATTCAAGTTAAGTTTTGTAATAATATGAATTTTTAAATGTTGATCCTCATTATTTTATACTTAAAAAATCATTCTCGGAACCTTCCACCTGGTTACAAAAAGCTTCAAGAGGAAAAAAAAAATGGTTCCATTCCATTGAGTTAGAACTTGGAAGAGAAAATAGAAGAACATAAACATCATTAATATTAATATATATGGAAGGTGGTGCAGCGAAGGAGTTAGAGAAAAAAAAAAGCAAGTTTTTGAAAAGGTAGATACAAAACGAGAAAAACATAGAACAGCAAGAAGGAGTTACCCCCTTTTTCTTCATTTTTTGTATGGTTTTATTAATTATTTCTAAGGTCTGTTTCTGGGTTTTGATTTTCCTTGTCACTTGGTGAGGTTTGAATGACAAAGTTTGAAGCTTTTGGCCATGACTTCCTTCCATTCGTTTTTATTTAATTTATAATTTTTTTTGTTGTTTATTAGGTGGAAAAAGAAAACTGATGTGGCAGCTGAGTCACTTAAGTGACTTGCCATATCAGCGTTGACTTAGTCAAAATTGAACTTTTGCAAAAGGGGGCAAACATAAGGGTTCAAAAATGCTATTTTAAAAATTAGGGGGCCAAAATTGCAACTTTGTAAAACTTAAAGGGTCAAAAGTGCAATTTAGCCTAAATTTTATTTTCGTGCCTAGTTTAAACCAAACGAAGAAAGAAGCAGATGAATACGAGTTGCTAATTCGGACTTAACTTTCTATCTCCAATGTGAAATGAAATGAAAGGCTGTGACTTTTTTGTTTGTTGTTGACCCCTTTTGATCAAAACTAAAAAATATATGAAAATGAAAGGTTGTGAAAAATGTGAAAAACGTTCTCACGTGGCCGGTTCTCAAAACTTTCATTCATTCATTCATTTCGTTTTCATCTATAAATAATTAAATCCATCTACTTTGGTTCATACCGACATACTTTAATTTTCTCCTCAATCTTTTCCAGGTACGCAATCTCTTCCAAATGTTGTTGTTTCATATTGTTTGTTATGTTCCTCAAAATTTCTAGTTTTACAATTCATGTTTGTTTCAAATAACCTAAAATCTTAATTTGGTGTGAATCAAGTTCTATACTTTTTACTTATTAATTATATCTCGATTTATTATTTAAAAACATATTTGTTTGGTCATAAACTAGGAAGCCCCTCTTCTAGCTTAAACCAAGATCCTGGGTTCGATCCCTGACTTGGGCATGCACCGGTTACATAATCTGCTGATATCCTTTTAATCAACAATAATTAGTTACTAATTGTTGATAAACATTTGTCTGACAGATCAACATGTGGTTTGTGATTGTACCTAGAGAGTTGGTATTTTCACTGTCAATACTTGTGCTGTTGTTAAGCACACCATGCTCAAGTTCTTTTGTGAAAACTGAAGCTAAGATAAAATCAGCTGTTTTTTTGTCCCCTAAATTTGAGCAAGGACCTGGATCAGTTATTGATAGATATTATTATGATATTGATTTTCCAAGAGGTCATGTAGCAATCAAGAGTTTCGATGCTGAAGTTGTTGATGAAGCTGGTAATCCTGTACCTCTCCATGAAACCTATCTTCATCATTGGGCTGTTGCAAGATATCATCAACGTAAACATGTCACACACACAGAAAATGATAGCCACAGGATGCTTCAAAACTCTGATCATGTTCTTGTGAGGAACAGTGGCATATGTCAGGGAACTGTTCTTCCACAGTACTTTGGCCTTGGATCCGAAACACGAGGAACGGCAACAGATATTCCGGACCCTTTTGGTATAGAGATAGGTAATCCTGCAGAGGTTCCAGAAGGGTTTGAGGAGAAATGGTTGGTTAATGTTCATGCCATTGATACACGCGGTGTGGTGGATAAGTTAGGGTGCACTGAGTGTAAGTGTGAGCTTTATAATGTTACAATAGATCAATATGGAAGAGCTATAAGGCCAGATTATAAAGGAGGTTTGAATTGCTGTTATGATTATACACAATGCAAGTTGAAGGAAGGTTTTGAGGGACCAAAGAGAAGTCTCTACCTGAAATACACTGTGAAATGGGTTGATTGGGATGATTTTATTGTGCCTGTTAAGATATATATAATTGATGCTACTGATAATCTGAAACTATCAGATAATTCAAAAGAAATAAACTCAGATCATGATTGCAAGGTAAATGAGTTCATCAAGAAACATGTACTTATGCGGAGATGGATTATGTGTAGTTGAGATACCCTACATTTATGCGGCCGATATATCCGTGAATGTTGGATCGGTCGTACAGTCCACAAAATATACAGATTTTGATTGCTTTAAAATAAATAAAAAAATACTGAGGCTGAAATCTAGGACCATCCAATCTTGATCCAACAGTCATTGATGGCATGAATGTAACTCTAAAACATAACACTAGTCCATTACTTTGTTGGATATATAGTGAGCAAAGTGGATTTCTTTGTTTCAGGTTGAGTATGATGTTGAATCCTGCAGCACAGACCATAATGAGGGCAATGGTTGTGTTCATGTAAAGAGGGCAAGTGTTCCCCAACAAACTGGTGGCTATGTGATCTATGCTGCGGCTCATCAACATTCAGGAGGAATTGGATCAACTCTATATGGACAGGTAATTTGCAATGGTTACAACTTACATTCATTCTTAAATACTTTGTGTCTGCGCAATGGTAAGACGTACCTTGCAACTTCTAGTGGCGGAGTTGAAATCTCCTCAAGGACAGTTGTAAAATTTTCATTAGTGTCATTTTAATTATATTATATAGTAGTAGTTTGTTTTGTGAAATTTGTGTATTATGTTTTTCAGGATGGTAGGGTTATATGTTCTTCAATACCAAGTTATGGAAATGGAAATGAAGCAGGGGATGAAGCAGGTTATATTGTAGGAATGTCCACTTGTTATCCTAAACCAGGTTCTGTCAAGATAATCGATGGTGAAACTTTAACTATAGAATCAAACTACAACAACACCAAAGAGCATACTGGTGTAATGGGGCTTTTCTTATTTATGGTGGCAGAACAACTTCCACACCAACACTTCAGACATTCTACTCGTTCCTCCTTTTTTGTGGATGTGAATAATATAGTTTTAGATAGTTAGTTTCATATATGGTAATATAAGTGGAGTGTCGTGGATGGTATCAAAGTGATATATGATTTATCAAGAGGGATAAAAACAAGATTGGGAAAGGTAACTAAATAATACAGTTCTCTCTCTATTCAGCTAGCTACAAGAGAAAAACAAGTATGATCCGAGTGTGGTGGGAATATTCTCAGGTTTCTACCAATTTTGTGATGCCGTATTTTAGTGGTATATAGTTTGCATTTATTGGCTTAGTTTCTTGTATCATATGGCTATGTGGTAAGTTTGTTATACCATATTGCTGCTTAATGTAAAAGTGATTTCCATTTAGTATGAAAATATCTGTTTTCATTAGAATGTCGCAAGACATTTTGTAATGTTGATGTTACACATTACAAATTATAGGCCTTGGATATGGACAAGCCAAGTTTGGTTTAATATTTGAAATTTGAGTAGCTTATGTTACTATGTCTAGAAGTTGCTTCAAACGTCTTCTCTCTTGAAACGAATTTGCAAAGTGCCTACAGAACTAGCATAGGGTCCTGCCACAGTTGTGGCTTGGTCTGGAAAAAAGAACTTGCGTGCATGATTGGACAAGATCATCATAGTTTGTGCAACTCCGAAAATCGTACTTATAATAAGTAATGACTAAAGCACTACAAGAAATTTAGAAATTTGCAACACTGAAATTGCGACGGTTTGTGTAAAACTGCCCTCGCACATATGTTGTGGCGGGTTACACAGCAGTTTTTGTCAATCGCCGCCGCAATTTAGAGAATTTAAAACCCGCACGTCATCCCATGTCAATTCTCTTTCACAGGTTGAATTTCTCATGTTTGCTTATGAAGATTATGTTTCTATATTTGTAATATGCCTAAATTCATAACATAAGTAAATGCTCAAAGCTTAAACATAATTTTTAGTTCTCTTCAAGTGGAGCCAAAAACATAACCTTTTCTTACACACAATTGTTCTTTTGTTAAGTATGAAAGATAACATAGACAATCTGGAACAATTTTTCTTCCCAAACCCCTAAACTTTTTCAAAAGGGTTTATAATTAGGACGGAGGTAGTGCATTTATACACAAAGGGTAATTTAGTAATAGTCACACACTTTTAAGACAAATTTATTAATTCAACAACTTTTCTTAATATTCGTGATTTTTGTCAAATGTTTCTGTGATAAGGGACAAAAGGAGTAATACTTTCTAATGATCATTATATTTTATGGTGTAGTACTTCGCTTCTCAACCTCCAACCACTGCCGCCGCCACCTCATTGTATGCTCTACGAACTCCTTAGATGATTTCCTTCTATGCCATTGTCCGCTCTCCTCTATTTTTAGCTTTGTATTGTCGACTACGCATGCCACGCAACTTAGTTGCCCTCCGAACATTGGATACAATTTTCAGGGAGTTTTCAATTGTGACGACATTCTTTATTTTGGAATCTATAAATCTTTAAGTCTTTTGTGTAACTCTTTCATTAAAAAATATTAAATAACTACTATACATGAAAATAAATCGTTTAATGTGGGTTGGTGTCGCGTTAGACGTTATTGCTTCCTCTAAAATTTGAATGTACATTTTTTACTTAGAATATGCAAGACTCAAATTCATAGTAGAAAGTTAAAATTAACCATTTTCTTTGTTTAGAATATTGATTTCATCAAGGGCAGAACTGTAATTAATATAACAAGAGTGGCCATGATGATCGTGACTTGTTGTGTTGGAGAAACCAGAGAAAGAGCATCTCATTGAAGAGAGGTTTTTGTTTGCATCCTACCACTTTATTGCCGTCCTACTAGTTTTTTATTTTACCCTTCCGTTATTTAAGTAGTAAATGTGTAAAGAATAGTTTTTTTTTCCTCAATTTTTTATTTTTGTTCGTTACTTAAGTAGCGGACAAAATCCACTACTTAAATAATAAATAAAGACTATTTTGATAATTTTGTAGGACATGCCAGAAAAATATCACGGTGAGGATAAATTCTCTTCATTGAATGAGGGAACCTCTCTCTGAAATATAGAGGCTGCAACATTAGTAGGAAAGGTAGTACCCATTAAACTCTGTTTCAGAACCGTCCAAACCATTTGGCTCTCCATTTAGAGGTGGGAATAGTAGACCAACCCACAAGGGTTTATGGTTTAGGCCATGTTAAGTCCAAATTAAATAGACAATGTTAAGGTTTTTTTTTTTTTTAAAATAATTCTAGTAGTTAAAAATTTCACGTTTAAAATGGATAAATGAGATTACCGATGTTCGAACTCCGACTCCTACATATATAATACAATGTCTATGTCAACGTTCATAAACTCATGGATTTTTTTTCTAAAGCTTAGTATATATTAATTAAAAATGTTAAATCATAAAAATAAATTAGGCCTATCCGACCAGGCTACTTAAATAATTACAAATAATGTATTATTATTATTATTATTATATTAAATTAAATTTTGTAGGTTATGTTAAATCACAAATTTTCTAATATTTTCTATAATGTTAAGATATTTACCTATGTTAATTTTTCACGTATTTTAAAAGTTAGATATAACATGTTAGTTTGTTAGTCTATTTACGCGTGACGGATGGTGGCTTATAAAAGTGTGAAATAGTCTCTTAAATAAATGAGTTTTCAGAAGACAAATACTCACTAGGTTTTTTTTTTTAAAATGTACGTTTAGAATAGTAACACCAAATTAAGAAATTAAATTTTTGCACCTTATCTTCCTATTATACCCTCGTCAATAAATTTATTGTTATACAAAAACAATTTTTCAGATTATTGTTATCAATAGAATATAACAATAAGCAAACTATTTTGTTTTTTTTTAAAAAAAAAAACTTTAGTTTTTCAAATATATAAAAAAAGTATTTATTGAAAAAGATAAGTGTAATTAAAAAAGGGTACAATTGACAAATCGTATCCTTAAAACACAAAATGAACAGTTAAATAGAAACGGTAAATCCAATAAAACTGGACACTAAACAAAAAATGGAGGGAGTATTGTATTTATAAAAAACTAAATATAGAAATATTGTGTGGTTGAGTGGTACAATTATGTCATTATCTTGTGTGGTTGAGTGGTGTACAAAATTGTTTTAAATGCTTTTTGATGTTTACTCAATATGACAAAGCAGTGTCTCTTTTTTTGACAAAACAGTGTCTCTTTCGCAATAGGAACTCGTTTTACATATGCCCATGCTTCAATAATCCAATTTGTAGTTTGGTTGATATGGTATTTATGGGAACTATAAGTCAGTCTTTACTCCTTTCTGCCGCTATCTTTCATCCCTTAATTGCCAAATCCATTTTTGGATCACTTTTTTCGGGGTTGATCTGACCTTCTGTTTATTTCAACTTTAAAAAAATATATTTTTTCTTTGTAATTTTGAAAAAATATTTTGTAAAACCATTTTTCAAAATATTATAAGTTTTTTTGTATTTATTTTTTTTAAATTGAAACACTAATTTTGACATCATATAACATTAATGTACTTTTTTTTATCAATGGGAAACTAAAAAGAAAGAAGGAACCATAGAAATAGAAAATTATGCTCTAGGAAATTGAATTCTCATAGAGTCCGCTAAACAAATACTAGATAAAGAAGAGGGACAAATCGAAAACATTTTTAGTTCCTGCACAAGTGATGCTCCCAACTTAGCAAGCCAATTTGCACCGGCATTCCCTTCGCGTAAAGTGTGAACAAGGACAAGCTGTCACCCTTCACATAAATGTACATTATTGTAGTTCAAAACATAGTCAAAATCGCAATTTTTTTAAAAAGTTGTATTTCAAAAATGATTTTTGTGAAAATCTATTTGAAATAACTTCAGAATTAAGTGATTTTTTGACATTTTGATATTCAAATTTTTTTCAATAAAATTATGAAATACCTAACATAACATTTTAAGAATAACTATTCAAACAAAATTTTCATTTGAAGCTTTTACAAAAAGTTTCTTTGTAAATTTTTTTTATACAAAATTTTCTAACACTACAAAATATATTTTCAAAAAAATCCAAAACAAACGGGGCCAATATCTATCACAAAAGTTTTATCAAAAGTTTGTGTCGCCTCCTTTTGATGATGGTGATGATGCATCCAACAAATTATAATGCACCTCTATGGATGGGTGGCTGGTTACCTACTAAACAAATTATAAAAACCCACACCCACCCATCAACACTCATGATTAAAAATGTGTTCCACTAAATCAAATACTAGTATATTTATATTAACCAAGACATTGAACTCAATTGATTAATGAGATGAGATCCCTCTAAAATAAATTGTTCAATAAAATATGAGTTCAATTTATAATAAAAATATTTTTTAATTAGACTTTACATACCTTAGAGTTAAACTCTGAATTATCAAAATTCTCATCTTATGAAAATCAAATAATCTACTCACATTTTGCAAAAAAAAAAACGTGTTTTGCTGTGACAACATTTTCAAGTTAGAGAACAAGTCTATGAAGCCAAAAAAATATATTCACAATCCTCTAAAAGATGTGGATACACGAGGGGTGGACAACGGGCCGGGTAGGGTCGGTATGGGCCCAAAACCCTCACCCAGCCCAAACCAAGGTTGTTAGTTCTATGCCCATTTCGACCCTTTTTATGCTTCGGTTTTTCGGGTCTCGGTTTTGCCGGATTACGGTTTTGCTCGGTTGGGTTCATGCGGGTAAGAACTCAAACAATAAAAAAAATTCAGAACCAAGATGAATGAAGAGAATAGAGAAAAGTTCAGATCTATATCACCAGACATCCAAATGAAAAAAAAACAGTATCATAAACCTCAGATCTATGTCAAAAAGATATAAAAATGAAAACTTGTAATTGCAGTAAAAACATGAAAATACAGGACTTGAGAAGAAGAATAAGAAGATGGTGATGATGATGAGATCGGGCAGGGAGAAAATTAGACAGACTGGAACAATAGAGATATAAATCACAATCTTCAGTGGCGTTAGATCTTAATGAACTAGAGATAGTGATGTTGTCTTCAAAGATGAAGAATGGATCTAAAAGCAAGTATAAAAGTAGTACTAACTAGTATAGTAATGCAATGAAGGAAAAATAGTGTTGCTAGCTTCAATGTAAAAATAAATGCATTCTAAAAAAAAGAGTAAAAATGAATGTAATATAGGTGTACACGATTCAGGTTTTAATAAATTAATTAATACTAGTATGAAATTTTCAAAGAAAAAAAATTAAAAGTAGTACTATACAGTAGAAAGTATAAAAGTCAGACATATAGCCTTTATTTAGCCAATATGCAATAATTATCCTATTAATATGCATTAATTATCCCACTGAAATGGCAGTCTGGCAGTTTTCAATACCAAGGTCGGTTCGGTTCAAACACCGATGGTTTGATTTTTTTCAACCGAACCCGACCGGTCTAAGTCATAATAAACCGCAATATTGTGTCTACGAGCCCGTTTAGACCGGCTTAAACCACCCGATTGAAAAAAACCAAAGCGGTTAGACCGGTTTTCGGTCGGGCCGGTTTTCTTGTCCACCCCTAGATACACCTGCTCTAAATCTCTTTAAAGATTTAGCTAGGTCCCAAAATTCATAGACAGTTATGTGAGATGGGACTGCAATTATATTCATCCAATTGCATCATCAATGGAGGGACCAAATTTTAGATATTTAAGTGGGTAGTTACACATTATTAACATGTGTCATAAGGGCACATATATTAAGGTACTTAAATATAGAAATTTTATATTTAATTATATAAAATATTTAATGATAAAAAAATTGAATGCACAATTAATGATATAAACTATTTATTCTTAACATGTGTTATAAGGACACATATTAATCTTCACCATTTTTTAATAATAGTATTTAATAACTACTCAATCTCTTCAATCTATCATCTCAAAAAAATTTACTAAATGAGACCTACTAGTAATTTTTAAGATCCACTATAGTAATTTAATATCATCTATCAATAATTTTTTTGTCAAGTAGTTTAGTGACTAGAAAATTCACATTAAAAGTGCATAATTGGAGTTTTCTAGGTTCGGACTTGGGCTCATGCATATATACTACGATATCTCTACTAACTGAACTAAGCTCACATAGAATAATTCTACATCACTAAATTTTAATTTTTAATATTAAAAAGTGTGAGTCACATAAAGAGAGAGATAATGCTTATTTGAGTACCTCTTTTCAATATATAGCTACTAATTTTCTTTTTGCTCCAATAATAGTATAAATCATTTTTTCTTATTTTAAATTATAAACAAAATCAATTAATTTTTATTATTTTTCAGATTTACTTTTACTTATTCTAATAAAATTTAATACAAATTACATTTAATTTTTTTTACTATAATCAATAATCAATAAAAATTCTTTTTTACTCTTTCCATAAAATTTATTCATCTACTATTGGAGGTCTCATTGATTCATCTTAAATAGTGAATCCATCTACTTTGATACCGACACACTCTAATTTCTCGCCAAACAAAGCTCAACTTTGTGGTTTCCACATTCTCTCTCTCTTTGAGGTACGCAACTTAAAGCCATTCCCATCTACAAAGCTTTACATATGCCTATTAATTAATTGCTTGTGTTCTTCGATATTTTCTCCTGTTTTATAATTCATGTCTGTTTTCAATGACCAAAAAGCTTAATTTGGTGTGATAAAGTTTTATACTTTTTTAGGTTCTTCTATCTATTCTTGATCATATACTTGAATTTCATCTTAAAAATTAGCTAAGATAGTAAAGGTGTTCAAACACGTATATACATCAATAGTTCCAGTTCGAGAACTTGAGTAATGTGAAACTCCAAACAAAATAAGGTAACTTCAACACCTATCCTCGCAGCCAGGGTGATGCTACTCTAGTGTGAGGGGCAGGACCGGCCCAACACATGTACAGGTCTGAGGCAACTTTCAAAATGAGGCCTTCAAAAAATATATTAATAAAATAATTATGTTATTTACATTACTATTTTTTTTTTTACTTTAAGCAAAACCATCTATTATGTTATTATAATCACTTTTATACTCATTTCATTTTCATTAAATAATTTAAATATTTTTACACTTACAGATAGACATGTGGTTTGTATATGAAGATTTTGTATTTCCGGTGGCACTATTTCTGCTATTGTTGAGCACATTATGCTCAAGTTATTCAGTTCGAATTAAACATGAAATAAAATCAGTTGTTTTTTTGTCCCCTAAAATTGAGCTAGGACCTGGATCAGTTATCGATAGATTTTATCCTGATATTGATTTTCCAAGAGGTCATATAGCACTCAAGAGTTTCAATGCCGAAGTAGTTGATGAAGATGGAAATCCTGTACCACTCCATGAAACTTATCTCCATCATTGGGCCATTTATAGATATCATGAAAGTAAAAATGTGACACAAACAAAACATGAAAGCAATATACTTGATGACTTTGATAAACTTATTGTGTGGAACAGTGGCATATGCCAAGAAAAGATTCTTGGACAGTATTTTGGCCTTGGTTCTGAAACACGGGGAACATCGACAGATATTCCGGATCCTTTCGGTATAGAGATAGGTAATCCTGCAGAGATTCCAGAAGGGTTTGAGGAGAAATGGTTGTTTAACATTCATGCAATTGATACTCGTGGAGCCGCGGATAAGTTAGGGTGCACTGAGTGTAAACGTGACCTTTATAATGTTACAATAGATCAATATGGAAGAGCTATAAGGTCAGATTATAAAGGAGGGCAGTTATGTTGTCATGATTATACACAATGCAAGTTGAAAGATGGTTTTGAGGGACCAAAGAGAAACTTATACTTAAGATATACAGTGAAATGGGTTGATTGGGATGATTTTGTAGTGTCGGTGAAGATATATATATTCGACGTGACCGATAGTTTGAAACTATCAGATGATTCTAAAGGAATGAACTCATATCATAGTTGCAAGGTAAACAAATTCATCAAGAAACATGTATGTATTATGAAGGGATACTCTAAATATTAATATCCTCTTGTTTCAGATTGAGTATAGCATTGAAGCTTGCAGTACAGACCATAAGGAGGGAAATGGTTGTATCCATGTGAAGAGGACAAGTCTCCCACTACAAACTGGTGGCTATGTGATCTATGCTGTTGCTCACCAACATTCAGGTGGACTAGGATCAACTCTATATGGACAGGTAAGTGATAAGATTTTGGGTTTTGAATTTCAATTCCCCTAGTAGACAATTGTTAAATTTAGATATCACATAAATGGGTATAATCACTTATCAAGAAGTTTTTGTTTTTTTACAAGATTTTTTATCAACCTTAAAACACAATATATTACTAATTTGTTTTGTGAAATTCATGAATTATGTTTTTAGGATGGGAGCGTTATATGTTCTTCTATACCAATTTATGGAAATGGAAATGAAGCAGGAAATGAAGTTGGGTACATTGTTGGCATGTCAACTTGTTATCCTACACCAGGTTCTGTCAAAATAATTGATGGTGAAATTTTAACTCTAGAGTCTATTTACAACAACACCAAAGAGCACACTGGATTAATGGGATTTTTCTACCTATTGGTGACGGAACAACTCCCACAGGAACACTTCATACATTCTACCCGTTCTTCATTTTTTATGGATGTTAATAATATATTTTTAGATAATTAGTTTATATATATAATAAAGTTCCCTTTGTAGTGTCCTAGCTATAGGAGAAAAACAAGTACTATATATGTCTCCTTGTATCATATCATATGGTATGCATGTGAGATAAGTTTGACAGTGAAGTAATTAAAAGACTGAGGTTTGTAATGAAAATTGGGAAATAATATTGAATAGCAATCTGGATTACAATGAAATGGAAAAGATAACAAACTGTTAGATAAACTAACAGCCCAAGCACTCAATGCTCCTGAAATCAAGGAAATGATTTCATTAACAGATTACAAAAATCTAGAATGAATCTATCTCTATCCCAATCATTGTATATATAACAAACTTCCCATGCATCACCCTTCTCTCATGCAATCTTGACCACATCATATTCCCTTTCTTTGTGCACCCCCTCTTTCTCTTGTACACCCTCCAGACACGTGGCTCAGGCCCAACATCCATATCTAAGCCCACTTTCTGATTCATATTTCCATCAACACCTCCCTCCTTATGAACAGTCTTGTCCTCAAGACTAAATTCAGGAAACTGACCTTTCAAGATTTCATTATCTTCCCAAGTAACATCATCCACAGATTTGTTACGCCATTAGATCAAGCTTTGGGGTACAGATTCTCCAGCTTTAACAATGAATCTGGAGCCTATAACTTCTTCTGGGTACACATCCTCCTCATTCACAATGTCAAGCTCTTTGGGCAGAGTTCCTTGTACTTCATAATCTCCAATAGCCCTTTTTAATAGTGAAACATGGAAGACATGTTTTGAAAGGCCCATAAAATCTAGCAGCTAGCTTCTGATTAGTTCTTTTAATGACAGATTGCTGCCTATGTGGTCGCAGCTTCAGAAATACCCATTCTCCCACAGAAAATTGCAAGTCCCTTATCTTCTTATTAGCATAGGCTGCCATCTGCTCTTGGGCTTTCTGCAAATGTGCTTTTAATTGGGACAGGGCCTCATCTCTGTCTTTCAACTCTAAAGCTACAACTTCAACCTTTGTTTCATTAGACAAAAACCTCAGAATACCTGGAGGTTTTCTTCCATAGACTATCTCAAAAGGAGTTGTTCCAATGGACACATGGAACATGGTGTTGTACTAGTACTATGCCCAACCAATCTAGTTAGCCCATAATTTAGGCTGATCAGATGTAAAACATCTGAGATAGCTTTCCAAGCATCTATTTATAACCTCTGTTTGACCATCAGACTCATGATGATAAGCAGAGATCATCTGCAGCTTGGTACCCTGTAATTTAAACAGTTCCAACCAAAAGTGACTAATAAAGAGTGGATCTCTGTCACTTACCAACGAACTAGGAATCCCATGTAACCTCACTATCTCCTTCATAAATAGTTCAGCAATAGATTTGGCAGAATAAGGGTGTTTCAATAAGATGAAATGGCTGTATTTTGAAAGCCTATCAACCACCACCAGGATAGCTTCAAAACCCTTAGACTTAGGCAGGCCAGTCACAAAATCCAGTGATAAATCCTCCCAAATGCCATTGGGAATTGGTAGAGGTTGGAGTAAGCCTCCAGGAGTGATAGCAGCATATTTTTGTCTTTGGCAAATGTCACAAGCCCTAACAAAATCCCTTACATTTTTTTACATCCCTACCCAATACAAATTATCAGCCAGTCTCCTATAAGTTCTAAGAAAACCAGAGTGGCCACTAGCAGGAGTAGCATGAAATTCTTCTAATAAATGAGGAATAGAAGGTGATTGAGGAGATAGTACCAGCCTCCCATGATAGAATAGAACCCCCTGCTTGACAGCAAAACCTGGTTTAGCAGCAGGATTATCCAACACTGTCTGAATCAAGGACTGAATATAGGGATCGGAACTGACTTCATCCAACAACTTCTTGCTCTCTATCCATTGTGGATAAGACACCATAGAATTAAGGTATGCTTCATCATAACACCTAGAGAGTGCATCTGCTGCCTTGTTCTCTAAACCAGGTTTGAATTTAACCTCAAATTGATAACCCAGTAACTTAGCCAACCAACATTGCTGATCAGGGGATGTAACGTTTTGCTGCATAAAGTGCTTCAAGCTTCTATGATCAATGTAAACTGTGAATTTCTTGCCCAGCAAATAATGCCTCCAATGCTGGATACATAACACCAATGCCATTAACTCTTTTTCATACACAGATTTGGCTAAGTTCCCATCAGATAGGGCCTTGCTGAAAAAGGGGCTATAGGTTGTCTTTGTTGCATTAGAACTGCTCCAATTCCTCTACCAGCTGCATCACACTCTATCTCAAAAGGAATAGAGAAATTAGGTAGAGTTAAGACAGGAGGAGAAGTCATCACTGACTTCAACAGTTTGAAAGCATCATCAGCCTCAATTCCCCAAGAGAAATTGTCTTTCTTAGTGAGCTCAGTGAGAAGTTTTGCCATTTTACCATAGTTTCTAATGAACTTCCTGTAATATCTAGTGAGACCCAAAAAACCTCTGACTCCTTTAATAGTTTTGGGCACAGGCCACTCCATAATGCATTTTATCTTTTCAGGGTCTACAGCTACCCCTTCCCCTAAAATGATGTGTCCCAAATAATCTATCTGTTTACACTCAAACCTACATTTTTTCTGATTGGCAACAAAACAATGCTCCAGCAATACAGATAACACTTGACTCAGATGCTCTTCATGAGTAGACATATCTTTACTATAAATTAGTATGTCATCAAAGAATACTAGTACAAATTTTCTGAGGAAATGCCTAAATATATCATTCATAGTAGCTTGAAAAGTGGCTGGGGGCATTCATAAGCCCAAATGGCATTACTAAGTACTCATAATGTCCATTATGGGTTCTGAATGCTGTCTTATGAATGTCATCAGTGTGCACTCTAATCTGATGGTATCCAGATTTAAGATCAATTTTTGAAAAAATTGAGGCTCCATGTAATTCATCCAGCAATTCATCAACAATGGGGATTGGATACTTATCTGGAATTGTGGCTTTGTTGAGTGCTATGTAATCTACACACATTCTCCAACTAGCATCTTTCTTTTTGACTAGAATCACAGGGCTAGAGAATTCACTCATACTCTGTTTGATCACACCAGCTTGCAATAACTCTTGCACTTGTCTTTCTATTTACTCCTTCTGATGATATGGATATCTATAGGGTCTCACACTAATGGTTCCATGATCTGGAACTAGCTTAATGTGATGAACTTGGCTCCTCTCTGGGGGTATTGAATTTGGTCACTAAACACCTTCTGGAACTTGTGTAAAGTACCCTTCAATCTCATAGGAGTGGTGTTCTCAACACCTTCTATCTGCATAAAATGAGGGCCACCACCATTCTGCTGCCATCCTCAATTGTGTACCACCCAATAAATAATTCATTCAAAAAACTGAAAGAAGAAGCAGTTTTAACATCTTGACTACATACTCTAACTTGCTTCCCTTCATACATGAATTGCATAGATAGGGCATTCCAGTCCATGACTACCTCCCCCAATGTGCTCAGCCATGAAATTCCCAAGACCATATCCAAACCACCTAGCTCCAAAACAAGGGCATCCACCACTATGTCAATAGGACCAAGTTTCATCATAATAGCCTTGCATACTCCTTTACACACCACCTTATGACCATCTCCTAGTTTAATATTCTTTTCTGGGATAGGAGTAATTGCCAACCCAAGAGCAGTAGTCACTTGAGGAGAGATGAAGTTGTGACTCGCTCCACTATTAATTAGCACCAACACATCCACATTTTAAATCCTTCCTCCAATCTTCATAGTTTGGTACCCACCCATACTGCCTAACACCCCATAGACTTGCACTCTACCTCCTCTTCTTCGTTCTCAAGCTCAGAGTTTGCTTCTTCAATGGCTGCGATTTCCCCTTCATCGTTGAATTCTTCCTCTTCTCCCAAATATTAAAACCCTCAACGATTTCTCAGGACACTTATGGAGAGTTGGGTGGTATTTTCCTCCACACCGGAAGCACAACCCTTTAGCTCTTCTCTCAGCAATCTCATTACTATTCATGCTTCGAATTCCTTGCGAACCTGATTTCGAATCGCCTTCTCCCTTTCTCCCAGTCGACACAGCAGACGACGTCGTTTTGATACTAGACGCGTTAGATCCCGTTTTAGATCCCGGGTTAGACCAACCCGAAATAAACGAGCGGTTCGGGTCACGAAACCCATTTCGGTTTCGTTGAGAAAGCTCAGCCCAATCACTACGACCCATTCCGTTTTGCACCCCCTTCTTACTACCAGATCTAGTATCATCATCATCATCGTCCCTCAACTCTTCTTCTACATCCTTAGCAATTCGCATCATTTGCATACGATTTAGGGGATTCAGAGTTCGCACACGTCTCCTTATCTGTGGTTTCAAACCACTCATGAAATAGCCCAGGTATTGATCTTCAGGGAGGCGACCTACTTGGGAAGACAATAGCTCAAAGGCTTCCACAAATTCCTCCACCGTACCACTATGTTTCAGAGTAGCTAGTTCTTCAAAGGGATTCTCCAATCGCCTTCCACCGTATCGCGCAATCAGCGATTTCTTCAGCTTCTCCCATGAAAGATCATCTTCAGTCTCCATCAACAAGTTGAACCAATGGATCGTCGAACCCTCCATGCTCAACCGTGAAAGCTTAACACGCATCACATCCGACGTGTTCTGTACATCAAAGTAAATCTCTGCTCGTGTGATCCAAGCCACATGATCATCGCCATCGAAGAGAGGTAATTTCAACTTCTTCCCTGCGAGACGAGACTCAGTGTGTGTTGATCCACCCGAGGATTCCTCGCTGGTGGAATCTACAGCCTTCTTCCCCGTCTGTTTGTTCGACTCAGCTAAGGAGTGAACATTTTCGATCAATGTTTTCAACATCCCTTTCACATCACTCATTTGATCCTCTAGTACTCCAACGCGCTTATCCACTGGTTCCGGCATCTTGATCCGGCAGGTCGGACCACTTAATAGGATTGTAATGAAAATATGACAGTGAAGTAATTAAAAGACTGAGGTTTGTAATGAAAATTGGGAAATAATATTGAATAGCAATCTGGATTACAAAGGAATGGAAAAGATAACAAACTGTTAGATAAACTAACAGCCCAAGCACTCAGTGCTCCTGAAATCAAGGAAATGATTTCACTAACAGATTACAGAAATCTAGAATGAATCTATCTCTATCCCAAACATTGTAAATATAACTAACTTCCCATGCATCACGCTTCTCTCATGCAATCTTGACCACGTCATTCCCTTTCTTTGTGCACCCCCTCTTTCTCTTGTACACCCTCCAGACACGTGGCTCAGGCCCAACATCCATATCTAAGCCCACTTTCTGATTCATATTTCCGTCAGTCTATTTACAACAACACCAAAGAGCACACTGGATTAATGGGATTTTTCTACCTATTGGTGGCGGAACAACTCCCACAGGAACACTTCATACATTCTACCCGTTCTTCATTTTTTATGGATGTTAATAATATATTTTTAGATAATTAGTTTATATATATAATAAAGTTCCCTTTGTAGTGTCCTAGCTATAGGAGAAAAACAAGTACTATATATGTCTCCTTGTATCGTATCATATGGTATGCATGTGAGATAAGTTTGTTGTCTGCTTCATTGTAACTTTGTAATGTAAATTAAAGGAACTTCCATTTAGTATGAAATATATCTGTTACTTAAGTGTACTACAAGCCATTTTTATTACTTTGATGTATAATGTGGAGTGTCATGGATAATATTGAAGTACTATGTTTTTTTTCAATACGACAAAATTGGAAAGTTGTGAATATGAATAGAACAAGTATGTCTTGGATTGGATGTCGGCATATTATAAAGCTTCCATCAAATATTTGTGATGATGTGTTTCAGTGATATATATAGTTTGTATTTTTGCTTATTAATCCACTCTTTCTTGTATTATATGATATATATATAATGTGATAAGCTTTTTGTACCATTTTGGTTGCTTCACTGTAACTTTGTAATGTAAAAGGGACTTTCCATTTTAGGTTGTTAATGTAGTTGCTTCAAACATCTTATCTCTAAAAAATACTTAAGACTTACATGCATGACTGATACAATAAACATTCTAAGGAAAAAGTTTATTATTTTTAAGAGTGGAATGTGTAGCTCAACCGGTTAAACTAATTGATCTAAGGATTAAAGAGTTTGAGGTTCAAATTGATCTAAGGGTTAAAGAGTTTGAGGTTCAAAGTTCGACTCCTCACAAGGAGTAAAATTAACATAACATTGTAAATATACTAATAATGTAACATCCCCAATTTCTTTTGCTAGTATCATATCCTAATAAGAGTATTTTCTAAACTCGTCACATGTATAGAGCTAGTATTAGAGTCATGGTACATACTATACTATGTAGTGGTTACTAGTGTGTGTGGAGATGTCATTAATGGAATGAATCTAGGACACATGTCTCATTTTATTGTTCAAAACCATGACTCAACCTTCACTATTGCCTTTCATATTGGTTTGAAGAAGCAAAGTAGCTCCTCCAAACTCTTCTCTCTCTCGTGAGTAAACAAACAACAACACTAGCTTTTCAAGTTCTCAAATCTTCTTCAAAATCATTCAAACTCAAGCATGCAAATGGATGATTAGGTTCCTTAGTTGATAATCTACATCAGTGGTAAGTTCAAATTCCTCAAAGCTCCTCTCAATCCCTCCATTTTCGTGCTCAATCAATCCCATCTCAATCACTCAAATTCTGTTTTCAATTGCATGTGTAGAAAACATGCTTAAATTGGGATTTTGATGATCTAGGAAGTGGACTTCAAGAGTTTAGCTCAAGGAGGAATTAAAGTTTCTCTTCACACCTGTAATCCAGAGTTAGCCAAGAGATCAAGCTCAATTCTGAGGTGGGTTCTTAGGTGAATTAGTTAGAATTTCCCAAACTCAAACTATGCATGATAACATAGGTTTTAGGAAATTAGATTATGTGTATGAGTGAAGTTTAATCCCCAAAACTCTCTCCATTTTTATTGTTATTATGATTATAATGTTAATGGCTGGACTGGATGTTGATTGTGATTGGAATTTTTCTGGTTTTTATATGAATTCTGCAGAACAGAGCAGAAAATCGTGTTGCTCGCTAAGCGAGCAGCTGGCGAACGGCAACTGGGTTTTGCAGGTTTTGGTCGCTAGCGTTCGCTGGCTGGCCAGAACCTTCTGACTTGGTTCGCTAGCAGTCGCCAGACCTCGCTCAGCGACCATGACAGGATTTTTGGTTTTTGTTCTGTTTTTCAAAACTTAATTAATACATTTAAATGGTCATCAATCCTGGTCTGATATCCATTGACATTATGAGATTCTAATAATCGAAATGTTAATTGCACAGAGTAGGATTATCACACAAGATAACTTAGGTTATGTGATAGGTTAATTCCCCAGGATTGGGATATATTGGTAGTTGTTAAAACTATAGATGTACATGTCAGTCGGAGATTAGTTGGTTGTCTTCTGTACACCACTACAGGGATTCGAGGAATCCGGAGTAAAATGTTTAATAATAATTGTGATGCCGGAGGCTCCGTACCATAGTGCTTTGTCCACGAGAATTGGTGCGGAGGAGTGCGAGGTTCTCTGAGACAGGCTCACCTCAGAGTGTCCTTGCGGAGTTTAAAATGAATTCAGATAATTCTTGTGTGTTACACCATATTATTTGTTGTATAGATATATATATAATTGTATATATGAGATGCGCTGTTATTGCATGAGGACTGACGTGCAGGTTACCCCGGTGTAGTCACCGCTAGGTGGGTAGTAGAATCCACGAGACTTAGTAGTCTTACCCCCCCCCCCCCCCCCCCCCCCGTTCATGTTTCAGGTACTCAGGGTGATCGTGGCAAGCAAGCTGCGGAGTAGTAGCATGCTTGTAGCTGTGTTATCCATGTTTAGGATGTTTTAGTTTGTCATGTTTCAGTCTACTTCTTTCCGCTGTTATTGTAATATATTGTACTTTAGCACCTGCGTGTGCTTAATTAACACTCCATGTACTTGTAATCTTTATGTACTCGGTATTTAATTATGGACTTTATAATATATTCTAGACAATGTATTATGGGGTTTATAAATAAGATCACCGATGTAATTTTTTTGGGTTACCATATGATATTGGTATGAAGTTTCCACTGTCGTCTGTGGGGTGTATATATAGTGGGTTCTTCCATTCAACCAAATTTTCTTCATACGTATGAGTCATGAATCGAACTCTTCTAATCATATATTTAAGAGGACCAAAACTCTCATCACTTAAACCAATTCATTGTTGGTAACGCAGGTGTAATTTTGTGTTTCATTTAAGACAAGTTCCTTTTGTTGATTTGCTAATGCCGTGAAATATATTTGTTGGACCACCATTCTCTTGGTTTTATTATTATAATGGCGTATCTTACATATTTAGTAACCAAAATATATAGTCATTTAACTATTTATTTATATAAATCATGAAGAAGGTCCTCTTCAAACAAGAGACGTGACAATAGTGTCAGCCTTGTTTTCCAAATTATTGACTTTTTGATTAGCAGTGTGTGGATCACAAATGCTAGTTTCGTGATTGTTTTGATTTCAATTTTCAAACAAAATAGAAAATAACTTACCCCCTGTCCACTCATTTTCTTCTATATTTTTTTTGTCAAGATTTGTTTCTATATTTAGTTATATACTATATGCAGATTATATTTAGTTCTATACTATATATAACTAAAGAAAATACTATACAACTATAACTAATAACTAAAGAACCTGAGTTCGATTCCTGGATAGAACAATTTCTTGGCCAGATTTTACTTACTTCGCGACCGAACTCTGGATTACTAGGATCCCTTCTCAAAGGAATCAGAGGATTATAAACCAATTTTCTTTTTCTTTTTAATGGAACTACAAAGTTAGGCAAAACTTATAAATTTCACGAAAACATTAAATCAGTTCGCTTACTCTAATTTTGTTGGATATAGTATTTAATATAATTCTTCTAATTATTTAATTACATTTTATTTTAATATTTATTATTTTATAAAATAAATTTGAATTTTCAATTAATTTGAATTTTTTCTACATCATTCCTTGATAATTTAAGGGTTGCAGAAGAACGCCATGAAAAGTTGTGAAGAGATGAGGATGGAATCTGTTGTTTGTATTAAATCTCGCAGATTTGGTCATATGAACAACACTACAAGAAAACATCGATTTAGTGGCCACAATAAATGGCCACAAAGTGGGAAAAACGGCCACAAAGTGAAAAAAGTGGCGAATTTAGTGGCCACCATATTTGGCCGCTATTTTACTGCCCGCTAACACATACCGGCGACCCAAGTGGCCGCAAAATGGTTGAGACAGTTTGACACAAAGTCAGCTGCACAGTAAATTTAGTGGCGGCCAAAGTGGCCGCAAAATTTAACTTTTTTTTTAAAAAAAAAAATATTTTAATTCTCTCATTGCCCGCTGCATGTTTCAATTCTTCTTTCACTTTATTTCATACTACACATAAATCTATTTCTTGTACTTTGTTTACTTTCATACTACACATAGATCTGTTTTTGTAGTAAAGAAAATAGAGATTCATAGAGATGCAGCTCTGAGATTCATAGAGAAAACATAACGCAAATCAACAACAAAATCAAAAATTCCAATAATCCAAACTCAGAAATTCAAACAATAATTGCAAACGAAATTTGGAAAAAAAATCAATCATTTATATAGAAGACAACAAATAAACTCGAATCCCAGCAGCCACACAAAATATATTTTTTTGTCAAAAAAAAAAACAAGAAGAAGAAGACAACAAATAAATAATTGAACCTACTAGAAAAACAAATACATAAATTCTTGATAAAATATATTAAAAATTTACAATTATGAATTCATGAGAAGAAATCTTGAACCCCTTTGCCCAAAACAACAGTTCCAGATCTAAACACCAATAGTACCCAAAACTTTCTTGATAAAACACCAGTAGTAACCAGTAGTTCTTGATAAAACACCAGTAGTACCCAAAACTTTCCCCAAACTCAGGTCATTCAATTTCACCGATCTCTTTAACAACTCCGTTCCAGATCTAGGGATTTTGGATAAGATTTAGGTATTTTTGGGTTTGGATTTGAATTTAGAATAGGGTAGAGAAGAGTTTTGATTTAAAAAGTTTTGATTTTGTCAAGTTTTTTTTGGGTTTGGCCGAGAGAGAGAGGTGAATGGAGAAAGAGAGAGCGGTGGTAGAGAGAGAAGAAGAGTGTAAAAATGAAATTTTTTAGGGTTTTGGGGGTATAAATACCCTGAACCAATCCTGTGTGCGCTGGTGCATGGCCTTACGGTGCACCAGCGCGCCTAAACCTTTCAGATCTTGATCAAGCGTCCAGATCCCATCTGCCTTTTTTTTTTGTTTACCGTGCAACTTTGCGACGGTTATAACCGTGGGTAAATGCTGGTGATTTTTTTTTTTTGTTTACCGTGCAACTTTGCCACGGCTTAAACCGTGAGTAAAGTCTGGCGAATTTTTTTTTTGTTTACCGTGCAACTTTGCGGCGGTTTAAGCCGTCGTTAACTGCAACAGTTTTTAAAAATTTTTTTTTTTTTTATTTAGTGGCCATTTTTCCTTATTTTGTGGCCGTTTATGCCGCCACAAAGTTTATGGGGGCTAAAGTGGCCACTAAGTTAAAATTGAATTCCCCACAAAATCAAGGTTTTCTTGTAGTGCAACAACCATATCAAACCTTTTAAGTCATAATTTATTATATTTTCCCCAATTTTTATTTAATTAATTTACATAATTATTTTGTTAATTTTTTTAAGTGAATCTTTTTTTTTATATATAAAAAATGCTAACTTTTTTATTTGTTCTTGCATAATCAGCAGCTAGCCGTCAGAGATTGAAGATTCAAAAGCAAGGGAAGATCTGCTAGATATCATTCTCCCCAATTTATCCAACAACTAATAAAAATCAACTACATGTATGTGAAATAAAAGTCAAATAAAAGTTAGTTACTAATCTTACATACAAATCTATTTACGTGACAATTATTATAAAATAAAAGAAAACTATTTCCGTGGCTTATTTTTAATTAATTTTATTGTTAAAATAAAAAAACGATCTAGTCATTTAATTAGAATCTAGTGGACAAGCTTATCACCGTTATATTATGCCATTTTGAGTTAGATTGGGACATGTTTGTCTATTTATGGAAATTTTAGGGTGATAAGGTGGTTCTCTGTCTACACTTTTATTCTATAAATAAGTGAATATACTTTGATATATATGCCAACACACTCTAACAGGTTCCTCTTCTCTTCACTTGTTGAGGTATACGCAATGAAGCCATTCCATTTTCATATTCTCTTCTACGCATGTTGTTACCTATTTGCTTGTGTTCATGATTTTTTTTTT
The DNA here is from genome assembly GCA_951799995.1 of Trifolium subterraneum. Lineage (NCBI taxonomy): Eukaryota > Viridiplantae > Streptophyta > Magnoliopsida > Fabales > Fabaceae > Trifolium > Trifolium subterraneum. Next base: position 12,905,058 of record OX637461.1, read on the forward strand.
TTTTCACTTTGACAATTAATTCAACCATATCTTAATTTGGTGTGAAGTTATTATACTTTCTACTTTCATTTCATCTAACTATTATATTGTTCATATAATGCTAATTATTATAGCTTTATTTATTAAAAAAAAGTTGTTTTTGGTCATAAGTTTATGCCATAATTAAGAATTTAAAAGTTACGTGATCCAAGAGGGTCGTGACAATAATTTACTATTATAAGTGAGATCTAAAATAAGTTTTAATATGAGGCTCTAAAATAATTATTTTATTGGAGATCTAAAGCCAAAGTTTTAGTGGCCTTACCCTTGAGTCGGCTCTGTAATTTAAATTTGAATGTAAATTAAAATATTGATTTTAATTAATATGTGTCAAACTATGTGCATATATATATATATATATATATATATATATATATATATATATTTGTAAATGCGGTTAGTTTTGCAAATTTACAGTGTGCCATTGTGATTTCAGCAAATCCACAGGAATTCCAAACCAACCATTAAGTGTTACCATGATTTTGGCAAAAGCTAGGAATGAAATATCAAATTTTTTTTTTTGTCAAAAAACAAATAGATAATTTTTCATATATAGTCTAAATATCAAACAAATTTATAGTACGTGTCAACGTGATCTACTCAAACTCAATTCACATTTGTGTAGTTTGTTTGGTGATTGGATTCTATTGTATATTCTCTTTTCAGTATTAATGTCTTCAATTTGCAAATTCTGTTTGGTTTGTTTAATCTATGGGTCGTTTGTTTGTGATTTTTTTAAGAAAAGTTTTATTTTTTAAAAAAAAAAACACTTCCTAAGGGTCTCATATATAAGCCTTTTTAGATTCATTTAAAAAGTAACATATCTAGTCTAAATTATAGACAAGATACATCACATTTTCAATTAATTTAAAAAAGCAATTTTTGCTTATATATGAGACCGAAGGAAGTATATTTCATCATTTTAATTTTTAATAGTGTTTATTATAGATTTTTTAGAAAATTATTTTGTAAGGAAAAAAATCGTTTTTAACCCTAAAATGAAAAGCTAATCCTAATGGCTTTTCTAGAATATATATATTTTTTAAACTAGAGAACCTAATTGTAGGATTTTCCCATTTAAAAAAACAATTTTTATAATAGTAAACAAATAGAAAATAGCTTTAGATTTTCTTAAAAATTCTTAAAACAAAATCTCCAGATTTTTCGAAACAATAATTTTTATTTTTTTTAAATTTAAACAAAGATACCATATATCTTAATGAGCTATTCTTACTTAGGCACAAACATATAGACACAAAATTTAGGCGCACACACATCAATCCAGAAATAAAAATAAAATAAAATAGTCACATAAATTAATATTACTTTAATTATTTTTCCTTTAATTGTGCCCAAGTAAGTATTTTCCTATCTTAACAGCATCTTAATTCATTCAAAGGCTTCCAAAGAGGACTACTTTTTAACTGATTGTCTACCTCTAGATTTACCTTTGGATCATTATATTCATTTCTAATCACAGAATTCTCTTTACTATCTTGTGAGTAAATTTTATGAACTAACACATTTGTTACAATATGCATCTGTTTGATATATTTTTAATCAACAATTAGTTAATTATTAATAAGTATTTTTATGACAGATCAATATGTGGTATTTACATAGAGATTTGGTATTTTCACTTGCAATACTTCTGCTGCTGTTGGTACCACCATGCTCAAGTTCTTTTCTGAAGACTGAAAATAAGATAAAATCAGCTGCATTTTTGTCCCCTAAATTTGAGCTAGAACCTGGATCAGTTATCAATAAATATTATTATGATATTGATTTTCCAAGAGGTCATATAGCAATCAAGAGTTTCAATGCTGAAGTTGTTGATGAAGCTGGTAATTCTATACCTCTCCATGAAACTTATCTCCATCATTGGGATGTTGATAGATATTATCAAAGTAAGCATGCCACACAAGCAAAACATGATGGTCAAATGTTGCCTGAAAATTCTGATAATGTTATGGTGAGGAACAATGGTATATGCCAAGAAAATATAATTGGACAATACTTTGGCCTTGGATCTGAAACACGAGGAACGGTGACTGATATCCCATATCCTTTCGGTATAGAGATTGGTAATCCTAAAGAGGTTCCAAAAGGGTTTAAAGAGATATGGATGGTTAATATTCATGCCATTGATACGCGAGGTGTGGAGGATAAGTTAGGGTGCACCGAGTGCAAGTGTGATCTTTATAATGTTACGGTGGATGAATATTGGAGAAATATAAGGCCAAATTATAAAGGAGGTGTGCTATGTTGTTATGAGGGTACACATTGCAAGTTGAAGGAAGGTTTTGAAGGACCAAAGAGAAGTCTCTACCTAAAATATACAGTCAAATGGATTGATTGGGATGATTTTATAGTGCCTGTTAAGATATATGTACTTGATGTTACTGACACTTTGCAACTATCTGATGATTCGAAAGGATTTGACTCAAATCATGATTGCCAGGTAAATGAAACTCATCACACCTTGCATTCACGGTGTCAGGACATCAATAACTCTTGAATTCAAGATCGGATAGTTCTCCAAATACAATTTTCTTTGTTTCAGGTTGAGTATCAAGTTGAATCTTGCAGCACAGATCAAAAGGAGGGAAATCGTTGTGTCCATGTGAAGAGAACAAGTCTCCCAATGCAAACTGGTGGCTATGTGATCTATGGTGTTGCTCATCAACATTCAGGAGGAATTGGATCCACCCTATATGGACAAGTAATTTGCAATAGTTACAGCTTACCATCATTCGTAAATATTTGATGTCAGCTTAGTAGTACGACTTTGACTTTTATAATTATGAGGAAAAAGTTCAAATTCTCTCGGAAACAACGGTAAAATTATAATTAGTAACACATTAATTATATAGTATTTTATTTAGTGAAATTGTTGGTTATGTTTTCAGGATGGGAGGGTTGTATGTTCTTCAATACCAATTTATGGGAACGGAAATGAAGCAGGAAATGAGGCAGGATATGTTGTAGGAATGTCCACTTGTTATCCTCAACCAGGTTCAGTTAAAATAATTGACGGTGAAACTTTAACTCTAGAGTCCAACTACAACAACACCAAGGAACACACTGGAGTAATGGGGCATTTCTACCTATTGGTGGCAGAACAACTCTCATACCAACACTTCAAACATTCTACTCGCTCTTCATTTCTTATGGATGTAAATAATTTACTTTTAGATGATTAGTTACATGCTATGAAGTACGGACACTCTTCAAATTACACATGTCTTGGTGTCGGACACTTATGACTACATTAAATTATATCATTTTCAAGTTATTATTAATATTGGTGTATCAGTGTTCATGTTGTGTTTAGTGTCTATATTTGTACATGTTTGTGCTTCATATATTTTACAGTACTCTCTATTCAACTAGCTATAGCAGAAAATTAAGTGATGTGGGCATATTCTCGGTCTCCGTCAATATTTTAGTGGTATATATAGGGGTGTGTAATGTTATGAACCGAACCAAACTTGAACCAAATATGTGGTTCATGAACCAAACCATAATCAGTTTCATTTAAAACCGATTTATTTTGAAAAACTGATATGATTCAGTTTAGAACTGGTTCAGAACCAGTTTATAATAAAAATCGGTTATTTATTTAAACTGGTTTTTAAAACCAATTTTTTACTTAAATTGATTGTAGAATCTGGTTTTTTATCTGAACCGGTTTTTTTTCTGCACCATTTTTTTGCCTGAACTATTTTTTTTTGCCTAAATTTGGTTTTTTCAACCAAAAAACTGGTTTGAATTGTCATTGTAACAATATGATCATATAACAATATTGTTCCAAACACAAACTTTCAAGTCATATAACAGTATGATCATATAAAAAATACAAACTTTTTAGCACTAAAAAAAAAAAGAAATATAGATCATTTAACTGTATGATCTTTCCTCTAAATGAAAATCATCCATAAGTTCCAAGTATTAAAGAAATATAGTATTCGGCTGGAGTCCTAAGAGCAACAATGGAGTAGCAAGTGTTTCATGTTTCTCTGAATCAAAATCATCTTTCACTAATTCATAAGTATTTGGTGTTTCTCTGAATGATCGATCCCATGTTACAACTCGCATCACCCTCGCAGAGTAATCAAGGTGCCCTGAATACGAAAAATTTGCAAAATTATAATTTAAAACTAAAGATAGTTATACAACATAAAGTTGACACTAATAAAAATTTGAGAAAATGCAATATTTAAATGCAACCATTAGTACTTAAACCTATGAATTAAATACTCACCAGTTCAGCACCATAAATCCATAATTACTTATAAACAGAAATCTCAACATATAAATCACTACACAAAAAATGAATTCAACTGTCTACTTGATCTCTTTTCCTATATCCTTTTCCCTCTTTCATTATATTATCCCAAAAAAATTTGGTAATGTATTGAGTCAGTTGGAGAAGCCAAAGCAATGCTACTTAAAAGTTGAAATAAATTCTAATGATTAGCTTGCCATTAATCATCTTCTAATGCAAGAGAGGTTGAAGTGGAACAACTAGGACCATCTTCATACGAATTAATTCTGCAAAAGATATGAAACACATGTATTTCGAATTAGGGGTGTGCAAATAATTTGGATAGTATGTAATGAATTACTATCCAAATTGGACTGGTTTTTAAAGTCCAACCCACATTTGAAATAAATTGAACCAAAAACCAATTTATAATTAAAACAAAAACTGGTTCCCAAAATTAAAATAAGGGTCAATTCTGGGTAACCATTCTCTCTGTCTCTTGTGTTTTCTACCACTGATTCAAGCTTCTCTCAACTAATTCTCGCAACGATTCTCTCTCAGTCTCTCACGATTCCGATTCAAACTTCATTGAAACTGAAACAAGCTTCTCGCAACTATTAGGAATTTCCCCCTCAAGCTTCTCAGTCTCTCGCGATATCATTTCTCTGAAAGCTTCTTTTCTTCACTGTAAGCTTCGTTTTGATGCTCTTCTGTGCTTGTTTTTGTATATGATCTAGTTGAATCACTGAATTCGACTTCGATTTTGTACAATTCAGATCTAGTTTTGTTGTTGATTTTGTGCAATTCACTGTGATGTTGTTCAGTTCACTATTTTTGTTGTATAAATCATTGTATAAATGATATTTCTGTTGATTTTGTTGTTGATTTTGTGCAATTCACTGTGATGTTGTTCAGTTCACTATTTATGTTTTGTATAAATGATATTTTTGTTGATTTTGTGCAATTCACTGTGATGTTGTTCAATTCACTATTTCTGTTGTATATATAGTTTGTATACTCTTTATATGGCTACGTCATATGTTTGTCATACATTTGATTTTATTAGAATATGTATAGACTATATTTCATTAGTTTGATGTTACATATCACACAAATTATAGGCCATGGATATTTACCTACAAACCAAGTTTGGTTGAAACATCTTTGATGAAATATAATTTTTTTTTTATGGTAAATTATATATTAAAAAATAATATATATTTTTTTAGCAATAAAAAAATAATATGTATTAAAAAAGAAAAGGGATAAGAATCAATAAAAAATAGACATCAAGCATCACCGAAATTGTAGTCCAAGAAAACATAACTCAACATCAACACCCCAATAACGTCTATTGGACTATAACACCCCAATTTCTTATAAGTACTAATTTTATTATTATTTTATTAGTATTAATTATATGTAGCATGGTTGTTTTATTTGTTATCTAATTATTAATTAGAATAAGTATGAATAATGGTGTTGGCCCATTAGTGAGGGGATTATGTAGTTAGACCCATTAGGTTGAGGGTTAAAGTTGGAATTTGACATAAAAGGAGAAAAACCTAGACTAGAGTATATATAGGGTCCGTTTGTTTTGGATATTTTTAAAATAGATTTTGTAGTGTTAGAAAATTTTGTATATAAATAATTTACAAAGAAATTATTTATCAAAGCTTCAAATGAAAATTTGGTTTGAATAGTTATTCTTAAAATCTTATTTTAGGTATTTCATCATTTTATTGAAAAAAAATTTGGATATCAAAATTTCAAAAAAATTATTTTTTCTGAGGCTATTTCAAATAGATTTTCATAAAAATCATTTTTGAAATGCAACTTTTTATAAAATTTGAGATTTTGACTATTTTTTGTTCTTCAATAATGTACGTCTATGTTATATGATGTCAAAATTAGTGTTTGAATCTAGAAAAAACGAATATAAAAAAACTTGTAATATTTTGAAAAACGGATTTATAAAATCCATTTTCAAAAATACAAAGAAAAAATCTATTTTTTTAAAGCTGAAACAAACAGGCTTATAGTGTAAGTCATAACACCCTATTCCTAAATGCTACATACTCGCGAATATGCATAATTAAATACATTCGCCTAGGGTGTCACACCTCATCTATAATCATACATGACATTAGAGGTGTTCGCGGTGCGGTTCGGTTCGGTTTTGAGCCAAAAAGTCATCCTAACCGCAAGATAAAAATACATGCGGTTCGGTTTGGTTCGGTTGGTTTTTAAAAAGTCATCCAATCCAAACCAAACCGAACCAACGCGGTTAGATTTGGTTCGGTTGGTGCGGTTTATCGCGATATAAAAAATATGACGATATTACCAACTTGTTACGAAATAAACATAGGAAATTTTTTAATTTATTTATTGTTTACGTGATATAATATGCATATACACAAATTGCATATACATAAGAACTTGTTTTTATTACCAATAATATAGTTTTGAATCGCGTTAAATGATATGTTTTCACAGCGTACTGTTTTATGGACTCAATTTAGATTGAGCTTGGTAAGTTGGACTAGGTAATATGTTGATTGCTATTAATTGATATAGTTAAGTTAAATATTGCGGTTTGGTTCGGTTTTCTAAAATGAAAACCGCAAACCAAACCAAACCATGCGGTTTAGATGAAAAACTATCCGTGCGGTTTAAACTAAATGCGGTTTTTTGCGGTTTCGGTTTGGATTGGTTCGGTTTGCGGTTTTACTTTTGGATTGGTTCGGATATGATCACCCCTACATGACATAAACAACATAATTTTATCAATTAAAGCGGAAATAGAATTTAAATATAACATTTAAACTTAAAATGTACTCATCATTAATTCAAGTTCATGTCATGTAAACCAATCAAACATAGTTTACTACAATGCCAACAATATGGTCTCGGAGCATAATATAAGGTCTAGAGTTACGCTCCCAATCCTGATGTTACATAGTATATCAGATCGACACTTATTACTAACCGTATATAAAAGCAAAATAGAATAAACTAAAAGGACAGGCTCCAAAGGCCATCTTCATGGACTCACAACGGCTACTGATCCACAACCTGTGAATCTGATCGTCAGCTTTGAACCGTCAATTCTCGCTTAGCGAGCGTTTTTTATGTGACCTCGTTGCAGGTCGCTGCATCTCGTTGATGTCTTTGGATTCATTGACTTGTCTCGCGCCTTCTCTCGCTTTAGCTCGCTGAGCGAGTAAGTATAAACTTCTCTTCTTGCTTTCTTGGTCAGAATTCAACTCTTAGTACACAAATATGCAATTTTGGTTGGAATTAGGCTTAAGAAACACAAATTCCTTTGAAGTTGAACAATTTGTTTCCAAACTTTCGCAGACAACTTAAAAAAGAACAAATAGAAGATCGTTATATATGGAGTTAATAAGAATTAAATTTAGCAGGACCACTCTATCACCTAAGCTAATGAATCTATTTCGCCATACTCTCCCTTCGAGGGTTGCCCCCACAAGTAAGCCAAGATATGTAAAAGGTAGGGAACCTACAAGTAGTGGAGAAACCTCTTTGTTATGCCAAGAAAATCACCGCTGACAATTGACACTCATCACACTGCTCTCGAAAAAATTAACCTTAATGCTGGAAGCCAACTCAAAGTCACGAAGGATTGCTTTAAGCATCCACAAATTCTCCACTTTAGCTTCCCCGTAGAAGATAGTGTCATCAATATATTGAAGATGAGATACTGAAAGACCATAATTTCTCACTTTAAAGTCAATATACAAACCCAGGTCTACTTCAAAGATAAAAAACTCTCTCTTCATTCTTCTAGCCAAGTCAATACATTCATTCACGGCCACCACTCCGTCAACCAAATATCTGCCTTTAATAAAAAGCAAATGCTAACGAGTGTCCCCGAGATACTCTTTAAGTCCTTAAATAGTAAAAAATTTATAAGATTTTTATGAAAATATGTAAAGTCAACGCATTGGAAATTCTAGTGTTTAATTTTTTAAATAATTTTTTTTAAATGAAATATTTAAAGAATACTCCGAAGACACCCATCAACAAGACCCTTAATAAAACCTGATTGGGTTTAACGAAATCAACTTAGACATAACCTTTACTGGTCTAATTGCTAATACTTTGGAGACAATCTTATACAAGGATCCAATAAAAAAAATAGGCCTAAAGTCTCCGATCTTGTTAGACTCGTCAATTATTACTGTATCGCAAAGTACATACGGAACAAACATAGGGCCCCTCCATGCTAATCCCCATAGGCGTGGATTAGTTTTGAAAAAGACCTGGCATGCATGCATGGTTAATTGGGCAAGATATTTCTAGTTAGTTTGTCTAACTCTGCTGAAAGTCAATTATACCCTATTTGATATTTCCACCGCTTTTGTCGATCGAGATATTGTTGGGTTTGCTAATACCATGACTTATATGAAAAATTGTTATTGTAATTTATGTAAATCCAAGTAGTAGCTATCATGCATGATGCTCCTCATTGCCAGCCTTGTTTAAACTATTCTGTGACTTTATAATGCTAGTTTCGTGATTGTTTTGAGTTTAACTTTTAAACAATTTTAGCGTCCGTTTGGTTTGACGTTAGACAACACCAAACGCGAGTTTGCCGTCACGATTCAATGGTTGGATTGAAGAAATATAATGTGGATATTGAATTATTAAGCGGAATAACTCAATGCAAATTTACTTGTGGAGTCAACGAATCCCTTATCTCATATATATATATATATATATATATATATATATATATATATATATATATATATATATATATATATGGAGGGATCAAATTACACCACTGTAATTTTAAAATAATTACCTTCATCGATATATATATTTTTTTTAATCTAATGACTATTAAAAAGTCACTTATAAACTCACCTGACTCGTATAACAGATTTATAAAGGAGAAGAATCAGTGTTTTAGGGAAACCTACAACATTTTTCTGGACACTTGTTAGAGGTTCAACTACAGGGAAGGATAACTGAAAGAAGGGTAAACGATACAACAAGTTAGAAACTTAAATGCTCAATTTGCTAGCTAAAAAATTAAATAATATATTTATTATCTAAAAAAACTTAAAAGACGTAACGGTTACGTACGCGAAACTTAAAAGACTGGAATACATTTGACCTTCTTTTAATTCAGCCAAGTTCCTATAGTTGATTTTGCGAGCGAGGGTGTTTTTGGGAAAAAAAATTCTGCTGTAATAAAATGACACTGTAACACGTTGTATTCAATCTGGACCGTTCGAACAAACATTAACGGTTGAGATCATTATCACGAAAATGCCACAATTTTAATATAAACCGTTCGATCATAGATTAACGGTCGAGATCGCAAACAATGTCAAACTGTGGCTTTTTATTACATCAGGCAACCTGAATCCGGTGTTTTTTTCAGAGCTGTCAAATGGGCTGGTCCGGCCCATCCCGGTTCGGCCCGACAAAATAGATGGGTTAGCCCAGTCCAGACCGATTATTATTGGGCTAGCATTTATCAAGCCCTGGCCCGGCCCTTGTGGGCTAATGGGCCAGCCCGGCCCATTTTATTATTATTTTTTTTATTTAATATTTTTTATATCATTTTGATGTATTAGTTCTTATAAATTATCAATTTTATAGAGATATTATTTGATGCAAGTGTAAATAATTTTTACATCAACACTAAATATCAATTAAAATCTAGTTTTAGGTAAATATACCGTTTTTATTAAGCTTAGACATTTAAATATATTTTTTATAATAATTTATCAAATAAATGATAATTTTTCATTGATAATATTTTTACAAAAATGACATAAATGTGTTTTTATCAATTAAATGATAGGCTAATGGGTCAGCCCAAAACCCGATGGGCTAGTCCAACCCAGCCCGATTTCCTTATGAGCTAAATGAGCTTGGCCCGAAAAAGCCCGATAGTATTTTGGACTACGTTTTTTGAGGTCCGGCTCATCCAAAACCGTGGGCTAATAGTCCGCCCATCAGCCCGCCCATTTTGACGGCTCTAGTTTTTTCCCTCCATTATTTTATAAACAATTAAAAATACCTATTATAAAAAAGATGTGTGGATGAGATTCCACATGACAAAAATGTCATACATGAGAGGATCTCCACCCTGATTTTGTTAATGCCAGTGGACCATAATGGTTGCTTGCTTAATCATTTATGTAAATTCAAGTATCCGGCATCATGAGAACATCATATATGATGAAAATGTCTTGTTCAACAAGAGACGTGAACAATAATGTCACGATATATACCCATTGTCTAGTTTTCATGCTCGTTTTGTCAGCCTTGTTTTCCAAAATTATCAGTAACTCTGTCATTACGAGTTTGGATCATAAACGCTAGTTTCCTTTCGTGATTGTTTTGAATTCAATTCATTTCAAACTAAAAAGAAAAGAAATTACCCCCTGTCCACTCTTTTTTTTTTCTGTGCACTTACTTCTCAACGCTATATAATTAGAGTCTATTTTAATGGGAGGCATAATATATGGTTAATTTTATTTTTCAAAGTTACTTCCTCCCATATTTTTATAATAAACAAAAGATATAAATCATTAACATATTTAATTACTCTTAATTCAACTAACTTACTATTTATTTTTAGGTGAGGCCTACTTTGCTCCTTCATAATTTGAGGTATTTATCCATCAACCAATGAGAACAAGCCACATAAGTGAATTTATATGTGGTACGCAGAACTAACTTGTAACAAACTTGGGATTTGCATGTGGATTTGCATAGTCTTATTCTCATTGATTGATGTGTAAATACCCTCAAATTATAAAAGCGTAGATTAGGAAAAACCTTAATTTTAATATTCTCTCTAATAATAAATAAAGGGTCATGCTAAACAGTGCCCCCGGGGCACTTGTTAAGCATACTATAAAAGGAAATAAAAAATAAAATTTGTGTTGAAAAAATAACTTTTCACAATTTCGAGGTGTTGACTGCACAACTTTCGATATGAAATTTCATTATTAATAAGCTTAACAAGTGCCCCGGGGACACTGTTTAGCATTTTCCATAAATAAAGACACAATTGTTCAAAAAAATAAATAAGGGCACAAGTAAAATTACACATCTAATACATTTGAAAATTGTTCAAATTTTCTTATAAAAAAAATCAAACCTTTTTTTTCTTAAATAAAAATAATATGTTGATGTGTCAAATTTTGCCACAAATATCAATCCCCTTACACAAAAGTTTTTGAAAAGATAAAGCATGGCACAGTACTACGGAATATTTATTTTATTTTAACCGATTTTGGGTCATGTGTGACTTCACTTTCATTCATTCAAATTCAACCATTGATTATTCATCTATAAATAGTACTGAATCCATCTACTTTATATCGACACATTCTAATTTCTCACCAAAAAAAGCCTAAGTTTCCAGTCTTTCTATCTCTGAGGTACGTAACTTAAGCCATATTCCATCTATTAGCTGTTCATGCCTATATATTAGTTTTACAATTCATGTTTGTTTCAGATGACCCAAAATTAAAATCTTAATTTGGTGTGATCATGTTCTATACTTTTTACTTCAAAGATCCAATATTTTTTTAATTGTTATTTGTTAAAAAATAATTTGAAAGGTCCAACCCAGAGTAACTAAATTTCAAAAAGAAAAAAAAACATAAATTAACAAAAAGAAAATACAATGTGAAGATTTGATTGGTGAGTTTATTTCAAAAACTTCTAAACGGGAGCTTTTATTTTTAAGTAGGTAAAAAGTATTTTGTTGTTATTGATCGTAGAATATAAAATTTTGTATCTTAGTTGCAAGAATAACTATTTGTTATTATTAGTGTTATTAAGGTGTTTAATTTTAACATTCAGAGTCGGACCTCCAAAAAATCAGGACCGGCTTAGAATATAAAACTTCAAAGAAACTAGAAATAACTTCAACATTCACCTTTACGTCTAGTATGAGGTTTAGAACAAATTTTAACAATTCTTAATTCAACTCTGATACCATAATAAATGAGTTTAAATCTCATCCAAAAGCACAAATAACTTTAAACTATGACATTGATTTGTTTGTTATTATAAATATATGTTTTATAAGTTTTTTTTCTGTTTTTAATTTTTAGTGGCAATTTTTATTACCCCGATACCATATTGATTTGAGTTTAATTCTATTTTGAATTTTTAGGATTTATTTGTTATTTAAATCCATGTTTTATAATTTATTTTTTTACCTTTATATATAGAGCATATAACAATAAAAAATAATAAACCACTACATTTACGTTTAGTGGTGAGGGATTGAATAGTATACTAAAGTTTATTATAACATAAAAATATATTCCACGGTTCCACTAAATCAGAGCACCATATTAATAAATACCAACATAGTGTTGTACAAGTGGTAGATACTTGAACCCCTTAACCATTTAGTTCTGGGTTCGATCCCCGGCCGTTGCGTATGGAGAAACATTTGTTGGGATGGGTCAACCCCTTAAATGGATCTCATCTACCTCGAGGGGATTAGTCTCTGCAGTTGCACGCGAATGATATCTTTGGGTTACCAAAAATATGTGAAGAATGATGAAGAAGAAAACAATGATGTAAATAAAATAACCAAATAACTCATGAGTACATACAATCAACAACCCATAACCACATAGATTAACAACAACCTCCATGAACATAGTGTATACAAATTAAATTCATTTGCTGATTACTAACAAATATTCTTTTTGACAGATAACCATGTGGTCTCTATATGGAGATTTTGTATTTCCAGTGGCAATATTTCTCCTACTATTGAGCACACAATGCTTAAGCTATTCTCCTCAAAATAAACATAAAATAAAATCAGCTGTTTTTTTGTCCCCTAAATTTGAGCTAGGACCTGGATCAGTTATCGATAGATTTTATTCTGATATTGATTTTCCAAGAGGTCATATAGCACTCAAGAGTTTCAATGCTGAAGTTGTTGATGAAGCTGGTAATCCTGTACCTCTCCATGAAACTTATCTCCATCATTGGGCTATTTATAGGTATCGTCAAAGTAAAAATGTGACACAATCAAAACATGAAAGCAAGATACTTGATGACTCTGATAAACTTATTGTGTGGAACAGTGGCATATGCCAAAATCTTCTTCGACAGTACTTTGGCCTTGGTTCTGAAACACGAGGAACGTTGACGGATATTCCGGATCCATTTGGTCTAGAGATAGGTAATCCTGTAGAGATTCCAGAAGGGTTTGAGGAGAAATGGGAGGTTAATATCCATGCAATTGATACCCGTGGCACGGAGGATAAGTTAGGGTGCACTGAGTGTAAATGTGACCTTTATAATGTTACAATAGATCAATATGGAAAAGCTATAAGTCCAGATTATAAAGGAGGTTTGTCATGTTGTCATGATTATACACAATGCAAGTTGAAAGATGGTTTTGAGGGACCAAAGAGAAACCTCTACTTAAGATACACAGTGAAATGGGTTGATTGGGATGATTTTGTAGTGCCGGTAAAGATTTATATACTTGACGTGACCGATAGTTTGAAACTATCAGATGATTCTAAAGGAATGAACTCAGATCATAGTTGCAAGGTAAACAAATTCATCAAAAAACATGTATGTATTATGAAGAAATGAATTTCATGTTGTTGGGATACCCTATCTTCACACAACCAATCCATCAGTGATTGTTGGGATACTCTATATACAAATTTTGAATGTTTTGAAATCGGAATTAAGAATTTTGCAATTTTGAAATCCAAAATTTTTAATTTTTTTTTAATATTTTATATCCTCTTTTTTCATATATAAACATATATATTTAAGATAATTACAGATAAATCGAAGGTAGGCAGAAATGTAGAGTCTCTGAATCATAACACATATTTCTTTTTTTCAGGTTGAGTATAGCATTGAAGCTTGCAATGCAGACCATAAGGAGGGAAATGGTTGTATCCATGTGAAGAGGACAAGCCTCCAAATGCAAACTGGTGGCTATGTGATCTATGCTGTTGCTCACCAACATTCAGGTGGATTAGGAGCAACTCTATATGGACAGGTAATTTACAAAAGTTACAAATTATAATCATTCTTAAATGTTTGGTGTTAGCTCAATGCTAAGATTTTGACTTTTGAATTTCAATTCCCCTTGTAGACAATTGTAAAATTTATGTGAAATTTATGAATTATGTTTTTAGGATGGGAGTGTTATATGTTCTTCTATACCAAGTTATGGAAATGGAAATGAAGCAGGAAATGAAGTCGGGTACCTTGTAGGAATGTCAACTTGTTATCCTAAACCAGGTTCTGTCAAAATAATTGATGGTGAAATTTTAACTCTAGAGTCTATCTACAACAACACCAAAGAGCACACTGGATTAATGGGATTTTTCTACCTATTGGTGGCAGAACAACTCCCACACCAACACTTCATACATTCTACTCGTTCTTCATTTTTTATGGATGTTAATAATATATTTTTAGATAATTAGTTTTTATATATGTGTATATAATATGGAGTGTCATGGATAATATTGAAGTACTATGTGATTGATCAGAGAGGAATAAGAAAAAATTGGAAAGTTGTGAATATGAATAGAACAAAGTATGTCTTGGATTGCTTCATTGTAACTTTGTAATGTAAAAGGGACTTTCCATTTTAGTTAATTGGATGTTACATATCACAAATTATAGGTTGTGAGAATGTAGTAGACAAACCAAGTTTGGTTTAATATTTGAAATTATGAGTAGCTAAAGTTGGTTCAAACATCTTATCTCTAAATAATACTTGAGAGACTTACATGCATGATTGTTACAATTACAACAATTGTTTTTCTCATTTTACCTTTAATGTAATAAAGAAGAACAATAAACATTCTAAGGATGGGGACAATTCTTGTTTTTTTTTGAACGGCAATAAAATGTATATATTAGAATAATGGAATCAGTACAAGAGGTACTTAACCCACCACAGTAGAAACAGTACAGATAGTACTTGCCCCAAAATACAATCAATCAAAAAACTATCGAGCAATATACACCATTCATAAAATAAGCACGGAGTATTAATTTTCTTAGCAACCAACCACTTCACAAGGTAATTTGAATTTTATCAAATAATTCTTCGGCGACTACCTCTTTTTCCGAGAAGATCTTGTCATTCCTAGTCCGCCACAATATCCAAATCACCGCATGCCACACCAAAAGGACTCCTTTAAAGCTTTCTCCCATAGAAGATAAAGTTGACGGCACCACCGATGATACACCAAACCACCTATGAATCAATGACCAAACGACCCAAGCAAGTGGACATGTCACAAGGAGATGATTTTCCGATTCGACTTGCCCCTCACACCAAGGGCACCAAGAAGCGCTCCACTTGATATTATCCCTCTATATGCTAAATTAGCTCTTATAGGCAATCGACCAAGAAGTGCTTGCCAAGAAAAGACAATAACCTTCGACGGAGCCAAACTCCCCCTACTTGTGCTACCACCGCCGTAGACTCAAGCCCCAAAGAAGAAGTCGGAAGAAATTTAATATACATATTTTTGAGTCATCCATATTTTTGTGTCGTGTATCTTATTGAGTCATCCATATTTTTAAGAGAAATGTTATTTAAACATCAAAAAAGGGACCCATTAACCAAATGTGTTGTAGAATTCTCCGGTTATATACACGTGACTCCCCTTGATGTTGTAGGCATAAAATCTTTCAAACTTGAAAAAATATTCACTTTTAACTTTGTTTTAACTTTATCATCCGCAAACAATCAAAATGTGTCTCATATACAATTTCTCGTAAACAAATAGTTGAGGAGTTAAACATCTTTCTATAAAGGTATTTTTGTACTAGTGCCCTATCCAATCTTTTTTTTTTTCTATATTTTTTTTTAGTCAAGATTTTTTTTCCTATATTTAGTTATATTATATACTATATGCAGATTATATTTGGTTATATACTGTATATAACTAAAGAAAATATATAGTTATAACTAAAGAAGATTTTTTAATGAAACTACAAAGTGATGAGGTAGTTCTCTCTCTACACTTTTATTCTATAAATAAGTGAATCTACTTTGATATATATGCCAACACACTCTAACAGGTTCCTCTTCTCTTCACTTGTTGAGGTATACGCAATGAAGCCATTCCATTTTCATATTCTCTTCTACACATGTTGTTGCCTACTTGCTTGTGTTCATGATTTTTTTTTTCTTTTTTTCACTTTGACAATTAATTCAACCATATCTTAATTTGGTGTGAAGTTATTATACTTTCTACTTTCATTTCATCTAACTATTATTGTTCATATACTTGCACTGGACTCCACCCTTTTGTTCAATTCATTCTAGCTCAACATCTAATGCTAGTTATTATAGCTTTATTTATTAGAAAAAGTTGTTTTTGGTCATAAGTTTATGACATAATTAAGAATTTAAAAGTTATGTGATCCAAGAGGCCCGTTACAATAATTTTTTATTGCATGTGAGATCTAAAATAAATTTTAATATACGAGGCTTTTTATCTATATATGAGGTCTTTTTGCCTAATAAATATTTTTTTTTAGTGGCCTTATGCCCTTATCCTTGAACCGACTCTATAATCCAAGTCTGATTGTGATTTTTAAAATATTGCATTTAGTTATGTGTCAAACTATGTGCATAAGTTTGTATATGCAGTTAGTTTTACAAAATTACTATGTGCCATTGTAATTTAAGTAAATCCACCATAATTCCAAATCAACCATCAAGTTTATGATAAGATTTGTGGTGTATTGCCATGATTTTGGCAAAATTTATGAAAGAAATATCAAGTTTTCATTTAAAATTTTTATAGAAAAAATCTTTGTTAACAAAATTTTAACGCAAAAATGATACACTATAAAATCCATTTTTATAAAAAGCTAAAACAAATGCACCCGTAATAACTTTTCTAAATTTTTTTTTTTAAATTAAGAAACTTAAGTGTAAGAGCTTCACATTTATAAAAAATTATTTTTATGATAATAAAGAAATAGAAAGTAGGTTTAATTGTTTTTAAGAATCGATAAAACAAAATCTCTAGATTTTTTCATAAATTTAAACAAACCCACCCTATATATTGTGAGTAAAATTTATGAAATAACACATTTGTTACAATCTACATCTGTTTGATATATTTTTAATAAACAATTAGTTAGTTATTAATAAGTATTTTTATGACAGATCAATATGTGGTATTTACATAGAGATTTGGTATTTTTACTTGCAATACTTCTGCTGCTGTTGGTACCACCATGCTCAAGTTCTTTTCTGAAGACTAAAAATAAGATAAAATCAGCTGCATTTTTGTCTCCTAAGTTTGAGCTAGAACCTGGATCAGTTATCAATAAATATTATTATGATATTGATTTTCCAAGAGGTCATATATCAATCAAGAGTTTCAATGCTGAAGTTGTTGATGAAGCTGGAAATTCTATACCTCTCCATGAAACTTATCTCCATCATTGGGATGTTGATAGATATTATCAAAGTAAGCATGCCACACAAGCAAAACATGATGGTCAAATGTTGCCTGAAAATTCTGATAATGTTATGGTGAGGAACAATGGTATATGCCAAGAAAATATAATTGGACAATACTTTGGCCTTGGATCTGAAACACGAGGAACGGTGACCGATATCCCGGATCCTTTCGGTATAGAGATAGGTAATCCTGAAGAGGTTCCAGAAGGGTTTAAAGAGATATGGATGGTTAATATTCATGCCATTATATTGATACGCGCGGCGTGGAGGATAAGTTAGGGTGCACTGAGTGCAAGTGTGATCTTTATAATGTTACGGTGGATGAATATTGGAGGGATATAAGGCCAAATTATAAAGGAGGTGTGCTATGTTGTTATGAGGGTACACATTGCAAGTTGAAGGAAGGTTTTGAGGGACCAAAGAGAAGCCTCTACCTAAAATATACAGTCAAATGGATTGATTGGGATGATTTTATAGTGTCTGTTAAGATATATGTACTTAATGTTACAGACACTTTGCAACTATCTGATGATTCGAAAGGATTCGACTCAAATCATGATTGCCAGGTAAATGAAACTCATCACACCTTGCATTCACGGTGTCAGGACATCAATAACTCTTGAATTCAAGATCGGATAGTTCTCCAAATACAATTTTCTTTGTTTCAGGTTGAGTATCAAGTTGAATCTTGCAGCACAGATCAAAATGAGGGAAATGGTTGTGTTCATGTGAAGAGAACAAGTGTCCCAATGCAAACTGGTGGCTATGTGATCTATGGTGTTGCTCATCAGCATTCTGGAGGAATTGGATCCACCCTATATGGACAGGTAATTTGCAATAGTTACAGCTTACCATCATTCGTAAATATTTGATGTCAGTTTAGTAGTACGACTTTGACTTTTATAATTATGAGGAAAAAGTTCAAATTCTCTCGGAAATAACGGTAAAATTATAATTAGTAACACATTAATTATATAGTATTTTATTTAGTGAAATTGTTGGTTATGTTTTCAGGATGGGAGGGTTGTATGTTCTTCAATACCAATTTATGGGAACGGAAATGAAGCAGGAAATGAGGCCGGATACGTTGTAGGAATGTCCACTTGTTATCCTCAACCAGGTTCAGTTAAAATAATTGACGGTGAAACTTTAACTCTAGAGTCCAACTACAACAACACCAAGGAACACACTGGAGTAATGGGGCATTTCTACCTATTGGTGGCAGAACAACTCTCATACCAACACTTCAAACATTCTACTCGCTCTTCATTTCTTATGGATGTAAATAATTTACTTTTAGATGATTAGTTACATGCTATGAAGTACGGACACTCTTCAAATTACACATGTCTTGGTGTCGGACACTTATGACTACATTAAATTATATCATTTTCAAGTTATTATCAATATTGGTGTATCAGTGTTCATGTTGTGTTCAGTGTCTATATTTGTACATGTTTGTGCTTCATATATGTTACAGTACTCTCTATTCAACTAGCTATAGCAGAAAATTAAGTGATGTGGGCATATTCTCGGTCTCCGTCAATATTTTAGTGGTATATATAGTGGTGTGTAATGTTATGAACCGAACCAAACACTACAAGAAAACATCAATTTAACGGCCACTTTTAATGGCCACAAAGTGGGAAAAATGGCCACTAAGTGAAAAAAGTGGCGAATTTAATGGCCACTGGGTTTGGCAGCAAAATAGCTCGCCGCAAAGGCTTACCGGCGGCTAAAGTCGTCGCAAAATAAAGCCTGCGCTGACACATCTGCAGTAAAGCTGTAGTCATTTACCGGCGGCCAGGGCCGTCGCAAAGTAATATATTTTTTAAAAAAAAAACACCAGTTTGCTGCAGATTTAATGGCGGCCTTGTTTTTAATTTTTTTTAATTGTTTTTCTGGTTACAATAAAATTATTAATTTTAATTATTTAGTTTATTAATTTATAATATATAATTATTAATATTTTAAAAAACTTATTTTATTTAAAAATAAAGTATTAAAATATTTTTAATATATAATAAAAAACATAAATTATGATAATTGAAAAATAAAACACCAACACCTTTGAGCTTGAAAACCACCAATTCTTTAGCAACTTGAAAATTTTTCAAAGGAGTATAAAGACAATTCAAACCCAAACCCTTATAAAAAAACTTCACTTTCAATGGGTTCAAAATTGAAGATTTTTTTTTTAAAACAATTTAGAAATAATTTACCAATTGTTTTAGAAGATGTAGATCTTGGAATTTCATGGGTTCAAAATGCTCCAAGTAACAATCACTTACAAATAGATGTAGATCTTGGAATTTCTTGGGTTCAAAATGCTCCAAATGCTCCAAGTAACAACGGCATGTTTATTGTTGTTATGTAATGAGTGAGTTTGTTTTGGTCTTTGAGAGAATTCATGGTGGTGTTTAATTGGTCATTGAGAGAGAGGGAGAGAGTGATGAGAGAAAAAATGTGAAAGGGGATAGAGAAGAGAAGAGAAAATGAATGGAATGGAAGTGTAAACATACATGATAATAAAATAAAATGGGAGAGAGAGAGTGGTGTTTAATTTCTGGCGTATTTTTTTTTTTATTTATGGGTGAACTTTGCGACGGCTCCAGCCGTCGGTAAGTTTGGCGCTTTTTTTTTGTTTCCGTGACAGTTTGTGACGGTTTTGGCCGTCGGTAAATTTGGCCGCAAAATTTGCGACGGTTTTGGCCGTCAGTAACTGCAACGATTATTAAAAAAAATTAGTTTTTTATTTAGCGGCCGTTTTTCCTTATTTTGTGGCCATTTAGGCCGCCACAAAGTTAGTGGGGGCTAAAGTGGCCAGTAAGTTCAAATTGAATTCCCCACTAAATCAAGGTTTTCTTGTAGTGAAACTTGAACCAAATATGTGGTTCATGAACCAAACCATAATCAGTTTCATTAAAAACCGATTTATTTTGAAAAATTGATATGGTTCAGTTTAGAACTGGTTCAGAACCAATTTATAATAAAAATCGGTTATTTATTTAAACTGGTTTTTAAAACCAATTTTTTACTTAAATTGATTGTAGAATCTGGTTTTTTATCTGAACCGGCTTTTTTTCTGCACCATTTTTTTGCCTGAACTATTTTTTTTTTTGCCTAAATTTGGTTTTTTCAACCAAAAAACTGGTTTGAATTGTCATTATAACAATATTGTTCCAAACACAATCTTTCAAGTCATATAACAGTATGATCATATAAAAAATACAAACTTTTTAGCACTAAAAAAAAAGAAATATAGATCATATAATTGTATGATCTTTCCTCTAAATGAAAATCATCCATAAGTTCCAAGTATTAAAGAAATATAGTATTCGGCTGGAGTCCTAAGAGCAACAATGGAGTAGCAAGTGTTTCATGTTTCTCTGAATCAAAATCATCTTTCACTAATTCATAAGTATTTGGTGTTTCTCTGAATGATCGATCCCATGTTACAACTCGCATCACCCTCGCAGAGTAATCAAGGTGCCCTGAATACGAAAAATTTGCAAAATTATAATTTAAAACTAAAGATAGTTATACAACATAAAGTTTCCCTTTCCTTGACAATACTAGCGACCTATGAAGCAATGACATAGACACGATATTAACACGTTGACACTAATAAAAATTTGAGAAAATGCAATATTTAAATGTAACCATTAGTATTTAAACCTATGAATTAAGTAATCACCAGTTCAACACCATAAATCCATAATTACTTATAAACAGAAATCTCAACATATAAACCAGTACACAAAAAATGAATTCAACTCTCTACTTGATCTCTTTTCCTATATCCTTTTCCCTCTTTCATTATATTATCCCAAAAAAAAATTGGTAATGTATTGAGTCAGTTGGAGAAGTCAAAGCAATGCTACTTAAAAGTTGAAGTGATCAATAAATTCTAATGATTAGCTTACCATTAATCATCTTCTAATGCAAGAGAGGTTGAAGTGGAACAACTTGTTGAGGCAAAATCCCTAATTGATGTTTTAAAGATAACAAACCTCTTAATTATTTTTTAATGTAATTCTAATCTTGTTTTGGTATCTAACAAGTGCTTTTGAGTGTTCTAATCAAGCTAGGAACAATTGAGCTATTTAGATCAAATATCATGTTTTTATTGTGATAAAAACTAAAGCTTGGAGAACGGTCTCTGATTGGTCTCTGAGACCTGCGCAAACATCATTTTCACACAATCAATGCAAAAGGACTTATGGTTAAGTCAACTATGTACAAGACAAATGATCACTTTTCTCTTGGGCTTCTCTCACGAATTATCTACATATCCAAAAGATCATTTAAGGCAAAGATTTCTCTCATGAATAGAGAACTTACTTCTTTTACCAAGTTCTATGATTTAACCATGTGAAGATTGAGCACATGACACAAGGACATTTTTATACTCATTTAATGGAACTGATATCATATGGACCATGGAGAATTAGACAGCACATTCTGGTCTAGGAGAATTGACTTGTACTTTAAAGAATAAAGAAGGAACATTCTCCAATGAAAGCTTCTCTTTCCATATGACAATTGTACTTGCATCAAGGACACTATGGAACATCAAGTACAACATCCAGCTGCTGTTCTTATCTATAACAGCTGGACTTTTCGTGCTCTAGCTTCATTGCTCCAAAAAGAAGAAAGTCACTCACGCCAGAATTGGGAGATTGATCTCAGACCAATGCTGGAAAGAGAAAATCATCACTTGGAGTGACACCAGCTTGCTACAGCTGTTTAAAGGTTATCCAAAAGCTGCACAACGGCTATACTTGTTTGTTAAGCAACGTACAACAACATTACAGCTCAACAACAGCTAGCAGTACGCTCCTCTCTTAAAAGTCAGAAGAAGAAACTTTGGAGATCAATCTCAGACTGATCTGTTTTCTTCAAATTACATGAGCTGTCATCTGCAGAGCAACTAGCCGTTATTTTCAAGCCTCCAACGGATATACTTCGTGGCCAAGACTCCCTGATCATCACTCATCTATATATAGAGGTCTTTGGCAACTTTGAAGAGCAAGAGTCTCCACTACAACTTCAACACTTGTTTTTGCATTACAAGTTTTATCACGAGCTCTTCTTTTCTCTCTCACTCAAATCTGTAATTCATATATATCTAGGATTAGAATATCCAGTGAGTGTTTTGAGAGTTTATCCATCCATTTTCAAAGCTTCTCATAAGTGCATTGAGTGAATAGGCTTTAATTCCAAAATCCTTCATCATTGTAACCATTGGCTCAAGTTAGTACGTAACTACTAATTGAGTGACACCTTCATAGTCAGTGTGACTGAGGTAGATTAAGCTTGTAGGGCTTAGAAGATTATTTGATCTTGGATCTAGATCAAAGGAAGTGTAATTTGAGATCATTAGCATCTCTTAGTGGACAATCTCACAAGGAGTGTGGGGACTGGACTAGCCCAAGCATTTTGGGTGAACCAGGATAAATTATTGTGTGCATTCTCTTCCCTTACTCTGATTTAATTTGTGCAATCACTAATCACACACATCACAATTTAATTGTTATATATATACTGTCAGAGAGTGATTGGGAGATCGATCTCCAGACTGCAACACTTTTGGTTATTTGGTTTAACTAACAATCTAATCATTTTCTTCAAGTTTATTGTGATTGATAATTTTTATAGGGAATATTTTAAAGGTTCACAATTCAAACCCCCCCTTTCTTGTGAAAAACTTTGCTACTTCAATTGGCATCAGAGCATTGGCTCTAAGGAAGCATCTAACAAGTGCTAGAGGAAAAGATTCAGGAAGGAAGTAATGGCTAAGAATGCAAAGTTTATATCTGAAGGAGGATCATCAAACAGACCACCTCTATTTGATGGAGATAACTACTACTACTGGAAGGACAAAATGGAGCTCTTTCTTAGATCACAAGATAACAACATGTGGCATGTACTTGAAGTTGGAGAATATGTTCCATTAGCTAAAGATTCAACAAATCCTAAACCTCAAGCTGAATGGACAACAACGGAAGCTGATAGAGTACTCCTTAATACTAAAGCTAAATTGTTTATTAAAAGTGCTTTGTGCAGGGAAGAATATGACAGAATAATGGAGTGCAAAACAGCAAAAGCAATATGGGAAACTCTGCAAACTCATCATGAAGGAACCAACAGTGTCAAAGAAACAAGAATAGACATTGGTGTGAGAAAATTTGAACTGTTTGAAATGAAGGAAGAAGAAACCATAGATCAGATGTATGGTAGATTCACAAGCATCATAAATGAACTCAACTCTTTGGGAAAATCATATACTACACATGAAAGAATAAGAAAAATTCTTAGATGTTTACCAAAGACTTGGAGACCAATAGTCACAGCCATCACAGTGGCAAAAGATCTCACTAAAGTTTCACTGGAAGATCTGATTGGATCTTTAAAAGCTCATGAATCTGTTCTTCAAGAAGATAAACCAAAAAGGAAGATGATTGCTCTTGAAACTCAATCTGGAGAATGCTCTCAGAAAGAGGAAACACTTTGTGAAGATGAAGAATCACTTCAAGAAGATGATGAAGAAGAATTAGCATTCCTGTCAAGAAGAATTCAGAGACTGATGACAAGAAGAAATCAACTCAAGAAGAATTTTCAACCCAAAAGGAATGGAGCTAAACCAGAAGTGGATCTAAGCAAAATACAATGTTATGGATGCAATCAATTTGGTCATTACAAGAATGATTGTCCAAAGAACAAACAGAAGAAGCCCTTCTTCAAAAAGAAATCCATGATGGCTACTTGGGATGATCTGGAAGAAGCTCAATCAGAAGATGAAGAACAAGAAGCAAATGTATGTCTCATGACACACTCAAATGCAGAAGAGGTAACACTTGATCCTTGCTCATCTTGTCAAAAAACTGAACATCTCTTTGATAACTTACTATATGACTCTCAAATCTTAAATCAGAAAAATGCTAAACTAAGAGATGAGATTACTGTTTTAACAAAAGAAAGAGATGAAATTAAGAAAGAGAGCAGTCTTAAAAGTGAAGTTATCAAAGGCATGCAAACTGCTCACACAGAACTTTCTAAAAGATTTGAAATTCTGAGAAATGATAAAAAAGAATGTTCTGAGGTACTAAAGGAAAATAGTGTTTTGAAAAAGACTATTTCAAAATTGGAAAATGATTTAACAAAGTTTATTAATACTACTACAACTTTTGAAAACATTTTGGGAACACAAAATGCATTTTATGATAGATCTGGTTTAGGGCATAATCCTTATCAAAACAGAAAGCTATATGAAAAATGTCTCATTCCAAATAAACAAAAGAATTTTCAAAAATACAAATGTGATTTCTGTCACAAGAATGGACATCTTGAAGCCTTTTGTTTCAAAAAGAAAGCAAGAAAACCTGTGTTCTACAGAACACCAGAACATTCTCAGATCGGTCTCAGAAACAAGAATTTTAGAAAACCTGTACATAGACATTCTCTAAACACTCTCAGAAGAGATGTCTATAAGAGAACACCTTATAAGAGATCATCTTATTCTCAGAGGATCCCTTATAAGAAATTTGAGACTAACACTCAAGGACCCAAGAAACTGTGGGTACCTAAAAACTTATTAAACTCAAATGTAGGAATGCCTTCTAGCAGTCAAGAAAAGGCCTTGGTACTTGGACAGTGGATGCTCAAGACATATGACAGGAGATAGGAACAGCTTTCTGTCATTTGAAACAAGAGAAGGTGGATCAGTCACCTTTGGAAATAATGAGAAAGCAAGCATCAAAGGTATAGGTACAATTGGTAAGTCTGATTCTGCTAAGATTGAAAATGTTCATTATGTGGATGGCTTAAAACATAACTTAATAAGCATAAGTCAATTGTGTGACAATGGCTTTGAAGTTGGTTTTAAATCAAACTCATGTGAAATAAAACAATCTTCATCTAACAAAGTCCTTTTTAATGGATCAAGGATAAAGAACGTTTATGTATTATACTTAGATGAACTACCTCCTGAGTCATGTTTTGTTTCTCTTGAAAAAGACAAATGGATTTGGCACAAGAGGGCTGGTCATGTAAGCATGAAGACTATGTCAAAACTTTCCAAACTTGATCTAGTTAGAGGTTTGCCTAAGATTAGTTTTGATCTAGATAAAGTATGTGAATCTTGCACAAGAGGGAAACAAGTTAAAAGTAGTTTTAAACCAAAAGAATTTATTTCCACTAAAAGACCTCTTGAGCTACTTCACATAGACTTATTTGGACCTGTCAAAACTACAAGTCTTGGCGGCAAAAATTATGGCTTTGTCATAGTAGATGATTTTTCAAGATTCACTTGGGTGTTATTTTTAAAACATAAAGATGACTGTTTAGAAGCTTTTAAAACTTTTTGCTTGAGAGTTCAAAATGAGAAAGGTATCAATATTATCTCTATAAGAAGTGATCATGGTGGAGAATTTGAAAACTCTCTCTTTGAATCATTCCTTGATAATAATGGAATCTCTCATAATTTTTCTTGTCCAAGAACTCCACAACAAAATGGAGTTGTTGAAAGGAAAAATAGAACTTTGCAAGAAATGGCAAGAACAATGATTCATGAATCAAATGTGGAAAAGTATTTTTGGGCTGAGGCCATTAACACCTCTTGCTATATTCTGAACAGAGTCACCATTAGAAAAGTTTTAAACAAAACACCTTATGAACTTTGGAAAGGCAGAAAACCTAGTATTTCTTATTTTCATATATTTGGTTGCTTTTGTTACATTTTGAATATCAAAGACAACTTAGGAAAGTTTGATTCAAAGTCAGACAAGGGAATATACTTAGGATACTCTCTGACCTCAAAAGCTTATAGAGTCTACAATTTGAGAACTCAAACTTTAGAAGAAAGCATGCATGTGAAATTTGATGAATTTGAAGATCAACCAACTGTGCACACTGCTGATGAAGAAGAAGAAGAACCTGTCACTGTACAAAACCATGATTCAGATGAAAACCCTACACCTCAAGGACCACCAAAGACCTGGAGAATTGTTGGATATCATCCTCCTGATCAAATTATAGGTAATACAAAAGATGGTGTTAGAACCAGAAAAGCCTTGCAGGAAATAGAGACCAATCTGGGATTGATCTCCCAAATTGAACCAAGATCCATAAATGAAGTAATCATTGATGAGTCCTGGATTAAAGCTATGAAGGAAGAACTGCATCAATTTGAGAAGAATGAAGTTTGGAACCTGGTACCATTTCCAAAAGATAATTCAATCATTGGAACAAGATGGGTTTTTAGAAACAAACTTGATGAAAATGGTAAGGTTGTCAGAAATAAAGCAAGACTTGTAGCACAAGGTTATAATCAACAAGAAGGAATTGATTATGATGAAACTTTTGCTCCTGTAGCCAGGTTAGAAGCTATTAGAATTTTGCTTGCATATGCATCACATAAATGTATCAAACTTTTTCAAATGGATGTAAAAAGTGCATTTTTAAATGGATTTTTAAATGAGGAAGTTTATGTACATCAACCTCCTAGTTTTGTTGATAAGCATAAACCAAATCATGTTTATAAACTTACCAAAGCTCTTTATGGACTTAAACAAGCTCCAAGAGCCTGGTATGACAGATTAAGCACCTTTTTACTTGAAAATGGTTTTTCTAGAGGAAAAATTGATACTACACTTTTTACAAAAAATGAAAAGCATAATTTACTTATTGTACAAGTGTATGTTGATGATATTATCTTTGGTGCTACTAATGAAAAAATGTGTGAAGATTTTTCTAACCTTATGCAAAGTGAATTTGAGATGAGCATGATGGGAGAACTTGGTTTCTTTCTTGGCTTGCAAATCAAGCAACTTGAAGAGGGAATTTTTATCAGTCAAGAAAAATATGTGAATGATCTTCTCAAGAAATACAAGATGAATGAAGCCAAGATCATGTCAACTCCAATGCATCCTTCTACAAGCTTGGACAAAGATGAAAAAGGAAAAGATGTTTCTGAAAAAGAGTATAGGGGAATGATTGGATCTCTCCTCTATTTAACAGCTAGCAGACCTGACATAGTGTTTGCAGTTGGTCTCTGTGCTAGATTTCAAACATCTCCTAAAGAATCTCACTTGATTGCTGTCAAAAGAATTTTTAGATACTTAGTAGGTACACCTGATATAGGATTATGGTACAAAAAGGGATCACACTTTGATTTACAAGCATACTGTGATGCTGACTATGCTGGGGATAAAATTGAGAGAAAAAGCACAAGTGGAGCATGTCAATTCCTTGGAGAAGCACTGGTGAGCTGGTGTTGCAGAAAACAAAACACAATTGCTCTCTCAACCACTGAAGCAGAATATGTTGCTGCATCAAATTGTTGCTCTCAAGTCATTTGGATCAAAAATCAACTTGAGGATTTCTCACTAAGGTACACATGTATTAAAATTTTATGTGATAACACTAGTGCTATTAATTTGTCTAAAAACCCTATTCAGCATTCAAGATCAAAACATATTGAAATCAAGCATCATTTTATTAGAGATCATGTTAACAAAAAGGATGTGGAATTAGTTTTTGTTGATACTGAAAATCAGCTTGCTGACATTTTCACTAAACCATTATTTGAGGATCGTTTTAATTTTATCAAAGGAAAATTGAAAATCATCAAAAATCCCAATCCTACTTGATGTTTGTTTATCTGTGTGTCTGGGAGACCGTTCAGAGATCGATCTCTGGATACTGCGCTGAAGCACATCAGTACATATAACGGTCATTTGATTTAAATGGGCTCATGAACATGGCTTTAAATGGCAAAATTGATTTGGGCTTCTCTCTCTCTCCTCACTCATTTGGTAACGGTTTTATCCTTTCTTTCTCTTTCCCACGTTTTTGTCAAAACCTAAAGTACAAACCTACTATTCATCTTTCTCATCAAAGTACACCTAGCCTATATTCTTCCTCTTCCCAAAGTTTCTGAGTTTTTCTTTTTATAATCCCTCAAACTCTTTCATCTTCCATTAAACTCATTCAAGCTCAAGTCTTCATCAATGGCTAGAACTAAAAACGCTGGTGGTAGAAAATTTCCACGAACCAAAAACCCTTCAACTTCATCTTCACCACCAAGATCGTCCTCACCTTCAAAACCACCTACTCCAAAATACTCATCATCATCATCATCCTATGAAACTGCATCTGAGTCTTACAAATCCATTCAAGATCGTGAAGCCACTCCTGAAATTCAATCTATTCCTGTCTCCACTAACATGCAAACCACTGTTGAAAATCCCCAAATTTCTCAAAACTCTCCAAACACTGTTTTCCAACCCTCATCATCAAAGTCTCCAGAAAACTCACCCATCAATCTAACTCAAAATCAACCATCACCACCTGCTGATTCACCTAAACACTCACCTGAAATTAAAGATGTTTCTCCATCCCCTACTACTACAATACCAAGTCCAAAGGACTCTCCACCTGTCCTTGTTAAAATGAAGAAATCCAAGTCATTTGATTCCTCCAAAATTAGAAGATCGTCAAGGATACTGTCTGGTGCTGGCAAGAAACCTGTGGTGGACACCACAGTGCATGTGATAGATCAATCTGACTCTGAGATTGATCTTTTGGAAAAAGAGATTGATGAGTTTGAACTAGAGCCAGTTACATCCACTAAGTCTGAACCTGTCAAAACCAAGAAATCACCAACTCCAAAGAAAAAGGAAGTCAAGACTGCTGTCAAAGCACCAAAAGCAAAGAAGAAGATTGCTGTGAAAAAATCCAAAGAGAAATTGCTACCTGCTCCTCTCATTCAACCTAAAGATGAAGAGATTTTTCAAAAGTATTGGATGACCAAACCTGTAGCTGTGTCAAGATTATACAATTTTGCTGAGCTATCCATTGGAGGTGTTGATTTAGAAAAATTTGTGGAACCATTTGGGTGGAAAAGCTTCTTTCAAATAAAAGAAACTGTTTATCCTTTATTGGTACAAGCATTCTACTACAATGTTCAAGTCTTCCCAGATAAAGATATGATTACTTCAAACATCAAGTATGTGGAGTTAGTGATAGATCCATATGTCATTGGAAGCTTAATTGGAATCAAGAGTGAAGGGCTAGAGGTTTATGGAAATGACTGGTATGACCAAGTAAAGATCAGCAAAGAAGAATTGAAAAAGAAAATGTTCACTGAAGAAGGAGCTAAGAAGAACTCTCCTCCATCCTCCCTGCTGAAAACTGAATACAAACTCCTCCACAACATGTGCCAACACTCATTTTTCCCTCGTACAGGGAGCAAGGATAAGGTACCATATGGCTAAAGGAGTTAAATTAAATCTTCCATACATTATCCTTCACCACATGATTCATTTTGCCACCTCTGGTTATAA